>CM033474.1:113777920-114291186 GCA_019447015.1 Hymenochirus boettgeri
GTGACACCTCAAGCATTACCAATATGGGGGACCTGATATCATCCTTGATGGATGTAGACACCGATCAGGAATTTTATTTTACTAAGGATGAGGCCGCACACAATGTATACTTTTTAGTGATTCATCTTCCAAATTTGATGTTTCGCTGAAAGGAACGTCTGTGATAGGCTGCCGGTCTGCCAATCACTGACACGGCTGTTAGCTGTGAAGAGCTGAGGAGCCGGAGGAACATTACATTAAAAGGGTGTAATGCTAGGTAGAAGGGCAGCCAGGTGGGATCTGTAGGGAGGGGGGGGGGGGTAAGGGCTCCCCTGCGCATGTCTGCATCCCTCCTGGAGGCAAGACTGGAGGCAGAGACCTTTGGACAGGAAGACAGTTTCTACTCTTCAGCTTCCTGGACCTTTGATATGGACTGCAGGAGAACCATAAGAAGCAGGATTGTAATGTAAGGATTTTTAAAAACTATACAGAGGGGCCAGCACTGGGGAAAATTTTAGATTTGGGGGTGGACATGCCCTTTAAATTTTATACTGAATATAATCCCAAAAGTAATGAGCCACTAATGATGGCTCGATAAAGCCGAAACTGGTCTGTGGTTGTCTCTGCCTAATTTTCTCCCTGATCTTGCCACCATAAATGAAGTTTGTTATTGATGTCCCATTAGTACTAGGTGCAATGGGATGCTATTAGGTACAACATTTCCCCACCCTCATACGGGGAAAAGATTAAAAATTAAGGGCAGATATACATGCGCAAGTAGTAATGTTATCTATTTTACTTGTCTTGTGGTCTATATTATATAGGCAGGACTACTACCAATTTTAGGGAGCGGATGTTTAGCGTTATATATTACCCCTAGGGGTACTAATGTGGTTGGAATATACACATATACTGAACACCATTAAGTCTCCATATGTCACATTAACGTTATAATCAGATTAATTATATGGCCTAGAGGCTCAGGTGCTCAAGCCCCAAGTCTGTCACTGATATCCAAACACTGTATACAACAAACTTTCCACAAATCAGAAGACAATTTGTGACTAGTCTCCGTGAACTCACCGCTCCTTGTCGGTGGTTCGGGTGCCGCTTGCCCCGAACCCCTCAATATGGTTCCACACTGGAAAACGAATCAAACAAATAGGGACTGCGCACTCTTATACAAAGTGCAGCCGCACGGTTACTTGATGTGTTGAAGATGCTTTATTGTGCTCACCGACACCTCCATGAGCAGATCACGTCTGACGCATTTCAGACTCTATCCGGTCCTTACTCATAGGCACCATGAGTAAGGACCAGATAAGGTCCGAAACACGTCAGGCGTAATCTGTTCATGGAAGTGTCGGTGAGCAAAATAAAGCATCTTTAATATGTCAAGTGACCATGTGGCTGTACTTTGTATCGGAGTGCGCAGAGTCCCTATTTGTTTGATTCGTTTTCTAGCGGATGGTTAACTACAGATCATCTATTCGACATGCCCTCTTCCATACAAATAGAGACATTTTTAACAAGTATGGTGACATGGCAGTAACAAAACACTGTAGACAATTGAAGCATTCAGTGGAGAGCCTTAGATGATTGTGCTTTACAATTACATGGATATACACATTCGAACTCAGGACTTCAGCCCTGTAAGGCATCAGTGCTAACCACTGAGCCACTGCATAGATCCTAAACACCATTTATCATTGTCTGCTAAAACCGCACACCTCTGGTCAGAGGAAAATGGATTTATTTTCTTGGGACATTATCCCCACAGGGTCTAAATGAACAATGGGCTCTCCACTGTTTTGCATAATACTGTATATAATAATGCAATACACCTTCTTGTGAATTTTCCCTTTCCGAGGCTCAGTTAGGCTGAGGCCTAGCCCTTAATTGAGGCGATACTCTGTCTACCTGCAGATGGCTGAACAAAGATCAGATCTCATCCCCAATTAACTTAAAGGGGGTAAAAAAAATAAATAAAAGGTAGTTTGTAGAAGTTGTAAAGTAGCTTTTTTCCAGGTTCTGAAACACATGTATGCTTAGTCTCATCAAAATAGTCTCAGCCATTTGAAAGATTTTAAGAACATACTTGACTTTTATATATATAAAAAATTGAAGTCACAAATGCATGAAGTATTGATGATCTGTAATTTACCTTTTCAAAGGAGCTTGTTAAAAAATATATAATGTTATTATTGTTATATGAAAGTCTTTATGGCTATGTATTTACAATTTACCTTGGTTTGTGTTTATTTAAAATGTTTTTGTTGATTCACTTTTTAACTAATATGTCCTTGAGATTTCTCCCTATTTGCATTATTGCAGTCTGTTATACTATTGTCAAAATGGAGGACTATGAACCTACCTGTGCTACCCTATATAGATTGGAAAGAAATTCTCATCAGTGGATCCAATCATTCCCGATCTAACTGACTTGCCTGCAGGACACCTTAACCCTGTAGGAAGCTGTTTTCGGCTGCACAGCTTAATCCACTAGAGTCCAAATAGATATTTTAAAAAATAACCTTTATTCAAATAGTAAAAGGACATGGTGCAGGTTTTAAGGTCAGCGTGTCTGACGCATTTCATTCGCCATATTTAGAAACACTATAGCCAATCAGTTTCCAGTGATTATTTAAAAATACAGATACTCACATCAAGTAACCCCTTATTATTTTATTACTACTATTAATCCTTTTTATTCTTAGATTGTTTATAATTAGGGATGGCCGGTTCGCGGATCCGAACCCTGATCCGCCGCAGATTTATCCCGTTTGCGGACGGCAGATTTTTCCGGATTTTCCGCCTTCCGAACTTCCGAACCGCGGATTTCTCGTATTTTCAAAAATTTTTGAAATTACGAGATTTCTCATATTTTCAAAAATACGAGAAATCTCGTAATTTCGAAAATTTTCGAAATTACAAGGATTCCTCATATTTTCGAAAATACATATTTTCGAATATTTTCGAAATTGCGAGGATTCCTCGTATTTTCGAAAATTTTCGAAATTCCGAGAATTTCTTTTTTTAATTTTAATGGGTCCGCTCGCGGATTTTCGAATTTTTTCGAAAATTCGCGGATCCTCGAGCGGACCGGATTTTGCGAAGTTCGGACATCTCTTTTTATAATCATTTTTACTCTTTCATCTTCTTCTGTTCTTTCAGCATCCAATTGTTTTGTATTCTATATGGTTTTATATCTATTCCTACCCAGAGGGCAGACATGAAAACATTGTAATGTTATAATATTAAACTGAAAGAGTAAAAATTATTCTAAACAATATAAAAATAAAAAGGATTAATATAATAATTAGAATAATAAGGGGTCAATTGACGTGAGTATCTTGTTTTTACCCATTTTTGATGACTGTATCTTTAAATAATCACTGGAAGCTGATTGGCTATAGTGTTTGTAAATATGGCAAAAAGCGTGTTGGGAAATTTTGTCTATGATTAAGGGATTTTTCCCCCGAAATGTGTCAGATATGCTGACATTAACCCTTTCACTGCCAGGAGATTTTCATTTTTTTTTGCATTAACTGCCAGAAGAATTTTCAGGATTTTGCCCTCAATCGCTTTAGACTAATTTTACTGTAGGAAACCTTGCAGTAAATCAGGAATATTATACATTGTTTTTTTCAGCACAAAGTGTACTTTAACATGGTAACAGAATTTTGTAACTTTTCTGGAAATTTTACTGGAATTATGGGTAAAATATGTAAAAAAAATGAAAAATTTGCAAATTTTCATGGATTTTTCCCATTTTTACTTATAGTTATCTTAAGGTTACACACAAAAATCTTACTGTTTCTAAAAGCTCAGATACTCCCGAGTACAACGATACCAGATATATGTAGGTACCCCACTTTTCCTGTACAGGAGACCCCCGCAAACTAAAACTGCACCTTCAAGAATATTACACCAAATTAAAATGTATAACCACTACTGACAGTTAACATAGAATATCTACCAAATTAACTAAAATATCCCCACAAGTGAGATATTTTTAGAAACTACACACCCGCAGGATTTTCCGAGTGAGTGGTAAGTTTTGATCAAAATGCAGATACCCGGGCGCAGCTCTTCGTCCAATTGTAAGTTATTTTCTACATTTCCTTTTTTTCCCAACTGTAAAAACAGAGACAAAATCAAATGCGAATTTCAGCTAAAAACTGTGGAGGAAAGTTCAAACGCATCTCAAATATGAAAGCCTAACCCCTCCGAATAAAACGGTATGCCACATTCAATGGGTGTACCCAGAGACATGGCTACCAACTAACCCAGAGCGTGACCAGTGCCAAATGTCAGTAGCGAGCAAAAAAAATTTGCCAGTTTTGTATTTGAACAGTCTGCAGTTTTTCCACAAAACACCCCCCCAACTCAGAAATACCCCCCACAAACTATATATTCCTGAAATCTACACACCTTCAGCTATGTAACGCTGTAGTTTGTTCATTCATATCATCAATGGTGTGGGCGCAGCTCTTCGTAGAAGTTTGCACTTTTACCAGATTTTCAAAAAAAATGAACATCAAACAACATTCAAAAAGGTAAAAATCATGCCAAAACCTCATGGAATGTAAAAAAAAGTTGCTAAATATCAATCTCCCAAAGTCCTGAATCAAACGGTATGCCATAGTGTGGTTACACATGCGGACGTGGAAGCGAAAGCCACAAAGTGAGACAATGCATGATGGCTCAGAAACAGCGAAAATATTTAGCCAACTCCAAATTGAACAGTCTGCAGTTTTTTCCACTAAACACCCTGATAACTCAGAAATACCCCCCACAAAACTAATATTCCTGAAATCTACACACCTTCAGCTATGTAGCACTGTAGTTTGTTCATTCATACCATCAATGGTGTGGGCGCGAGTTCTTCGTAGAATTTCGCACTTTTCTGAAAAAATGAACAAAAAACAACTTCAAAAGGTAAAAATCATGCCAAAACCTCATGGAATGTAAAAAAAAGTTACTAAATATCAATCTCCAAATGTCTGAATCAAACGGTATGCCATATGTGGGTTACACACTCGGACGTGGAAGCGAAAAGCCACAAAGTGAGACAATGCATGATGGCTCAGAAACAGCGAAAATATTTAGCCCACTCCAAATTTGAACAGTAGCATTTTTTTCCACAAAACACCCTGATAACTCAGAAATACCCCCCACAAACTATATATTCCTGAAATCTACACACCTTCAGCTATGTAGCACTGTAGTTTGTTCATTCATACCATCAATGGTGTGGGCGCAGTTCTTCGTAGAAGTTCGCACTTTCTGAAAAAATGAACAAAAAACAACTTCAAAAGGTAAAAATCATGCCAAAACCTCATGGAATGTAAAAAAAAAGTTACTAAATATCAATCTCCCAAATGTCTGAATCAAACGGTTATGCCATATGTGTGGTATATCACGCGGAGTGGAAGCGAAAAGCCACAAAGTGAGACAATGATGATGGCTCAGAAACAGCGAAAATATTAGCCAACTCCAAATTGAACAGTATGCATTTTTTTTTCCACAAAACACCTGATAACTCAGAAATACCCCCCACAAACTATATATTCCTGAAATCTACACACCTTCAGCTATGTAGCACTTAGTTCGTTCATTCATACCATCAATGGTGTGGGCGCAGTTCTTCGTAGAAGTTCGCCACTTTTCTGAAAAAATGAACAAAAAACAACTTCAAAAGTAGAAATCATGCCAAAACCTCATGGAATGTAAAAAAAGTTACTAAATATCA
This sequence comes from Hymenochirus boettgeri, assembly GCA_019447015.1. NCBI lineage: Eukaryota > Metazoa > Chordata > Amphibia > Anura > Pipidae > Hymenochirus > Hymenochirus boettgeri. Next base: position 113,783,655 of record CM033474.1, read on the forward strand.
ATCTCCCAAATGTCCTGAATCAAACGGTATGCCATATGTGTGGTTACTCACGCGGACGTGGAAGCGAAAAGCCACAAAGTGAGACAATGCATGATGGCTCAGAAACAGCGAAAATATTTAGAACTCCAAATTTGAACAGTATGCATTTTTTTCCACAAAACACCCTGATAACTCAGAAATACCCCCCACAAACTATATATTCCGAAATCTCAACACCTTCAGCTATGTAGCAACTGTAGTTCATTCATTCATACCATCAATGGTGTGGGCGCAGTTCTTCGTAGAAGTTCACACTTTTCTGAAAAAACAAAAAACAACTTCAAAAAGTAGAAATCATGCCAAAACCTCATGGAATGTAAAAAAAAGTTACTAATATAATCTCCCCAAATGTCCTGAATCAAACGGTATGCCATATGTGTGGTTACTCACGCGGAACGTGGAAGCGAAAAGCCACAAAGTGAGACAATGCATGATGGCTCAGAAAACAGCAAATATTTAGCCAACTCCAAATTTGAACAGTATGCATTTTTTTCCACAAAACACCCTGATAACTCAGAAATACCCCCCACAAACTATATATTCCTGAAATCTACACACCTTCAGCTATGTAACACTGTAGTTCGTTCATTCATACCATCAATGGTGTGGGCGCAGTTCTTCGTAGAAGTTCGCACTTTTCTGAAAAAATGAACAAAAAACAACTTCAAAAGGTAAAAATCATGCCAAAACCTCATGGAATGTAAAAAAAAGTTACTAAATATCAATCTCCTAAATGTCCTGAATCAAACGGTATGCCATATGTGTGGTTACACACACGGACGTGGAAGCGACTAGTCAAAAAGTAAAACAATGCGCAGTGAGCCAATAACAGCATTTTCCCAGATTTTTCAAACTGAACACCCCTCTAACTTGGAAATACCCCCGCAAAACTATATATTCTCAGAATCTACATACCTTCAGCTACGTAACGCTGTAGTTCGTTCATTCATACCATCAATGGTGTGGGCGCAGTTCTTCGTAGAATTTGGCATTTCTACACAATTTTCTGGAAAAATAGAGAAAAATACATTTCAAAGTTACAAAATCACACCAAAACCCCATGTAATGTAAAAAAAACTTACCAAATACCAATCTCCTAAATGTCCTGAATCAAACGGTATGCCATATGTGTGGTTACACACACGGACGTGGAAGCGACTAGTCACAAATTAAGACAAGGCACAGTGGCTTAATTACAGCAATGTTCCAGAATTTTCACGGTAAACCCCCTCCAACTCAGAAATACCCCACACAAACTATATATTTTTGGAATCTACATACCTTTAGCTATATAACAGTGCCATTTCTTTGTTCATACATGCAATCTTGTAGCCGCATTTCAAAGTAGTATTTCGAACTTTTAGCAGACAGAACTCGCACTTGATCCGGTGCCTGGAAAACCTGGAAAATATGTTTCAAATCTTCCTACCTTGCTGGATATCTTTGCCTCTGTGTTGTTGCCTATTTGCATTACTGAGAAAATACTGATAGCTTTAGTGAAGGCTATTGAGCTTTTGCTGTGAAAAAGTTTTGTAGCATCAGATCGAAAGATGAATAATAAAATTCACTTTCTATTTCATCATTTGCCACAAGCGCCCTTGAACCTACAAGCTCTGCCCCAGCACAAGACTAGGTGCTTTCTGTTTGGAGTTTAGTTGTTACGTCTCCAGTTTTTTTCCGGCACATCTTGAAAGATAAAAGCAGTTGTTAAATGCAATACATAGAACCATTCATACATTTACTGTAAATACACCATAACGCATCACCCTGTTACTGGTGTATTTTACAGGAACCTCAAAAATCCTTGGGAAAAATAAACTAGCGGTTAGTACAACATTACTGAACAATAAAACACATTGTACCTTATGCCCCCTTTACAGTAAATAACTATTTTAACTAGAAGGAGACCTTACCTGTCCCAACCACAAAGCTATTTCAGAAAAAGGCAAATGAACCCCGGAGCATGCCAAATAAGGGCCTAGGACACCCACAAATCCAGAGAGCCTCCTATCCTATCTAACTTTCAAAGTGCACCAAAGTATGGTAGCGCTCAAAACAGGGCTTCAGACATAAAGCAGGGTTGCTAGGGCACTTAGGACAAAAATACCTTGTATCTCGCCTAGTCCCATTTTTACGGCAAACCTTGCAGGCTCTCTGGGGATGCTGCTTATTAGGCGTGGGTGGAATGGGTTCTAAAAAATGCTTTCCTACTAATCTAGCTACATTATCATTACTAGGCATCTCCGGGACCTCCTCTACACTACCAAACAACATAGCTGGAATAAGCTGCAGCTGGAACTTATAATAAGACAGTACAGGCTCTGGTACCACTGTCTTGTAAACAATATACGAATTATGTAGGGCCGTTTGCAAAAGATAAATGGCTAATTTATTGTACCAGGCCTTTGTTTTTCTGGTGGCGTTGTAGTAGTGTTGGATCTGATCAGTTTTGTCAACGCCACCCATGTACTTGTTGTATTCTTTGCTACAGAGTGGTCTAATTTTGGGGGGCCTACCACCACTTCTGTGCCCTACTCTTACTGACTCATCGTGGATGGTGGTCAGCATGAATACAACCTTAGTATCACAAAACTTGATAGCCAGGAGCTCATCGCTTCTTAGAGCAAAATTCTCTCCACGCTTTAGTGTCTTATCCAGTAAAGCCTTGGGCAACCCTTTTCGAATAGGATTTATGGTGCCACAGGCTGGGGTGTCAAAAGAATAAAGATATCTAAACAAGGGAATACTTGTATAAAAGTTATCCACATATAAGTGGTAACCTTGGCCCAGCAATGGAGAAATGAGCTCCCAGACTATCTTGCCACTGACCGTTAAATCCAGTGGACAACCAGGGGGGTCTAACTGTGAGTCCTTGCCCTCATATATCATAAACTTGCTAGTGTACCCAGTACTACTTTCGCAGAGCTTATATAATTTGATGCCATAGCGAGAACGCTTACTTGGCATGTATTGACGGAATATTAGGCGCCCTTTGTAGAGCATAAGGGACTCATCAATACAGATATTCTGGGAAGGGATGTAAACCTCTGCAAAGCGTTTAGACAGGCTATCAATAAAGGGCCTCAATTTATGAATCCTGTCATGACCGGGTGCACCGGGGGGAACAGCTGTGGTGTTATCGTTAAAATGCATAAACCGCAATAAGATTTGGTAGCGGTTTCTAGGCATTACAGCTGAAAAAAGGGGGAGGGAAATTACAGTGGTGGTATCCCAATAGCCTTCCAATGTATTGTTCTTTACGAGACCCATTGAAAGAGTGAGGGCAAAAAATTTTTTCATTTCCACTATTGTGGTGGGATACCATGCACGAGCACGTGAATATACACCTAATTGGTGTGTGGCAATATACTGCTCGGCAAATAGATTAGTATAGTGGACCACATCCTGTAGGATTGCGTCCGTCAGAAACAGCTGAAAGAAGTCTAGCACTTCAAAATTACTGGTGTCCACCTTCACGCCAGGGACTGCTAAAAAATCAGGAATTTGGGGGGTAAAATTAGCGGGAGGCCTCCACGCAGGCTCTCCTCCAACTGCAGCACCAGCAACACTCCCATCATCTACCTCCATAGGACCAACAATGCTAGGACCAGCCTCATCATCAGCAGAACCACTACTCTCTAAGGCTGTGACAGTGTCACTACTGCCATGCTCGTCAGAATCTGATGATTCTGATCCACTGGGTAAATACTCAGGGTCAGCATCAGCATCAGAAAAATCACTTTCCTCTGAGCTGGTCAGCATACAGTATCTAGCAGCCTCCTGTACAGAAAAGCTCTTCTTCTTAGCCATTGTATCAAAAGTCACTGTACCAATTTTCTTTTCAAACAAAAGACCTGCAGTTAACCCCTTCAGCAAAAAGACCTGCAGTTAACCCCTTCAGCAAAAAGACCTGAAGTTAACCCCTTCAGCAAAAAAGACCTGAGGTTGACCTCAAGCAAACTAAGTAACAATGTTTCAACTTTCCAACTTTCAACACTTTCTAGAAAGCACCAGAAAACTGAAATACTATAAAAAAACTAAACCTAATGAACAGTATACAAAATTTAACACCGTACAATTCCAAAATACAGAAAATAACTTTTATATATTTTAGATAACTTTATAAAACAGAAATCAAGGGTAACTGAAGCAAAAAAAAAAATTATAATAAAGACACTGAATATATTTAGCACAGAAAAGCAAAAAATGCACAAAAGTACTTCACTACACAGCAGGACTGGGGGTCAAAATCACAGATCCACTAGTCTTGTTGTGTAATAAAGAAATCAAGGGTAACTGAACCAAAAAAAGTATATAAAACTGAGATAGCAGAAAATTACAACACAAAAACAAAAATGACTAAATAACTTTACCGCACAGCAAGACTGGGGGTCAAAATGACAGACCCACTAGTCTTGATGGGTAATAAAGATGTTAACAGTAAATTCAATCCCACAAGTTATCAGTAAGAGGGTCTGGGGGTGGGGGAGGGGTAGAGGGGTATATAGGGATATAAGAGGGGTATATAGGGATATAAGAGGGGTAAAACACAAAATATACACACAAAAACAAATACAATTATAGAAATAATATAAATAAACACCAAAATAAAAGAAACAGCAAAAAAAATCCAGAAAAACTGTCAAAATCAAAATGAATGAAAAATACAAAATAAAAAAATATGTTGATTTTGTGTGTATTTTTGTGTGTATGTATATGTGTGTGTGTGTGTGTTAGAGTGTAAATATGTGTTTGTAAGTGTGTGTTAGTGTGTACTAAAGTGTGTAGATGTGTGTAATACAAAAAAATAAGTTTATAAAGTTTATAAACTAAATGTATGTGTGTAGTGTGTGTAAATACTGTACCAGTCCAGAAGACAGATGATCTAAAGCAGGCAGCAAGGTAAATCCCAGCAGGAAACACAGCAGATCACAGCAGGAGGGCTCCAGCAACGTAATCCACCAGGTAAGTTGTGAGAAAAATCCAGCAGGGGGCGGTTCCTTTACACTGAACATCAGCAAGTCACTCCCCATGTGACTTGTGATGTCAGTGCCTTCCCATTGGCTGCTCTGCGATCGTGGACCGGGGAGAGGTAAGTAACCCGGCATTGCTCGTTGCCTAGGGGGTTTGCAAGAGCGGGGAAGCGGTTTCCCCGCTCTAACTTCAGGCATTCCGCTCCCGGACCCGGAAGTGCTGCAGATCGTGAATATACGATCTGTGGCAGTTTGGTACTTGTCTGCACAGAACGTATATTCACGATCTGTGGCAGGCAAAGGGTTAAAACCTGCACCATGCCCTTTTACTATTTGAATAAAGGTTATTTTTTTAAAAATATTAAGTGGTGCAGCCAAAAACAGCTTTCTATAGTGTTTTGTTAAATCTTCTGCCTGCACTATAAGGCAAAAAGAATCCCTCAAGGATTCTTAATTAGAAGCATACCCACTACAGGAAGATCTGTTTCAGCGTTCTGTAGCAAGTGGTGTGGAATACTAAATAAATGCACTATCATACTAGTGGTTATACAGTCAAACATGAAGTTACAAAATGTCAAAATAAATCTAGTAGAATTAGAAAAACCCAAAGGATACATTAAAACTGAACTTAAGTTCAATAAAGTAAAGAAGAAGTATAAAACATTAAATGCTTTTAGATAAAAAATTAGGCCCCACTATGTGGGTTTACATTTTTATTTGTAAGCCACATTGTAACATGCTGGGCATATCCAATTTACACATTAGCAAGATTCAAACACAGAATTAACACCTGATGTTCCCGTGACAATCCCTGTTCTGGCCTTTTCATTTGCAATTGCAAAAATTATTAGAAATCTAGCCAGGTAATATAGATAAACAACACCGGCAGGCAAAATGGGAAGGTAGCCCAGAAACCACCCACAAGCAATAGCAGGGAACCAAGCCAAGTGAAGACACAGCTGAAGCAGCGAACAGGAGCTTATATTTTACTTTATTTAAGAATGCGTTTCGTGTTTTCGTGTGCATGTGTCATTTTTTTCACAATTGCAGAAGATGCAGGGGAAGGGCAGCCACCCAGCTAGTGGGCCAGACTGGAGTAAAGACAAGTTGAAGTCCTTGGTCAGTGTTATGACAGTTCATAGCTGGGTTTCCTGCTGTAATCTGCATGGTTTCTGATATATGTTGCCACTTTTGTCTACAGGTGTTGAGCTAGGGAACTTGGCTAGGTTTTTAGGTTTATTGCAGCCCACCCTGCTCTCCTGGTTCTGGCTACCCTTCCTCTGTATCTTCTGTGTCTATGGAAAAAAACAACACTCAAACAAAACATGGCATAGATGAATAAATGTAAATTGGGTTTTCAGTAATTGAGGGAAGTAACAGAAAAGCTGGTCCTTGCTCACATATATAAGTAAATGTTGCATAGTAAAGGTGGGTACACACCCTCCATTCATTCCTCCTGTCCAACCGGTCGGAATTTCCAACTGGTCAGCCAGGAGGAAGGACTGATGGTCACAGCAAAGGTAGCCATGTCCAACAGTTTGCTGTGACCGAGTGTGCTGTCCATCGAGGACCACAAGATCGGTCATGGATTTGAAACACGTCCGATCATTCGTCTGATTCGGACAAATGAACGGTCAGACGTCAGTCACTTCTGGCCTCAAAAAACATCCAATATTTCGGCCCGACCAACATTTCGGTGTTTCGTTGGTCAAAATATTGGATTGTGTGTATCCAGCTTTATAGTAGGTACTTTATCTAAGGTTCCATGTGAAGAATAAAACCTCTGTAATCACATGTTATAATCAACGATTAAAGGGCATGTCCACCCCCAAAACTAACTTTCTATATAAGTGCTCCAAAACAAACTTTACAGCATGTAAATCGGTCCAGTGGTTCAAAATTTACAGACCTTTGTAGCTGGCTTAATCCTGCAGCATGGACCAATACAGCAATGAACAGACAGGTTACATTACCTTGCCTCTGTTCTTTTCATGTTCTTGAGCATGTCTGTTAGCATCCAGCAGTGAGAACAGAGGAAGTTGCATCAGTAATGATCTGACCCCTGGATCCGCCCTCTTTTCCCTCTTAACCAATCGCAGCTGTTATGTGTACTGAAGAAATCCAGGATCAACATGCTGCAGCCAGCCGGCAGGGAAGAAAATTTTTTTTTCTAAGCTGCAGCCCGGGGTCACCTAAAGAGGAAGGAGGAAGTGGAGCAGAAGTGCAGCCTGATATGTATCTCATTAAATATCAGGCAAAGCAAATGATTTTTAGAAAAATGAACATGGCGTTTGAGGTTGGTGCTATTATATAAAGAACATATAAAAAGTTTATTTTTGGGTGGACATACCCTTTAAGAGAGGGGGAGCAGTATTCAAATCTTTAACCTCTTTAGCCTACTGTACATTTATGATTAATTGTCCTAAATGTAAAAAAACCACAAAAGAAAATGGAAGCTAAACACAATCTGGTCCTTGGCTAAAATTATCTTATATACATTTTTCTTGTTTGTTTTTTTTTGTTTGTAATTTATTGCAGAAAATGCATCCATGCTGTGGGCAGATGTACTAACAGCATTGTTACAACTTGCTTTGGTTACAGATGGGCTCTTATTTTGGCTCCTCCTTATGTGCAGTAGATCTGAATTCTGATGGGCTGTCAGACCTCCTTGTTGGAGCCCCCATGTACTCAGAGGTGAGGGATGAGGGACAAGTCACCGTGTACATCAACAGAGGAAATGTAAGTAATGCGTTTTTATCATCTGTAATTACAGATAATGTCTTTACTCCTCTTTGGAGCTGTATATGTGTCTGTGAGCAAGGTCAGCACAGAATGGTTTTGCATTCAAGGTAATGATATAATATTAGCAGATGTTCCCTAAGGTGCTGCAGCCAAGCAAATATTATCTGTACCCTATAAAAGAATGTGTCATGGTGGACCAGAAGTCAAAAATGTCTGAGAGGTGTAATATACATTTGTGCAATCAAAACTTCTTATCATAGCAGGCAGTGGCGTAGCTAGATATAACAGGGCCCCATAGCAAGATTTTAGATTGGGTCCCCCACATAAATATTAGTTCGGTTCAGATCAAACTAACTCGGACAAATCGCAGCAAGGTTTTTTTTAAAGGGCATGTCCAACCTACTAAGAAAAAATATATACACAATACATTATGTAGTAGACCCTCAAAACCCTGTTTTCATTTTACTTAAACATGTTGGCATCTTTGAAAGGTTTAAGTAAACCGAAAATATGGTTTGTGGGACTTTTTTCTTAGGAGGGTGAGCATGCTTGCAGGGAACCTGAGAGGGGCCTCCTTTGGCTCTAGTCCCCATAGCAACTGCTACGGTTGTTATAGTGATTCCTATGCCCCTGATAGCAGCTCAAATCAGCACCTTTCATATATGATACTCAGTATCAAAACAATAAGAGGTAATTGCCCCTTATGACTAAAAACAGAAAAGGCCTATACCACTAATCAGTAGATTAATAATTGAGGTTAAATAAAGACATTCATCCCTCTGGTCCAACCTTTATACCCTCCTCCTAACAGTTTTTGTAGTGTAGCTAGACTAATTGCAGTATGTAAATTACTTCTGCTCCCACCCTCCCATCTCCAGTTTATCTGGGGTAAATTCTGGTAAATTTAGTTTTACAACATTTAGAGAGGTAATGGTTTTCTGTTCCTTAAAAATAACCTTTGAACTCTTAGCACTATAAGGAATACTTAACATTAATTGTGCTTGACAGAAATCACATTAGAGTGTTTCCCTGGGGATACTTAAGGAAAATTGCATAAAGCAGAATATTGAACATTTAATTTTTTTGGTCCTGTATTGTTATAACTATTTGGCAAGAGAATTTAAAAATAGGTCAATATTTACTTTATTCCCTTCAGTTTTCCATCATTAAAGAATTATTAAAAATGTCTTTTGTTTTAGTATTTTACCAAACCTTCAAAATATAACTATTTGGTGTGAAATTCTGAGATTAGGGTAATTATAGTAGATAAAATTTGCTTTTATATCTGTTGTATTTAGTTAGATCAACTGGACTTAAAGGACAACTAAAGACACAGAACAGCACTGAACCAGAGGGCAGAACATCTTAATATAAAACCAGTAATCTGTGTCTTACCTCTCATTTTGATACGGGCGCTGGGAAATTTTCCTAAATAACATATGGTTTGTGCTTTACTTCACAGCATTCTAGTATCACACAGTTTGGTCAACGACCATTATGTTCTGCACATGCTCAGTCCTTAGCTATGGCAGGAACTTGTTACAGTTGGTTACACCCATTAATAATCTGTAGCCAATCCTTTTACAGGACAGATAAAGCAAGGAAGCACGTGGCTGAGGTCAGGAGGTGTGGTCTGACACTGCCCATACACACAGATACTTCATCCCGTTCTTAACAGGCTTACATTTACTTTAATACAATTTATTGAAGTGGGATTTTACAGCTTATTGGTGTTTTTAGGGGAGTTGTTTTCAGATTCTGGAGTATAAAAATTGGGTTTAGTTCTTGAAGACGTTTTGCTAGTCATCTGACGGGCTTTCTCAATTCAGAATGACTTGTACAAGAATCTGTTGCAAATATAAGTGCCCTTGATAGTCCCAATTAGCATATAACAGCCAGGTGTTAGGGACCTTCTGAATGCAAGGGGTGGATGCATTGAGGCTAAGGGGTGTTATCGAAACTGCCCAGGTTAAGGTGTCAAAAAAGCTTTGTACATGGCAGACAATTGGTGTCGAACCCCCCCATACACACCTCTATTCAGGCTTGGTTTCTTCATTTTTACATAAATGGCCTCCTTGACACCTCTCTTGAACCAGCCTGTTCCTTTGCCAAGATGTTGACATTACAATCCTCAAAGGCATGTTTTTTTTACTTAATAGTATAGTATTTGAGGTTGAATAAAGACATACGTCCATCCAGTCCAACCCATCTAGCAATATCCTCATTTCCTGCCTAACTGTTGATCCAGAGGAAGGCAAAAAAAAAACCACCAAATTTATGAAGGGGGAAAAAAATCCTTCCTGACTCCTTGACTTCCTTACAAGTGGCAATCGGAAATTTCCCTGGATCAGTCACTGATGCCTTTTCTGCGTTGGCAGTTCCACTCCACCAATCAATGTCAGGGTAATTAAAGTGCCCCATAATGAGCAAACTCCCCAAACTTGCACCCCTTGCCAACTGCATATGAAGCTGACTCACTTCCTCTCAGCTAGCATTTGGTGGCTTATAGCAGACACCAACAATGACATTACCCCCTTTCCTGTTGCCTAATTCCACCCATATTGCCTCCACTTTAACATCCATATCGCCAGTTATCTCTTCTTTTAAATTTGGCTTGAATTCTTTTTTTAACATAAACACATACTCCTCCCCCTTTCCTTTTTTCTCTGTCCTGCCTAAACAAGGTGTATCCTTCTAAATTTACAGCCCAGTCATGAGAACTGTTCAACCATGTTTCTGTTATACCTATTACATCATACTTTTCATTCAACACCATAATTTCCAATTCACCCATTTTGTCAGCCAGGCTTCTCACATTTGCAAACATACATTTTAGATTATGATCCTGTAATTTATTCAGAAACTTTAATACACATGTCTCCCTGTCCCCTATGCTAGCCCCACCCCCTTTCCACCCACCACTGACCTATCTACACCCTGCTTTCCTCCTGGGCTATCTATGCCAGTGAGATAGGAAGTGGGTATTGTCAGCAAGGTTTCTGTGTTTGCTGACGACACAAAACTTTGTCAACCATTAAAAACTTCAGAGGATGTGCAATCGTTGCAAGGGGATCTAGATAGATTATCACATTGGGCTGCTAAGTGGCAGATGAAATTCAATGTTGATAAATGTAAGGTGATGCATTTTGGACGTAAAAATCCTTGTGCTACTTATACTATAAATGGCTCTGTGTTAAGTGAATCCCTGTTGGAAAGGGATCTTGGAGTTTTGTTGGATAACAAATTTAAAGGTAGCAAGCAGTGCCAGGCGGCAACAGCCAGAGCCAGCATGGTATTGTCTTTTATAAAGAGAGGTATGGATTCAAGGGAGGAAAATGTAATTCTCCCTCTTTACAAAGCATTGGTAAGGCCTCATTTGGAATATGCAGTGCAATTTTGGAATCCTGTGTACAAAAAGGACATCTTTGAAATGGAAAGGGTTCAGAGAAGGGCAACTAAATTAATAAGGGGATTGGGGGAGCTTGAATATGAAGAGAGACTGGAAAAGTTACAATTACGCTGGAGAAAAGGCGCTTGCGTGGGGATATGATTACTGTGTATAAATACATTAACGGGCCATACAATAAACTATCTGGGGCATTGTTCACCAATAGAACATGTCAAAGGACACGAGGACATCCCTTAAGACTTGAAGAAAAAAGGTTTAGGCTTCAAGCTCGGAAAGGGTTTTTCACTGTGAGAACGGTAAAGCTATGGAACTGTCTTCCAGTGGACGTTGTAATGGCAGGTTCATTCGTCAGTTTAATAAAAAGCTGGATGAGTTTCTGTAAACAAGGAATGTTGCAAGTTACTGGTATTGATACATAAAGTAGAGTTGATCCAGGAAATTTCCGATTACCACTTGGAGTCAGGAAGGAATTTTTTCCCCCTTCATAAATTTGGTGGGGTTTTTTTGCCTTCCTCTGGATCAACAGTTAGGCAGGAAATGAGGATATTGCTAGATGGGTTGGACTGGATGGACATATGTCTTTATTCAACCTCAAATACTATACTATACTATACTATACCCTGGGCAGTTTCGATAACACCCCTTAGCTTCAGTGCATCCACACCTTGCATTCAGAAAGTCCCTAACACCTGGCTGGCATATGCTAATTGGGACTTTCAAGGGTACTTATATTGCCAACAGATTCTTGTACTCTTGAGTCATTCTTAATTGATAAAGCCAGTCGGGTGACTAGCGAAATATCTTCAAGAACTAAACTTTAAGTCCAGTTAATCTAACTAAATACAACAGTACAATTGTCATATGCTAATTGTCATACAACAAAAATACAATTGTCATATGCTAATTGAGACTTTTCAGGGTACTTATATTGCCAACAGATTTTTGTACAAGTCATTCTGAATCTGATATACATTGACCTGGATGAAGAAACTTCACAAGCAATTTGCTTTTATAAATTAATATTCAAATGTAAAGACTTCAGTGGAAAAATGTATTTCATCATTTTTTTTCTTAATTTTGTATCATCCATTCCTCTCTTCCTGTACTTGAAGCTTTCAGATCACTTTGTCTTTTTCATAGAATCAGCTATTGGATCTTTGTGCAAACATAAATTTTAAAGCCCAAAAATATTTTTTCTAAACTGTACACTTTGTGGTTAGATTTTAAATAAATAATTCTGTCTTACGGTTGCCTCTAAACTAGAATTCAACATGAACATAAAAGTCGCAAAATGCATCAAGTCTATGTCAAGTGAATTTGACATAGGTTTAAATGCTAAAATATTATTCTGTTTCTTCCTCTGCTTAATAAACATATGGTCATATATGCCCATTCAGCATTTTTTCTGCATATAAATAAATGCTTCGGAAATACTGACTTCCTGTTTGCAGGATCCCTAATTGAGACTGTTATGGTCTTGCCCTTGACCCAGCACCTGGGTTGATTCAGTTACTCAGTAGAGATCTGAGCATGTTTGACCCATCCAACAGCAAATCAGTAGAAATTACTGTTAGGAACATTCAATGTTAGTTTGCATTCTGGGAAGAAAGACCTTTAAAGAACCAGAAATGTCAGCTCACTAATAGTGTCAACAACAGGAAATAGCAAAATTTGACTGTTTTTTTTTTATTTAGAATAACTAGGTATGCATTATATATACTAAGAATTGTTTAAAAAAACGGATATTTTTCACTGAAGTTTTCCTTTAAAGAGTCAGTTATCAAAATGCCTACATAATCACCTATGGTACAGTATAATGCACCTAAAACTACCCTTTATTCCTTATTCTTTACAAAATATAGCAGGAAATAATGTATGAAAGTTGTGAACACTATAAGCAACCTATATTTTTTCAACAAGCAGTAAGAACTCAGTAAAAAGGCTGAGAGACAACTACTCATCTTACTTTGTGTTTGTTGGGAGCTCTGCTTTCTGAAGAACTCTGGGCAATTCCTAATTTCTTATCTATATTTGCTGAGTTTGTTATTGGGTATCAATAATTCATATAGTTCTAGTTGATCCAGGGAACCATTCCGATTGCCATTTGGAGTCAGGAAGGAGTTTTTTCCTCCTTTTTAGCCTTTTTTTTCCTTCCACTGGATCAACTGTTAGGTAGGGGTAATGAGTAGGGTATAAAGATTGGACTAGATGGACATTTATCCTTATTCAGCCTTCATTACAATTTTTTTTTAAATGTAATAAACAAGGAAAAAGACTAAAGTTATGGTTCTAAGGAATTCATCTTGGCCCCAATAATATTTTTTTCTGTATTTCCTGCTAACATAAATCACTTTTGCTTGCAGACAGATTATCACTTCCTTTTTTTAGACTCCGTAATGCAGAATTTCATTTGGCATTGATCCAATTGTTTGAATTGTTGGTCCATTCTGTAAGTAGATATATAGTTCTTAGAATTATGATGGTTGACTGAATCATAGGGAGTACTTCAAACTACTTTTTTTTTTTGCTGGGAAAACACACTATTAATTTAAAAAGGTTTAAAATTAAACCTTTTCAGGGTTTTTAATGTAAACTAGCAGTGCATGTTTAATAAGAAGGGCAAACAATTGCCTATGCAAACAATATTTCTCAACCAATCCGATATCACCCTTTAAATGGTCTACTGCAGGTAAAAACCATCTGATTTGTTGCTTCAGAGTAATAGTGCAGGCAAACTTTTACAGCCATATACATAAGCCCTGTATTTGTAAAATAAAATATAGAAGGAAGTTGTGTGTCTTCATAGCTGGCTGATGATTTAACATGTAGCTGCGGAAGTGAGACTACACCAGAATGTAGGCAACCAGAGCTGGTTTTGTCACTCCCCCTAGCTCCATTGTGAATGGTAGAATCTTAATCCAATATTGCTGTATTGTTTCCTTATTTTCCTCAGAAAAAAAAAGCTTCCTATTTTTATCTAAGGAAAGTTAAGCTTTCCTTAGATAAATCAAAATAATGTGATAAAAAACAAATAATATTACAAAAAGGACATCTTGGAAATGCAAAGGGTTCAGAAAAGGACAACCAAATTAATAAGTAGTCTGGCAGAGCTTTAAATATGAAGGCAGATTGGATTAGTCATAATTATGCACACTAGAGAAAAGGCACTTGCGTGGGGTGATCATCGCTGGGTATAAATACAATATATAATAAACTGGTGCATTGTTCAGCAATAGAACATGTCAGAGGACACGCAGACATCCCCTAAGACTGGAAGAAAAAAGTTTGTAAGTGTAACAAATGGCCGGACGGCCGGGGTACTTACAAGTACGCTTTTACGAGGAGGCTGATAGTCCGGAAAATGCAGGACACAGAAGCTGCTGGGAACTGTAGGCTGGAAACAGGAACAAGGTGCTGCTGGGAACTGTAGACTGAATGCTGGAACAAGGTGCTGCTGGGAACTGTAGGCTGGAAATAGGATCAAGGTGCTGCTGGGAACTGTAGGCTGAATGCTGGAACAAGGTGCTGCTGGGAACTGTAGGCTGAAGGCTGGAACAAGGTGCTGCTGGGAACTGTAGGCTGGAAACAGGAACAAGGTGCTGCTGGGAACTGTAGGCTGAATGCTGGAACAAGGTGCTGCTGGGAACTGTAGGCTGGAAACAGGAACAGGCTAGGTAAGTGGACACAGGAGCAGGAAAGCTAGGTAGTCTCTGGAGCGGGAAAGGTAAGTTGTTGGAGCAGGAGAGGAGCAGGGTCCAAGGCAGGTGAGTACAAGGAGCCAGGGGTAGCTAACGCTACTATCGGGCACCGGGTCCAGGAGGACGCCGACTTTTAAACTCTCGCGCCACCCAGCGTGTCGGCGTCGTGACGTCATGACATCTGCGCCGCCCACCCGGAAGTGCAGAGCACCGCGGGGCCGGAGCGGAAGGTAAGTTTGTGACAGTACCCCCCCCCTTTCCGGGGGGCCACAGGACCCAACGGGCCAGGTTTCCCTGGAAAACTCCTGTGGAAAGCTCTGACTAGACGAGGAGTGTGCAAATCAGAATGTTTAATCCAAGCTCTTTCTTCTGGACCAAATCCTTTCCAGTAAACCAAATACTGAAGAGACCTCCTCCAGAATCTAGAGTCCAAGATCTTCTCGACCTCAAACTCCTGCTGACCATCAACGGAAATTGGAACGGGAGGTAGTTAAGATTTGGAATACTGATTAGAGCATACTGGCTTGATAAGGGAAATATGAAACACGTTAGGAATCCGCATGCTGGAAGGAAGTTGGAGGCGAACAGCCACTGGACCGATTAATTCCAGGATAGGAAAAGAACCAATAAATTTGGGTCCCAGTTTGGAGGAGGGAACCCGTAGGTTAATATGAGCAGAGGAGAGCCACATTTTATCTCCAACCGAATAAGCTGGGGGTTCTCTACGTCTCCAATCTGCTGCAGTTTTTTGTACCAAAGCAGATTTCTGAAGGCTGATCTCCGTAGCATGCCAGATAGCGGTCATCTGGGCCGCAGAGTCATTGGCAGCGGGTACTTGTGTGAAAAGAAAATCTTGAGGAAAACATCTAGGATTCGTCCCAAAGACACATAAAAAAGGAGATTTCCCAGTAGAAGCATGAGGTGAATTGTTATGGGCGAACTCAGCCCAAGGCAGAAGGTCAGCCCAATCATCCTGAGTATAGGAAATGTAACAACGAAGATATTGTTCCAAAGACTAGTTAGTGCGTTCAGTAGCCCCGTTGGACTGTGGGTGGTAAGCTGAAGAAAATTGTAACTTGATGTTCATGGATTTACAAAGTGCTCTCCAAAATTTGGAAACAAATTGAGTACCTCTGTCAGATACAATTTCAGAAGGGAGTCCATGAAAGCAGAAGATATGCGAAATAAATAGTTGAGCTAACTTCGTCGAAGATGGTAGTTTGGGGAGGGGAACAAAATGGGCCATTTTGCTGAAGCGGTCTACTGTCACCCATATAACAGTGTTTCTCTTGGAAGGCGGTAGTTCCACAATAAAGTCCATGGATAGATGGGTCCAAGGTCTGGATGGAATGGGGAGGGGTTGAAGAAGGCCACAGGGGAGGGTTCTAGAAGATTTGGAGTGAGTATGAAAATGTGTAATGACTTGGCAAGAATGGGTTAACTATTGGTATTAGTTCTTAGGACCAATAAAAATACCATTCCACCTTGGAACAGTCCTATTGTTTATATTACGATTAGTGAAGCATGGAACCAGGTCTCCTTTTCTAGACAATGTGGAGCCGAACCGTGCATATGGAATTCTCTCCAGCTAGGGGTCTGGTGGGGACTAAGAGGTCATCTTAAGGACAGTCATACATGTAAAATAAATGTATTTCAGTATTGGAATGTGTAAGATAGAAACCAATATTACATTTAGGAATGGAACAGAAGGCCCTGCAATATGATACCCAACATGGAGCCCTTATTCCCTTGCCAAGGCAAGTTATTAATATCTGGGGAAATATGGATTATACACAGGTCATATTTGGTATTGGAGGAATTGATAATTAATACAGGAGAGGAATATGTGGTCAATATCCCAATACAATGTACATATCTACATTTATATGGAATCTGCCTAACTGAGGGGGAATGAATGCTTTTGGCTAGTCGTAAATCTGGACATTCCTGGACACTCCCACCTCATGTGGAGGGCATAGTTCAACAAATAGTTTAAAAAGCCTGGTAGCCCAAATAATGTTGTTCATACTTGGGGACATGCTAAAAACGTGTGTATGGACCCAATGTTTCATCCTGCCCCAGGACACAGGACTTCTTCTAGTGATTAGGGTCTGTGAATATTTTATCCTTTTTATTTATATAAACTGTTGTACTTATTGTATGTCATTTTTTATAACACCATCTTATTTTATTTTTGTATTATATGCACTGTCCACCTTTTGGAATATTAAATCTAAAATTTAATAAGTTTTGTCTTTGATGCTCTAAAAGAACTCAGTTAGCCTCTGATAAGTTTATATGTGTTTGAATGGAGTGTGCAGTGTAAATGCTAATTAACTCTGTGACTGCTTGTGAAGGACTGATGCTAGTTAACCAGTTAGTTGCTGGAGTGAATGGTGTAGTGTTAACCATTTAGCTGCCAGGACAGGGGTGGGCATAGTCAGTGAGAGTCAAGAGTGTTTTTGGGGCGTCTTTAAGGCCGTAACTTAAAGTGGTGGCAGCGAATACCGATTAATTAGTCAGATCACGTGCCCAGTGAACTGGCGTTCGTGACAAGGTGTCTTCCAATAGATGACGCCACTCCTCGAGGGACAACTTGATGGCAAGAAGTTCCCTATTCCCAACAACATAGTTTTGCTCATTGGGTAGAAACTTCTTAGAGAAGTAAGCGCAGGAATGGAGTTTCCTTTTAGTGCCTTGTCTTTGGGAAAGGATGGCTCCTGCACCCAAGTCCGAGGCATCAACTTCGATGTAGAAAGGGAGACTAGGATCTGGATGTACTAGAACAGGTGCATCGGCAAAGGCTTCCTTGAGTCATTTGAAGGCTTCGAGGGCTGCAGGGGTCCATGAATGCGGCTTACTATCTTTACTGATGAGGGCTAATATCGGAAAAATTATAGAAGGGAACCCTTGAATGAATTGTCTGTAATAATTGGCGAAGCCAATGAACCTTTGAATAGCTTTGGTTCCCATAGGAAGAGACCAGTCTTGGATGGCCGAAACTTTCACAGGATCCATCTGAAAACCTTGTGCAGATACGATGTAGCCCAGAAAGGGTACTTGCGAACACTCAAACAGACATTTTTCCAGTTTGGCATATAGGCTATTCTCTCTCAGACGTAGTAACACCTGTTTAACATGGAGGCGGTGTGAGGGCAGATCTTGAGAAAAGATTAAAATGTCATCGAGATATACGACTACAGAGATTCCCAACATATCCCGGAAAATGTCATTCACGAATTCTTGGAACACTGCTGGAGCATTACAAAGGCCAAAGGGCATAACGAGATATTCGTAGTGACCGTCCCTAGTGTTAAAGGCGGTTTTCCACTCGTCACCTTTGCGTATATGGATCAGATTGTATGCCCCCCGAAGATCCAGTTTGGTAAATATTTTAGCCCCTTTTATCTGGTCAAACAGTTCAGAGATGAGAGGAAGAGGATATCGATTTTTTATTGTGATTTTATTTAACCCTTGGTAGTCGATGCAGGGTCGTAAACCTCCGTCTTTTTTTTCATCAAAAAAGAGCCCAGCTCCAGCAGGGGAAGAGGAAGGTTGTATGAAACCCCTAGACAAATGTTCCGTAATGTACTCTTTCATGGCTAGAGTTTCCGAAGGAGACAGTGGGTATGTGCGTCCCCGAGGAGGCATAGTACCTGAGAGAAGATCGATGGGGCAATCGTAGGATCGGTGCGGTGGTAGCTTCTCAGCTATTCAGCTATTTGAAAGGCAATTTTCAAAATAGAACGGACTCCAAGACTTGAGTTCATTGTTAGACCAATCTATAACATGGTTATGTAATCTGAGCCATGGAAGTCCGAGAATCAGGGGAGCGGAAGGGCTTTGGATGACAAGAAAAGACAAACGTTCTTATATGCCAATGCGAAATAGAACTTCGTATGTAGATTTGGAGATGAATTCAGAAGCCAAAGGGTTATTGTCAATAGCCAGAACTCGAAGAGGTTGTTGCAAGTGAAGGAGAGGAAGCCCCAATTGTGCTGCATAGGTAGAATCAATGAAGTTTCCAGCTGCACCGGAATCGACAAAGGCCTGGGAGGAAAAAGTTTTATCATTAAAGGTGATAGTTGCTGGTAGAAAGAGTTTCAGTGGTTCAAATTTGGCAGGAGACTTAACATTGCCTAGAAGGAGCTCCTCCTAAACTTCTAGGGCATGGAGTTTCCCGACTTCTGGGGGCAATTTCTTACAAAATGTCCTTGCCCAGCACAATAGAGACAAAGTCCATTAGTACATCGGCGTGACTTTTCCTCAGGAGACAGATGAGTGCCACCAATTTGCATCGGCTCTTCAACAGAAAGGTCTGAGCAGGCCTAGGAAAGGTCTTAGGGAAGCTGGAACGAGCTGCAGACCTTTCTGCCTGCCGTTCACGGAAGCGGTTATCAACCTGGATGCATAGTGTAATCAAGTCTTCCAATGGGACAGGTAACTCTCTAGATACTAATTCATCCTTGAGGCGATCAGAGAGTCCCTGCCAAAAAGCTGCTGTAAGTGCCTCATTGTTCCAAGAAGTCTCCGCGGCAAGGGTACGAAATTCAATTGCATATTGACCCACGGAATGAGACCCTTGGCGGAGCTGCATCAAACGGGAGGAGGCAGCAGAGGTTCTTCCTGGGGCATCGAAGACCTTGCGAAACATACTCAGGTCGGAAACATTATTGACTAGAGGATCGTCTTTTTCCCATAGGGGAGAAGCCCAGGCCAGAGCATTGCCCTCCAACAAAGCAATGATGTAACCAACCTTTGCACGATCCGATGCAAATTGAGATGGTTGAAGCTCAAATTGGATTCGGCACTGATTAATGAATCCACGGCAGGCTTGGGCATTACCATCAAACTGTGAGGGTGGAGGTATGCGGGGCTCTCTCCAAAGAGAAGGATCACCAGATCTGGGCGTTTAAGGAGGCAGCGTAGAACCCGGAGCTGAGGCAGAAGCTGGGGGTAGCCGGACAGCGAGGGTATCCATGAACTGAGCCAACTGGCCCTGATGGTGTTTGGAGAGTTTTACTCAACTCTGCCATAGCCCCCTCAGGCGTTTCCATTGCCCGATAGTACTGTAACAAATGGCCGGACGGCCGGGGTATTTACAAGTACGCTTTTAGGAGGAGGCTGATAGTCCGGAAAATGCAGGACACAGAGGCTGCTGGAAACTGTAGGCATGATGCTGGAACAAGGTGCTGCTGGGAACTGTAGGCTGGAAACAGGATCAAGGTGCTGCTGGGAACTGTAGGCTGAATGCTGGAACAAGGTGCTGCTGGGAACTGTAGGCTGAATGCTGGAACAAGGTGCTGCTGGGAACTGTAGGCTGGAAACAGGAACAAGGTGCTGCTGGGAACTGTAGGCTGAATGCTGGAACAAGGTGCTACTGGGAACTGTAGGCTGAATGCTGGAACAAGGTGCTGCTGGGAACTGTAGGCTGGAAACAGGAACAAGGTGCTGCTGGGAATTGTAGGCTGAATGCTGGAACAAGGTGCTGCTGGGAACTGTAGGCTGGAAACAGGAACAGGCTAGGTAAGTGGACACAGGAGCAGGCAAGGTAGGTAGTCTCTGGAGCGGGAAAGGTAAGTAGTTGGAGCAGGAGAGGAGCAGGATCCAAGGCAGGTGAGTACAAGGAGCCAGGGGTAGCTAACACTACTATCGGGCACCGGGTCCAGGAGGATGCCGGCTTTTAAAATCTCGCACCGCCCGGTGTGTCGGCGTTGTGACGTCATGACGTCTGCGATGCCGCCCACCCGGAAGTGCAGAGCGGTGCGGGACCGGAGCGGCAGGTAAGTTCATGACGGTACCCCCCCCCCCTTACGGGGGGCCACAGGACCCAATGGGCCAGGTTTCCCTGGAAAACTCTGACTAGACGAGGAGCGTGCAAATCAGAATGTTTAATCCAAGTTTTTTCTTCTGGACCAAAACCTTTCCAGTGGACCAAATACTGAAGAGACCTTTTTTCAGAATCTAGAGTCCAAGATCTTCTCGACCTCAAACTCCTGCTGACCTGTAGGCTGGAAACAGGATCAAAGTTCTGCTGGGAACTGTAGGCTGAATGCTGGAACAAGGTGCTGCTGGGAACTGTAGGCTGGAAACAGGAACAAGGTGCTGCTGGGAACTGTAGGCTGAATGCTGGAACAAGGTGCTGCTGGGAACTGTAGGCTGGAAACAGGAACAGGCTAGGTAAGTGGACACAGGAGCAGGCAAGGTAGGTAGTCTCTGGAGCGGGAAAGGTAAGTAGGTGGAGCAGGAGAGGAGCAGGATCCAAGGCAGGTGAGTACAAGGAGCCAGGGGTAGCTAACGCTACTATCGGGCACCGGGTCCAGGAGGACGCCGGCTTTTAAACTCTCATGCTGCCCTATGGAACCATTGGACATGGCGATGCCATATTAATTGGATAGTTGCAATCCAAGTTTTCCGATTGGGGTGCGCAGGGAAAGAAATATGGCTTATTGTATGGGTGTGGTATGCTGTGAATGGGCAGTGCTTAAGCACATGAAGAAACAAGGAAATCTGCAACTACCGCCAGCTACAGATAAAAAGAAAAAAGTAGACGCCATATCATCCAGAACACCATTTATTAATGCACCAGGAAGAGCAGTAATAAAATACATTTGCAGATGACCAGACACAAATGCACTTAAGTATATGTATCACTTAAAATTATTAAAATTCCACAACATCGCACGGCTAGAATAATCTTGTTTGATGACTGAAATGCAATTCCCAGCAATTACTTACAAAATGATGTTACAAAGTTAGACAGATGACTGCCTAAGTCTTAAAGCTAGGCATGCAGCTCTGCCACCCATACCTCCCTCAGAACAGTCCCAAGGTCAGAGACAATCAAACTCATGTGTGGCAATTGCCACACATGAGCAGTAATGCATGTTTAATATAGCAGATTTCCTTCTCTGGAGAATTGGTGTGACTGATTGGACCAATCGGGAATAGGCTGCTGGGGACTCCTGACTGCCCTGCATTACACTGGGTCTTACAGCCAGCTGGTTTGTTGCCTTTACTTTGAGGCTATTGGAAGAGAGTGTGCTGCTGCAGATAGGCAGTCCTAAGCCTCTGAGGAAGTGGGTACACCCACGAAACGCAAAAGGCAGGTGAACCCTTGGTGGGGATCGTATCCCTGTATGTGTACCAACCTTGTTTTGAAGATGTATCAATAAATTTATGACTTATATCATCTCCACAAGAGTAGCGCTATCGATCACTCACCAATTTGATGATTCAGTACCCAGAGCTGGGAGGTATTTCCAGATCTGTACGTACCTTGTGGAAGGTAACAAAGCTTTCAGAGTGCTGCCACATTTACATCCAATCTCATATATGCTGCTACAGGGCACAGGGGCACAGCAGGTAAAAAAGAAAGACTTACTTGGTGCCACACATTGGGAGAGAATGTGCTGCAGGTAGTAAATTCTGGGGGGGCAAATGGACGTATGTCTTTAAATGGCAAATAAAAGCTATTGGTGGAATATCATATGACTATCTCATATTAGATTAATTGATAATGGGTCAGTAACATGACACTGGTACACAACCCTGCAAAAGACTGTAAGGGCAAATATTGAAAGAATTTAAAAATATATTTCTTGGTGTAGAATCACCATGGTTTGATACCTTATTAATAAAACTATGCTGTAAATTAGCCATGCTAAAAATTAACTATATTAAAGGACAATTATACTTACCATTTCCCCGATCCACTCCTGCAAAGTACCCAGGGTGAGGACCTAAATGCTAAGTCCTCACTTCTGGGTACTTTACAAAAGTCCTGCACTACTTACTTGTAGGGATGGCCGGTTCGCGAATCTAAACCCGGATCCGCCGTGGATTTATCCCGTTCGCGAACGGCGGATTTTTCGCCTTCCGAACTTCCGAACCGCGGATTTCTCGTATTTTCGAAAATTTACAAAATTACGAGGATTACTCGTATTTTCGAAAATTCCGTTTTTCGAAGATTTTCGAAAATACGAGATTTCCCAAATTTTCGAAAATACGCAAAAACGCCTGATTTTGAAAATTTTCGAAAATACGAGAAATCTTGTAATTTTGAGAATATTTTTCATTTTAACGGGTCCGCTCGCGGATTTTCGAATTTTTTCGAAAATTCGCGGATCCTCGAGCGGACCGGATTTTGCGAAGTTCGGACATCTCTACTTACTTGTAATCTCCCTCGTTGCTCCGGTTGGTTCCTCCCCACAGACACTGTCCTTGCAGAACGCGTCTTCCCATTGGCTGCCTCCAATCTGTCACTCAAAGTGCCAATGGGGAGGATCGGACAGGAGCGATGAGGGAGATTACAAGTAAGTAGTGCAGGACTTTTGTAAAGTACCCAGAGGTGAGGACTTAAGCTAGGTACACACAGTACAGATTTCTGAAAGATGACCATCTTTCAAAAATCTGCATACACACAGTCCCGAGCGTTCTCCCTATAGGAGTCTAGCGCGGCCAATGGAAATTTTCGGCCTTTCCCGAACGAGCGTACGGCCGACCCGATCGTTCGGCGGCCGCACGCTCGTTCGGGAAACGAACGTACACACAGTAACGATAAAGCCCCGATACCGTCGGATCCGACGGTATCGGGGCTTTATCGTTACTGTGTGTACCCAGCATTAGCGTTTTAGGTCCTCACACTGGGTACTTTGCAGGAGTGGGGGGAAAGGAACGAGGGGGAGGTGAGTATAATTGTCCTTTAAAAATGAGCTATGCTGTAAATTAGCCATGGTGTATTACCCTGTTAACAAAACAGAAAAAATTTGCTGGGAGTTTTACACTATTTAACATATCTTTTTCTGAAAAAGCCAACTGTGTTAGACTAGATAACAAATATTGTTCTGTGTGTATTATGTTTTTTCGCACAACTTTAAAAAGTCATCAGGGCATTTGGGCAGGTCTGGCACCACCAGACTTTTTTTTTATGTGCCTTAACAAAAAACATTCCATCCACCCAACCCCTCCATTACATAGATATTAGAGGAGCTGTCCCTGCTGTAATATTGTAATGTTTTTTAAGCTTACCGATCCTCCCAGCGACCACACTGAAATCTCCAACTGCTTCCCTGTTCTGTACAGCTGTAGCACGCATGCACAAAAATGCACGCTGTTGCCCTAGAGAACAGGGAAGCGGTCAGAGATTTTAGTGTGGCTGCTGTGGATCGCGCAAAAGGTAAGTTTCTTCTTACCTTTATTCCCGGATCCTGCGCTAATGATAGAAGAACGGGAGGTAAGGAATAGCTCCTTTACCTGCTGGGCTTCAATCAATATATTAAAGGAAAAGTTCACTTTGAGAGTGAACTATTCCTTTAAACTTAAAGGTCTGTAATTACCTGACTGTGAACGACTACCCATTAAATCTCACTCAACAAGAGGGGGTCTCAACATAGGGTGAAAGAGTGGAAAGAAAGAAAGTTTGGGCAGTATGAGTGGTAATGAATTGTATGTTACTGTCACTAAAGGGCTCCATGCTCATCTATGCCAAGGGACACATTTTACCTATTTACCATCAGTATGCCCTGGTCTTGTAATGCATAATGTTTTAATTTCACTTGTCTAATTCACTACATTAAGTTGTTCACTTTAAAAAATTGAAAATTTGCCTCTTTTTAAATAAAGTGAAAAAATAAATAAAACTTTAGAAACCCATGGAAAAGTTTGGTGAAAAAAACAGTAAAAGTAGTGCTACTATATATGCCTTTTATAGAAAAATTTTAAAAATCTCAGTAAGCAAGGGCCATGGCCCATGTATAAGATTACTTTTTGTTTCTATCAAAGGAAATGGTAAACCATGTTCTGGTAATTCCATATATAATTTGGACTGTCTTTGTTACTTGAACGATGTAAAGATTTAAACTTTATGGGGCGTACCTGCTATGAGATCATATGCAAGCATTGCAGATAAAGGAATTTTGGGGCAAACGTACAGTGTAAATTTAGCAGGGGGATGATGTAAATTAATCTTGTAATCTTGAAAGGAAATGAGATACTGGGTGATGTAACATTCTGTCCTTGATTGTTTAACATGATGTTGCTTCACCGCTTTTTCCTACTCAACAGATTTTCCTAATTAATGTTTCTTATCAGCAGTAATCTCAAAGGGCTTTTACTATTTGCGGGTTTAATATATATATATACATACTGTATTTAATGTGTTGGTGTGTCTGGAGACATAGGAACTTCTGTCCGTCATCAGGTGTTTCCTGTGTTGTGTGTGAGACTTGGCATTTTACAAGCGGGATATCCCTCTATTAACTGCTTCTGCACTTGTAAAAGATTGTGAGATTTCCTGTTTACATACTGTATAGAAATAGCATGTAATCTCACTCATTGACTTTCCATTTATACTTTATTTTCTGTGTGTGGCGTTTTAATTGATATATGTAAAATGTAAGCCTTTTTTTAACATTTATCATACAGACCTATCTTATTTTCTAGGGTGTGATGGATGAACGCATTGTTCTAAATGGTGAAAATGCATACAATGCACATTTTGGAGAAAGCATAGCTAACTTGGGGGATATTGATGATGATGGGTTTCCAGGTCAGTAATATTACATATGCAACGTGTAATAAAATTAATATTTCAGTTTGCAATATTCAGTAATTATGGGCAACATAAATAAGATAAGCTATAGATATTGTATACTATTCTACAACAATGTTACTCAGATAAACGGCCTAAATCCTTTAGTGCTTGTAGCATGGTTGAGAAATAACACTTGTATCAATCATGTTTTTGTACGTGTCCATAGTCGAAAAGACCAATACCAGCCAGTATTTTGATAATGGGCTGTATAGTTGAAATCGAAATCAATAGATCAGTAATGACAACGTTCCTTTATAAATATGGGCCATGGGGACAAGAAAGCTTTTTTTTAATTTTATAAGTCAGGCGACCAATAAGAAAAGTGGAACATTGCAGACCAAAACAGCAAAGGTAAAAAGAAATGTTACTCAATAAAACTTCTTTTAAGGGTATGTACACTGTAATTCCAACTTACTATTACTAGATAACTTAGGCTTTAAATGTAAAGTGTTATAAATCATAAAGACATCATAAAGACATACTGATAGGTTGTATGTGAAATAAATGTGCTTAAATTGTAAGCTCTGATATTGAATTGTAAGGCCTGATATGAATTTAAATCCACAATAATAATAATAAAAAGCAGCAGAGTACACTTGCACAATAGGGTACAAGAGCCCCGGGAGTACCGTGCATTCAAGATGAGTAAAAGGCCCCACTGCTGATGTGTGTTTCCCATTCCCTTGTGACCTATGCTACAATGAAAATTGATTGTTAACACAATATTCTGCTTATAATTTTTTCAATTAAAAAAAAGTTTAAAAAAAAAAAAGTTAATTAAAAAGAGTTTAAAAAAAAAGTATATACATTTAAAAATATCAGATGTGGCTTCAATTGTTTCACACCTTGTATTAAGGTGTGCTTTAGGCAGCTTTATTTCATTAAGTAAATACATTGTAAAATGCCTTTTAGGTGGATGTAGCATGCTATACTAGTGAGGCTTGACCACCAGCCAATCCAAGGGTTTTTTTTGTAAATAGTTAGAAACACACAAAGAAGAAAGTACAAAATAACTGCAAAAGATTTGGGAATAATAAAATCTGAAATTACCAGAAACTCATTAGGATTACAGAACTTCAACCTTCGCCAAGCAGAATCACAATGCTTGGCGACGTTTGCTATTCAATTTTCCCAATATTTTTTTTAACTGCATAGGATCTATCTGTTGTATTCAATTAGATCAACTGGACTTGAAATGTAGTTCTTGAATCCAGTTGATCTAATTGAATACAACAGATATACCATGACCTGGATGAATGAGAACCTTCACATGCATAGGATCTGCACAAAAAATGGTGATCGTAAAACAAAGTTTTGTAAGCATCCTGCCAGTATGGCCCAACCTTAAAGTGTGATTTTTGATGAGCTACACATGTGGATCTTTGTTTGGATCACAAAGGGGAAGCACCAGTTTAAAACAGACATAATGGTGAGGTACTTGAGATAGTTGGACCTATTCAGGTTAAAGATGGACTAAAAAAAATCAACTCCCAACCCACCTGCTAGTTTTTTAAAGATACTTTTCACTAGCAGTTATATACACTGATGGGCAAACTACGGCTCTCCAGATGTTTGAAAACTACAACTCCCAGCATTCCTATACTTCCCTGTGTAGTTGAGGAATGCTTGGAGTTGTAGTTTTCAAACATCTGAAGAGCCGCAGTTTGAGGATCACCGGTATAGGAGGAAATCAACCCTTTATAGTCTATCATATAGAGATTGTAAGCCTTTAAAGGGCATGTTCGCCCCTTTGGGAATATCATTCAATCATTGGTTGTGACGTCATCTGTTTCATCCCTGAATGACAGTTGCTAACTGAAAGAACCAGGAAGCAGAAAGGTAACAGAACATCAGGCAGCATTTCAGGTTAGAATAACATCTCTCATATTTGCCGTTTTGAGGTTTGGGGGGTTATTTTACCTATATACACATTTTCATTTGAGGGGTGAACTTGCCCTTTATAAGTATTTGAGAAGCTGTGGTTATTGCATAATCATAAACAGATTAATATTTAATGAATGGATGTAAATAGCAAATAAAGAGCACCTTTTTGCAAATACTTACGTGTTGCATTTAGTCCTACCAGGATAATCCTGCATTTTTTTTTGCTATTTTTCCTGATTCAATAAATGGGGGTCACATGGCAGTCATTAAAAAGAAAGGTAGTTATAATGGTCCCTGAATATTTTCAAAAGGCCAAAATATGATTTGTTAATTGTTATATGTCTTTTTACCTTTTGTTATATGTACAGTACAACTGTGGGAGAGAGAAAAAACGTAGCAGGTAATAGTAGTTGCCTAGTTATTGAACTTTATTTTCATTTTTTTTAACCTGAGAAAAACTATTCTTTTTCTTAAAAGTTCAGGACTGATGCAAAATGAAATTGTATGTGTCTGTGGAAAAATATTTACTTTATGATGGGTGTGCGGGACACCTCTGCTTTATTGGAATGACAGTTTTTGTTAAGGGAAAGGCCCCACTTAACAACTAAAAAATCAGGTCAGATTTTTGGAGCAGTAGGATATTCGATTTCACGCGTTAGTGCATTCTTGTGTGATTTTTATTTAAATTTCGTTAAATGACAACACATTTGATGCAGTGTCAATACCAGTGGTTCTCAAACTTTTCCAGACCGTGACGCACTTAGCAATTAAAATTTGTGTTTTTAATGTTGGACGTAAAGTTATTACCCATATTTTACACACTTTACAGTGCAAATAGCATTTGAATCGATATAGTGTAAAGTTAAACTAAATTGACTGTGTTGTAATTTTATCACTATATCTATTTAGAGTACAAAATAACAAAAATGTAAGTTATATTGGTGATAATATTTTCACTACCAAAATTCTGAGGCACACCTCTGGCACACCAGTGTTGCCCCGGCATACCCTTTAATAAACCCTGTTCTATGCGATGTGCAAAGCGGATATGATCCAAAAAATGGATCACACCGTTCACATTTTGTTCAAAGTGGCGCTATCCCTTATAGACAAATGTAATAATTTGTAAAATAACTGAAGATGGGGCCTTAGAGGATGTAAACAATGAAAATATTATTATTTTATAAACTAAATAACCTGAAACATGCCATATGTTAAATGTATTACTAAATGTATTATTATTTCTTGGTTTTATACAATAGTTAAAGGGATATGTATAGGATTAGTTATAGTGTAGTTGACTTTACACAATGTATGAGTTCCTTGGTAACAACAAAACATCCAAAGAATAATAGTGAATAAAAATAAAATGTGCTCAAACAAAGCCCCTACACCATAAGGTATTCATCCATGATTCCTTAAAGTGCTTAGTTCAGTGAAGCCAAGCAGATATTTTTAATCTTGTTATCTGCTTTGTTTGTTAATGTGCTAATGGATCAGAATAGAGCAGATGGAATTCCAAGGTTCAGAAAGGAGACACAGACTCAATATGGATGTTGCAGATTTGTAAACTCAGGATATACTAGGGGGAATATTTATAAACGATCACTAATATCACCATTTCTCTAATACAGGACATCACAATGGCAATTAGCGTTATTTTAGCAATATTTATAAATCCAATTATTTTTGCAGTGGGGATGTGGTAGTATAGGCAATGTGCAACTTAGGCAGAAAAAACATTAATTTATTGTATATGTTTAAATAAGACCCCCAATTGACTTTATTGGGGAATAGTAAAAGACAAAACATCAAAAAGGGATATTTGAACTTCTAATAGCCATCACGGACAATCGACAGTCACTTTACAGTAAATGCTGAAAAATAGCCCCACCAAGCCTATATTTGTATAGGGAAACACTCCACAATGTACTGACGCCTTACAGGGACCCACTGCCACATTAGATATATGGACACTTGTGTGATTTTGCCACTTCAGACTTGGCGATTTTGAAAGGGTGAACTTAACGCAATAATTCACTTATCACCAGTTTATAAATACGATTGATATATGTTAATATGCGGAGATAAGGGAAGTGGAGATAGGCGACAGTAATGACTTTTTGTTGGCGATTATTGGCGCTTTATAAGTTGCGCTATGTGCAAATTGCGAAAGTGGTGCGAGAAATTAACAAGCCTTTATAAAAATGCCCCTAAAAGTTAATCATTCAAAAAAACTTGGAAATGATAATATTATGTAAATTGATTTTGTTGTTTAAAAAACCACTGGCATTATATGTGGTATTTAATGAATAGATCTTGTCAAAAAAAAGCTTGCTGTTAGGTAAGTATATTGAGGCTTAATCGTCGATCCGACCAGGTACAATATTCATTCGGGGTACAACAGTCGTTTAGGTTAAAATAGCCTCAATATACTTACCTAACAGTGCTTGCAACAGATTAATTGCCGTATTGTTTAAACAGCAGGACGCTCAGATAAGAAAACTAGCGAGGGGATCAGGGCTGAGGCACCGAGTGAGAGTCTCTGAGTGCTATCTAAGATTATCTCTCATAGTAGATTACGATATTTTCATGATTAGCGATCATGTATGTAATGATCGGCTGGTTGTTTATTTGTATCGATTAAAAAGAAAAGCTTCACTTATGAGGAAGAAGGTAAGAATTTGGATTTTGATGTAAAGTAAGGAGGTGTAATCGGTAAAACTGTCACAGTTTAGTTAACTAAACTAAAAAAACTAAACTAAAAAAAAATGTAAAAAGGCAAAAAGTTGAAAATCTGTTTATTTTACAAAAAAAAATTTAAAAATCATTTCTTCATTTGGGTTCCAAACAGAGTTTAAGTTCTGCAGAATTCTTCACATTTCAAGGAACTGCTGGTAGAAAGAAATATTCTTGTGTCAGACCTGGAACAGAAAATCAACATAGTCTTATGGGCATATTTATAAAAAAAGTTAATACCGCAAAAAAATTACCGCCGCACATCGCGTCCGCGAAAATAGCGATATCGCCATATTTATAACGGCGAGCACTATTGCCGCAATATGTATCGCGATACTGCACTTGGCGCAATGCACTAAGTACAATATCGCCGCGAAGGGACTTAAAATCCCTTCCCGGCGCTAAGGGGCGAGGCATATGCCCACCCCGCCCTCAACCCCCCGCGGCGGCGGCGACAACCCACCGACACTTCCCAGCAGGGGTACCTCTCGGGGGTCGGCGGCCTCAGCGGAGTTGGTGCCACCGGGACTGGAAGTAAGAAGACGCCGCCCAAGGGCTCTTTTAAGAGCCACACACTGGGGTCAACCCCCGCTAAAGGCACTTGTCAGTGCCGCAAGGGCCCTTATAAGGGCCGGGGAGGGGGATCCCGGTTCGTGCTGCGGGACCCCTTAAGTCCCAAAATGCCCTTCTCAGGGCCCCGCTGGAGGGTGCCTCCACCCCTCCCAGTGGGCCCTTCCCCTCCCTGCCAGCGGTGGGGCAGGGGGCTTGGAGGGGCTGCTGGAGAGGGGTGCGCGGCCCCTTCCCGGAAGCCCCTCCTAGCCTCCTGTTCCGAGATTGCCACGGGGGGTCGAGGGCGGGGTGGGCGTGCCTCCCGGGGCGGGTGCGACCACGCGCCGTGGGTTGCCTGCCCATCCCCGCCGCAGGGAGGCTAGTATCAGCTGCTTTCACCACCTTCAAGGTGGCGAAGCAAAACAGCCGATACTAGCAGTGCGAAACAGTTACCGCCGCTTTATAAATAGAAGCGGCGGTAACAGGTAAGTATCGGCGCCTCGTTAGCTTTTCGCGGCCGTGAAAACTTAACGAAGCTTTATAAATATGCCCCTTAGTGTTAGTGGAAAGCAGTAGCAAAGCAGTCTGTCATTCAAAAAATTTATTTCTCACTTAGTAGGAAACATTTAAATAATAACAGAAAATTGTATAAATAAACAGTTATTTCTTTCAATTTTTATTGACTTTTGGGCAGTGCGGTACCAGGAAATTAAGTTTTCTACATCTGGCCCGAGGATGATACATTTAAACTGCTTAAAGGAGAATTATACTGCAGCACACAGTGCGGCCACATTGTGTTACCCTGGCATACCTTTCTCACGTGCAAACGGATCGCAAAAGTGCACGAAATATGTACTAGTGTGACCTAGCCCTAACTGACTTTTTTGTGGCTTCTCCCACAGTCACTGAGGGTTCTTCTATCACTGACATTGAAAATACGTTAATGAAGGAGTAGGAGGAGCTTGAAAATGGTCAGTTACTTCTAGAAAGCAGTCAGTTAAAAAATATTGGGAATTACTGGTATTCATACATATACTGTAGTTCTGGTTGATCCAGGGATACTTTCCAATTGCTGTTTGGAGTCAGGAAGGAATTCCCCCCCCCCCCCCCCCCCATTTTTAGGGTTAAAAATGAGGGGGGAAAGGTTGGACTTGATGGACATATGTCTTTATTTCACCCTCAATTACTATGTTACTGCATGGGTATAATTGTAATATTTGCTAATTCTTGCTTCTGTGCATGTGTACAAGATAAAATGTTGCTTAGGTATACTATCCTTATAATCAGTGCTAACTTTATTTTTGAATGTAGACTTATTCTCCAATAGTACAAAAAAACAAAATCTTCCATGGAGAAAAAAAACAGTCCCAAAGTGTCAACATGATTATTTCTATCTATATATTTATAAACATCTATAAGAATATATTCTAGAGTATTTTATGTGAATATCATTAACAAAGGCTTTTTTATTGTTAACAGATATTGCCATAGGAGCTCCAAAAGAAGATGACTATGCTGGAGCTGTTTACATATATCATGGGGATGCATTAGGAATAGTTCCTCACTATTCAATGGTTGGTGTCTCTGTTTTTACTTTTTTGATTTGATTTTTCAATATATACAACTTTACTTCTTCAATAGTGTGTTAATAATAGTGCAGCTACCTACCCATCTGTTAAAAGAAGTATTTAACCAAAACCCTCTTAATAGCCACAAGCATGGTAATGTTTAGAGTGACCTGTTTATTTACAAATTATTATTTTTTTTTTTTTTAGAGGATTTCTTCACAGAGGGTTAGCCCTGGCTTAATGATGTTTGGACAGTCGATATCTGGAGGAGTTGATATGGATAAAAATGGATACTTGGGTAAGTCGTGTTTTTTTGTCAGGGGTCTGGTAGTGTAATATGTTGTGTTAAATGTATCTGTGGTATTCATTTCTATCCTAAACTTTAAGTCCAAAACAAAAATCCCATGACCTGGATAATGAGAAACATTACAAATTGTAATGAATGAAGTAATAGAGTAGTTACAGGTGTACCTATTGGTAGCCTATATCTACATATGCTTCCAGAACAGCAATGATTTTAATTGCACCTAAATCCTGGCAAATACCCGATGTGGAATTGCTTTTGGTTTAGGATCAGCCCTTTGACAGTGAAGATTTTTTTTTTTTTTAAACATGTCTGCTGAAGCTCAATTGCTGTGTTAAGATACTATGTGTAGGCTTTGGGTCTGGGCTGTGTCAGTGTTCACTGAATTAATGTGTGAGACAAAATAAGGCAGATAAACTGCTAGTTAATGTCAAATACTGAAAGCCTTTAATTAACCTGGATTAGAAAAGATAAATCAGGCAGTTTATCAAACAGGAGATAACTTTTTGCAGAGTTTGAAAAGGATAATTCCACAGTACCAATCTTTGAAAAATGCTGCCATTTTTCAAAGGTTAGGCTACACACATTCTTCCTGTGTATGGGGACATTCTCCCCCAGGACTGACACATTTCCCATAACCGCAGCCAGCTCCCAATACTTTAGTATCTCTGAATGTAACAAGTAATCCTGACACCGACGGTAAATGTTCATTGGGAAAGCTTGTTTGCGGGGCACATACATGTCAATGGAATCATCCCTTTCTTGTTCATGTGTGTGCCCAGCTTTACAAATGCAGACACAAAATCCAGATAGATCATTAATGCTTTCCATTTATTGCATAATCAGTACTTGCCTTCTTTACCTTAGTTCTGTTGTAAAGGGTAGACCCATAGTATATAAACACCTTTAAGGAGATTGAAATTCTTAACAATGAATTTCTTTTAAGTGATTCCCTGTGTAATGAGACCCTTTTTTGCTATACTTTTAACCTTAAGGCCCTTAACTTCGTCCAGTTTGGCAGACGAGGGTCGACACACACGAGGGTGTTTGTTCAGCCTCATTGCTTATCGACGTGGTCGGATCAACAATGAGGCCTGACTGTATTCCCATTTTGTACATCGTGTGTCGTGGGGCGGCCTTGTAATCGCATGTGTATATGAACTATTAGAAATTCTGATAATATCTCTATGTATGCCAAATCTTTATTTGGTAACAGCACCATAGACTTAAATGGGGCTTACGGTACATCACAGCAGCAAAGGAAACAAGAAGAAGGGGACTATGAATGAATGGATGATTTTCAAGGTATTACCTGAACTTAATTTATTATGAGACTTTCATTTTCCTTTAAGAATTTCGTTATCTGGTTTAGAGGAGAGGAGGTCATATGGAGACAATTTACATAGGTTTTATGTGAATATTGTAAAACTTGGCTTCTTATGGGAAAAGCTTCTGTTAATGTGTTTCTTAACTTAAGGGTGTAAGTTTTCTTTAGAGCAGCTTTCCAAAGTCTATTTATGGCATGGTTTTCTTTGAAACTTTATTGAAAAATATCACAAGCTTTCTACAACTACTTTAACACTGTAATAACTGTTCTCTAATTGTGTTGAATGATCCTTTTCATCAGTGTATTCTGGTGCAGTACAGAAATGTTGTTTAGTATACAGATCTCACAGAGGTTTGTACCCTGATTGATTACAAATGTATTGTAACTGCCCTTTTTTAAGCCTGTACTATTTGTTAGCTATGCCATGCTGTAAATGCTTTGCTGAGACTTAGCAGAGCAGAAAACAGCTAATTTGATCTGAGCTGTAAACACGTAGTAGATCATTCAACTTATTTAAAGATAAAAAGGACTATCCTCCTCACTCCTCTTCTAGTCAAGTTAGAAATCGCTGGGTGCTGCTACAAAGCCATAGCCATTGGCCATCATTTAGAACCATAGTACAAATACATAGCTCACTCCAGTCTTTAACAAGATAGTGTTTTATTCAAACACACGTTACTGCATCTGACATCTTATTTTGGCAATAATTTTATATAAAACAGGAAGGAGCTTTATTAATTCACACCTAGGAAGTAGGTTCTGGAAAGAGAGCCCGGAAAGTATAAAGTGATATTTCTAAACAAAGGGTTCTTAATTTTTCAGTTAAGAATGTTTTTATTATTTTTTCGCAATACCAAAATCAATCTATTGTTAAATTATTTGAAAGTACTGTATTTCCAACCTGTCCAAGTTTTTTCTAATATCTACTGTTTACCTGCTTGAATTGAGTTTCCCCAAATCATCACCAACCTCCAACTTCAGTCTGGCTTTGGTACAAAAAGTTAATTTATGCATAACATAAACATGAATTTATTTGCTTGTAGGGTTGAGCAACTCTACTTTTATTTTCATGGCACAGAGACCCAAGTCCAGTAGCTCCTCTTAAGCATTGGCAGCTTATAGTTACTATTAAAATATTAAAAGGTGTATAAGTAAGGAGTAAACCCCTCCCTTTTAACAACTAAAACAAAAACACTGGCTTCCTGAACAGGAAATATATATATATATATATTTTATAAGAAAATACAGTCAAGTCTGATTGCACTCCACTCCAATGTATCAACGACCAGGGTGCTGACTCCAAGGCAGGTACATAAGAAATTTGAGAGATATGGAGCACTCATCTGGATTTTTAAAAAACAAACAAACAGTAGTTTATTAAGGTGATCTTACATCAACTTGTTTCAGTCCACCTGGGACCGTCATCAAGGATTTAATGCTTGTCTCCCAATAGATGGAATCTGTGACACCTGCAAAGTGTAAGTAGGGATGTAGATCCAATATATGTTTAGTTTTTTTATAATGATGTTATCACTTCCATGTATAAGTCAATTTTAAGTGTGTGAAGAGGGTAATCAGAGCTCACGGGCAACAATGAAATTCTTAATGATAGTTAGTATACTTATCTGACTTTCGGCAGAAGGTAATCAGTTACTTCATGACACCGTGGGTTCTGTGTGCTCTGTTGTGCCCTGTGTTGAATCATCCACAATGTCCGTGGTAATGTTCACTGCTGCGAGTCTTTAAAAGTTATGTTAGCATGCTAACTAGTTGTGTAGGAGGCGTGACCTACATGTTTCAGTCTATGAACCAGGGTCGATGCATATTGATCCTGCCGACCAGTATCCGACCATCTGCATACAGTCAATTAGTATACTAACTAAGGGTTTCATTGTTGTCCATCAGCTCTGATTACCCTTTTCACACACTTAGAATTGACTGATTTATGGTGATAACTTCATTATAAAACACCAGGAACATATAATGGATCTTCATCCCTACTTACACCTTGCAGGTTATAGACAGATTCCACCTATTGGGACAGGAGCACTAAGATCTGGTCTATTACCCAGTTCCATCTTCTTGTCTTTGATTCTCTTTGTGCTTATTATAAGATTTTAAATAGTATCCTGCCGGCAGGAAGGGATATATTGAATGGATAGAGAGAGATTCATTTAGCGTAGGTGGGTTTATAATTTTATATTATTATTGTTTAATAATTATATTATTGTCGTTATCATTTTTTTGCATTTTGATAATTTTAGATTATGTATAATCATCACTCATTGAGTTAATTCATTTATTTATGATTTTAGTGCAGGATCTTTTTGATATTCTTATATTGTATTTTTGTATATAATTCATCTAATTATATTTATCAAAGTGCTATCACGATATCACCAGATATTGGAGTTATAGACTTATATACATTTTCCATTGAGCACGGTATTGATTGATATACACACAATACAAAGATTGTGGAAGCACTCCAATTAGGCTAATTTACAACTACATTTAGCAGAAGTGCTACTGATCTGGTCAAACATTTATACAAACATAGAAAAGATAATCAATGCACATTCCTAGGCCCCATACAATATCATATTATCTGCACACTGGCATACTTTATAAACAAAGGGGTTTTAGTATACATTACTGTGATCAAATGAATGAAAAGCCTTCCAACCACATCAAGGTAACCCCAGTCTGGAAGGTCCTAACTTCTAACCTTTTTAAATTTCTTTTACTTCAATTACGATTAGCGAACTTTGTATTTCTCATTCTTACACACTAGATCCATATTACAGTCTCTCTCACTTCCTGAAGTAAAAGAAATTTTAAAAGGTTAGAAGTTAGGACCTTCCAGACTGGGGTTACCTTGACGTAGTTGGAAGGCTTTTCATTCATATGATCACAGTAATGTATACTAAAACCCCTTTGTTTATAAAGTATGCCAGTGTGCAGATAATATGATATTGTGTGGGGCCTAGGAATGTGCATTGATTATCTTTTCTATGTTTGTATAAATGTTTGACCAGATCAGTAGCACTTCCGCTAAATATAGTTTTAAATTAGTGGGAGGGA
Organism: Hymenochirus boettgeri; assembly: GCA_019447015.1. Taxonomy (NCBI): domain Eukaryota; kingdom Metazoa; phylum Chordata; class Amphibia; order Anura; family Pipidae; genus Hymenochirus; species Hymenochirus boettgeri. The sequence goes on from CM033474.1 coordinate 113,820,565, forward strand.
CGCTGACATGCGCAGGGGAGCCCTTTCCCTCCCTCCCTTTGGATCCAATCTGCCTGCCTTCCTCCTAGGGTTAAATGCTTTTAATACAGAGACCTTTAGGGTTGCCCACCCCCAACTGCCATAATAATACTAAAAAAAACCTTTACAGACCCTCGCTCCAGCGCCTATCTTCACAGCCGGCAGACGCGTCTGTGATTGGCTGGCCGGCAGCCAAAAACATACGTGGCTGCCAATCCTGCCCCTCTCTGCTGTGTACAGTTAACAGAGAGGGATGAAGATAGTTGCGGGAGTGAAGGGGCTGTAAGTAAATATTGGAAAGATTTTTTTTGTAGTGTTATTATGGCGGTTGGGGTGGGCAACCTTAAGGATAATTAATTTGGCTTGAAAAAGCCAAATTACTGTTCTTTCTATTTCTTCTTCTTTTTCTTCTTCTGCTTTTTTGGACCGTATCTCCTACCACAGTTTTTGAGCTAGAGACATGAAATTCGGTACAGACATGCATATAGGAGAAGTGTGCTATCTTCTAGCTAAGGAATCCGCGGAAGCGTTACGGCGTTATCTGTGTATTTCTGGACATTTTTTCCCATAGACTATAATGGTAACAATCCTCAAATGTGGATATTTCAAAACAGTTTTTTTCATGGTCATAAATACAAATGGTGATACCCCCAACCCCCCACACAGACCCAGGTACACCCACCTACTGACCCACCTTTCCATTCCCATGGAAGCCATATTTAAAGGGTAACTAAAGTCAAAAAAACTAATTTAGATTTATCCTCAATAAAAGATAGTTTTATGGTTATAAACACAAAAAAGACATACCCCCTCAACCAGACACAGGTACACACACCTACTAATCTACTTATCCATTATTGTGGCAGCCATACTTAAAGGGTAACTGAAGTAAAAAAAAACTAATTTAGATTTATTCTCAATAAAAGATAGTTTTATGGTTGTAAACACAAAAAAGACATACCCCCTCAACCAGACCCAGGTACACACACCTACTGATTTACGTATCTATTACTGTGGCAGCCATACTTAAAGGGTAACTAAAGTCAAAAAAATTAATTTTGATTAACAATAAAAAAGGTTTGCTTTTTTAACCCCCATGTGGCACAGTTACATACACCTACTGACCTACCCCTCCATTACTGTTGCAGCCATACCTAAAGGGTAACTAAAGTAAAAAAAAAATTTGACCAATCATCAAAAAAGTTTGCTTTTTTAACCCCCCCGACACACGTACACATACCTACTGATCTACTTATCCATTACTGTGGCAGCCATACAAAAGGGTAACTAAAGTCAAAAAAACTAATTTTGACCAATCATCAAAAAGATACAGAGAGATTCAATAAAAGTTCTTATCATTGAAAATGGTGCTAATTTTGCCCTAACCAAGCAGATGTTAGCTTTTGATTGGATCTAAATTAGCACCACTTTGGGCTGGGTACACACAAAAGTTTTTTTTGTCCCAAACAAGCGTTTACTACAAACTCATCATTCCCATTATTGAGTTTTAAAATCTGAAGCAAACACACAAAATGCAGCCCTTCAAGCCAAATTCAAAGTTTATACTTAAATTTTCCCTTTCTAGTTATATTAAAAGTTTGTTTTTCAAGTGGACATGCCCTTAAAAAGGTACATTAACATGCAACACAGATTATGTAATATATGTTATCATATGCCCTTGTGATCTCTATATAGGGGAGAAAATGCAAAAAATGTAATCTCGGATAATGCAACATAGACCTTCAATTCAGAAAAAACATGTGCATCTGCCTGTTTCCAAACATTTTTGTATGATGGATCATCGTCCTGACCAATTAAGATACATGGTCTTTGAACATATATAAAGAGGTTGGAGAGGAAGGGACACAAGGGAGGTGTAGTGGATACACAAACTGGGATCTTTCATGCCTTCTGGTTTGAGTAGGGACTACAATGTATAGCTATGTTTAAAGGTCTCCAAGTCCAATGTATAGTCCTTTATTGTATTGAAAAATTGTCATAGTCATTTAATATATCTATTGTATATGAAGAGATTCAACAGTGTTAATATGTAATATTAATGAGATGGGAGGGGCTTGAATGGTTCCATGTATATTAAATGTATAGAGGATATGATGTTAGCATTCTAATATGGCTACCTATCTTGGCTTGAGAAAGGGAGCCTGGTGAGCCTGATGTATTATTGCAAAATATATTCCTGAGTGCGGCTGGTAGTATTGGATATATATATATATAAATAAATATATTTATTTATTTATATATATCCAATAATATAGCCATCTGTTGGAGCTACTTTGTTGCTACTGGTAGCTTGATGGTATAATAAAAGTGACTTATGGATTATACAAGTCCTGGGTGCTGTATATAATTGAATTTTGTAATAAGGAGTAATGCAGTAATCTCCCTTTTTAACTTGCAACAGGCATTGTATTATTGGTGGTGTGCTACAATTGGAATTTTGTATATATATATATATATATATATATTTATAGATAGATAGATAGATAGATAAATGTTCCACAAATGTTTGCTAAAAAAGCACTTTAAATAAAGCACTTGTTGAAGAACCTGAGTAGCGCTGACATTTGTGGAACATTTATCTATATATCTGGGATATAGTCGACAGCACCAGGTAACTGAAATACATGAAGACTGTGTGCACACCCAGCTAACTTATATATATATATATATATATATATTATACACAGTGTCAATATCTTCTAATAGTTATAAAGAGTATATAGCCAATTAAAAGCTTTTTAAACCCCAAAATTATGTCTCCTCTCTATGTATTTATGCAGCTATAGCTTTATTTCTTGTCTAGTCTAGTACGGTAAACGCTATTTCTAAAATAAAAAAATAACAGTTCTAAAAAAAACTGCTGTGGTCCCCTCATATAGGTATGCGTATAAAAATAAATATAATGTATAAAAATAAATGTATATGTGCATAAAAAGACAGCAACCTAGTGTTAGCAACCAGGAGAGAATTTATCCAGGGTGGGGAAAGATAATTCATTTAGCTAATTAAATGGAAAAATAAAATGTAAGTAAAATCAATGAAACATTGATTAATATATTACTGCACAGTGTATGGGCAATTACATGTCAAACTGCAATGCTTTTTGTCAAATATGTCTTTACAATAATGTAACTATTAGAGTGACTTGTTTTTCTACAGTATGTTAAATATTCTGACAAGACACAGAAGGGTACAGAAGCTTTTATCTTATTTATGGACAATAATTTTTTTCTTTCAGATCTAACAATTGGGGCCTTCATGTCTGACACTGTGGTGTTACTCAGGTGAACAAGATTTGTTGTGGCTTTTTTTTTTACAATTTTAAAGTCAGTGGCAAGTGCAGGATTTTCAAGGGGGGGATTCCTAAATGGGTTACCACTGAACAAGCCCAGAAGGAGGTTCATGACCAAATACATACATGTGTTCTGTTATATATGGATCATATAATAATATTATATATATCCCCTAATTGCTATGATTATCATCACAGTTGGCCAATACACACAATCCCCTTTCTTTTGTTATAAAGTATATACTTATTAAAGCTGGGTACAAACAAACCTATAGATATTTCCGTGTATTGGTAGGTCGTGCCGAAAAAATCTGAGGTGATTTTCGGCTGTGGTCCAATGAAGACATTTGCTGTGGCCGACCATTTTATAGCGGCAAAAGGTCAGGACAGAAAATGTGTCCGTGTGTACCCAGCCTAATGTTCTGTTTCACTGATAAAGCCACATTTACACTACATTACCATTAGTGTCTTTTAAAGTCAGAGCTGTGATATACAGTGGTTGGCAAAAGTATTCGGCCCCCTTGAAATTTTCCACATTTTGTCACATTAATGTCACAAACATGAATCAATTTTATTGGACTTCCACGTGAAAGACCAATACAAAGTGGTGTACATGTGAGAAGTGGAACGAAAATCATACATGATTCCAAACATTTCTAACAAATCAATAACTGCATTATAATACAATGTTGAAAATCAGCTATACAACCACCACCAGAATTAATGTCCCTATTCCTGCTCACAAAGCTCCATCACAGTGTTAAATGTTGATACAGTTTTGTATCAATTATTCTTAGTTATGCTGCTGTCAATCACAGGGCAGACTGGATACATTTTTGAAACATACAAATGCTGCTTCTCACTCACAGCTCAATTAACAATGTAACAAACTATGTATCCTTATATATACAGTCTGTGGACACCAGAAGAGGTAGAACAGCAGACTGCACTGAGCAGGGGGGATTCCAGGCACCAGGATTCCCCCCCTAAACACGCCCCTGAAAGCTATTAATGAAAAATGTCTTTAACTCTTGTGATTTAAGGAAACGTGCACATAGATTTTAATTGATTATATATATTTTCAATCATTTTTAAAATTGTGTATGAGTAATTATGTTCATACACAGATATAGTTATATAGAATATATGACAGCAGTCCAACAGGGCTGCCTTCGTCTATTTAATGTTTATTTATTTTGAGAAATCCAGCTCTGAAATCTGTTGCAGAATGTGGAGCTGATATCGCCCTGCCAATCACATTTTATTGGGGCAGCTGGAGCAAGCACAGGGCGGGGTCAACCCAGTCAGACAATGAAGTGGATTTTCTCATAGACAATTACACTTTGGGAATATTAACCCAATGTTCCAGGATATTGGATTAATAGCTTGTCTGTTAATTATTATTATAATTTTTTTTTTTAAAAAGATTATATAATGTAGCTTCTTTGGAACATTTTAAAAACATATATCTGGGCTAGTTTATCAGTAATTATTAACACATCTATCTGTAGTTTCTTTGTTTGCTGTTGACTTGTAATGCCAGTTAAGACCTTTAATTACCTTATTAATATTAACCATATGAGTTTTTTTCATACTATAATATTTACCAAGTAAAAAATAAAATATATTAAATAAAAATACACTAAGAAACAGCATTTAAAGGCCTATATAGGAATCATTTTGCATATTAGAAAATCTATTTTCTGCATGCATGTCATGGGAGGCTCACAGATTGACCCACTCCACACAGGGTTGCCAGCTACTCTGCAAACTACTTGCTACTAATGATAAGGACCCATGCTACATGTGGAAGTGCTAAGCCTAAAATACATTATTTTGTATAATGTAGTGCTTGTTTGTAAAACTTATTACCTTTAAGAACAAATTAGTCTGACCTTTCAGATAAGCCTCATATTTCCTAGTGACTAATGAATTAAACCTGTACTGGGCCACAATGATTTTATCAGCGATCTACACAAATCTTTAAAAAAATGTTACGTAGTAAATTTTGGTTTGAAGAAAGACAATAGACATTAGCCAAGTTCAACCGCTCCATGCAAACGCATTTCCTCCAAACCCAACATCCAATCACTGCATGCCCACCAGTGCACCAAACTAAAAAAGAACACAACCACATCATGGTCATCACACATGCCCATGATTCATTCACCAGTTTTAACCCTGGTTTCTGCCTGTCCGAGGAGACATCTAAGTATTCATTTTCTGGCAGAGCATTCTACAAACCTACTGCCCCTACAGTGAAGAATCATTTGGCTTAAGCCAAACTCATTTTTACTCAAGTCTAAAGGAGTAACCTTTTTTTAATGGTGGGGCTAGTCCAATGTTGACCTTCCAATTATTAACAAGTATTAAAATAGTTATGGAAAAAAGATTAAATAGATAAAAGAAGAAATTAAAAATAAAAAGAATAGAAAAATGTTTTTGTAAAACTATACTTCAGCAGTCTGTCTTTTAATTATTATTTTCATGTTCATGTTTTAATTTCATGTTGAAAGGCAGACATTCTCAAAAAAAAGTAAATTAACCCTATTTTTGTGAGGTTTTATTAATTCATAAGTCCTAAAAGGCTTAGGGGGCATATCTAAAGTGTCAATCTCGATTATTCGGTGATATTTTCACCAGTGCTAACCATTTTTTTTTTTATTCTCCCCTCCAATCGGGGAAACGTTTATTGATAGTTATAAAATATTACAACATTTGGTATATTAAAATGATATGTTGCATATGTTCCATTAGCCGTTGTTGCAAATGACAAGTATATCTTAACAACTTAACAAATTAGTAAACTTTGTATGATTACATTTTAACTTGCAATAAAACAAATCAAAACCTGCTGCTCACATCTGTGATTTTCTTTCGTTGAGTCCTTAGGGTTTAGGTGTTGGAGAGGGAGGGGAGGGAAGGGAGGGGGAGTTTGCCAATCTGTTCCAGATTTTGCCAAATTTCAGAGGGCATCCCCTGTTCCTGTAGATTAGTTCCTTATATGGGAGTGTTTTGTTGATCTGTGTTTTTCACTGTGTAGAGCCTGCATCCAGGTTTGTGCAATAAGTTTCACATAAGAAAATGTTTTTAAAAATGCTCTAGGTTTAAATACTATAGTTTTTGTAGGATACATGCTTTAGGGTCCATTCCCACCAGGAAACCCATCTTGTCATGGAGGAATTGTAGTATCTGTTTCCAGTATCCGCAAATTATAGGGCAAGTCCACATAAAAAAAAATGTTCCTGGTGAGTGGAGGCATTTGGCATTTAGAGTTATGGGTGGTTTGGAATTTTGACAATCTTTGGGGGGGTAAGGTTCTGTGGAGGACGTATAACTGGGTTAGCTTGTCAGAGACCCTGAGGGAGACTGTACTATGTGCTCCCCTATTTCCCAGGTGGCTTTTTTTGCTTTGGATCCGAGGCTTTCTTTTGGTTCTAGGAGACTCTTGTATATAATTAAAATTATTTGTTTAGATGTATGTCCAGATAGAAGTTGGTATTTTGTTTGTTTGAAATGTAGTGGGAGAGGGGCGGAATTGAGTTTGGAATGCATGTCTCAGCTGCAGATATCTAAAAAAACATATGATTTGGCAAATCAAACTCTTTTTGCAGTTGGTTAAATGTTTTAAAATTGTTGTGTTGGAGTATATGACCCCACTTGGAAACGGCCATATTAAACCAGGTTTCGGGTTGTGGAATTGAGAGGAATTCAGACACTTCTTTATTATTCCATAATGAGGTATGCGTGTTAATCGGCTGTACTGTTAAATTGGTTAGTGCCATATCCAAGATTTTGACTGCTTGGTATATTAAATAATTGGTACAGGGGATGGGAGTGGGAATACCTTTAGTGCCTCTAGAAATCAGATATAGGGGTTTGGGATAGTGGTCTTATATTAGTTGATTCTGTGTGACTCCAGTGTTATAGGTGTGATAACTGAGATACCATGTAACAGAAGAAGAAATTGGGAAGTGCCAGTCCTCCTAAGTCCAACTGTCTCTTTAGGATAGACCACTGTAATAATTGTAAAAAGGAATGTCCTGGAGTGTTTTACATTTTTTTTCATATTTTTTTGCAGAAAAGGCAAAAATATTTGTTTGACTTATTACACATTTGGAGTAAAATCACCCTTTAGACTATTTTTGCAAGATTGTTAATGCTAGATTAAAGGGCATGTCCACCCCCAAAACTAAAATTTAACCCCTTACTGGCCACATCAAGTAGTTTAAAACAATCCTTACCTTACATTCCTGCTCAAAATAGTTCCCCTGCTGTGCCCCTCCAAAGTCCAGGAAACTGCTGTGTAGGAGCAGTGTGTGACTCATGCTGTGCCTGAGACTTCCTCAACCTCATCAAGGTTGAGGCATGCTCAGTGCAGCCCTCCCTGCCTCTCAGCCAATCACGGACGCGGCTGCCGGTCCCGCCCCCTGCTTTCAATTCCATGCAAGCAGAGGGCCTGAACACTGCAGCAGGGGAGAGAGGGCAGGTAAGTAAGAATCGGGGGACTTTCTAACAATTATATTAATGCGGTTGGGGCTTGGGGAGCATGCCCTACCACATATCAAAAGTTAAATTTTGGGGTGGACATGCCCTTTAAACAATGGATTTCGCCTTAACAAAAATGAATGTTACAGAATTTTACATTTTCATAAATAATAAATTACTGTAGCGAAGTCTGGCTCTAAAAAATAGCATTCCTTTTTAAATGTGGCCTTTATAGATATCTAAACTGCCCTAGGATTCTTTCTTCAGTAATTCTAGTATACTTATTCTGTTTCCTTTGTCTACCCTCAAAGTTTGTGGTGCAGCTTTCTGTCTTTTTCTGACTTTTTATATATTTGCATATATTCATACAACAAATAAGTGTACTTGGAGGGAATTCACTTAATGATGGGTTTGGGTTGTTTTATATCAAGGAAATATTTATACTGCTGTTGTTTTTCTTAGAACAAGGCCAGTTATTACTGTAGATGTCACAATTCTATTGCCTTCATCCATCAACATCACAGCTCCACAGTGCCATGATGGTACACAACAAATAAATTGTGTCAATGTGACTGTCTGCTTCTCGTTTTATGGTAAACGTGTTCCAGGAGAAATAGGTAAAGTATTTATCTTTGCCATCCATCTACCCCAACTTAGCTATTTTAAGCTTATTAAAGGGTAACTGTGGCCTCAAATTCTTCCAAACTAGCAAGAATTATATAAAAAGCTTTCCATTGTACCTTCAAAATAAAACCTAAATCACATCTCTAGATAGAATTTGTGAGAAGTTATTGCTGCAAAGGTTCAGCAATGTAACTTCCTGGTTGAAAGCTTTCTGTTTTCAGCCATGTGACCAGCTTGTAGTCATGTGACCAGCCTTTGCCTGCATTAAAGGGCATGTCCACCCCTTTTTTATATATTTTTTGTAGTGTAGGGCTCCCTCCCCCAGCCCCAACTGCTATAGTTATTTGTGCAGAAACTCCCCCAATCACTACTTATATTACCTCTCTCCTCCGATGTTCAGTCCCGGCCCTCTGCTTGCATGAAACTGCAAGCAGGGGGGGGCGGACTGGCTGAGAGGCAGCCAATCAAAGACGTGGCTTCCGGCTATCCAGAATGCCTGGGGAAACAGGTAATGTAAGTACAGTTCGGGGGAGTTTCTGCACAAATAACTATAGCGGTTTGGGCTGGGGGAGGGAGCCCTAAACTACAGAAAAGCGATTAAACACTAGGGACAGAGGGAAAATAACAGAGATCGGGAGGGAGGGAAGGGGGGGGCTGCACTGAGCAAGCCACAAACCTCTGAGAGGATGCCCCAGAGGTGGAAACAATTTCCCTTCCTGCAAGGCTCCCTGTGTTCACTTTCTGGGACTTTGAAGGGACATTCCAGGAGAACCATTTGGAGCTGAGAGGTAAGGTAAGGATTTTTACACACTACACATTGGAGCCAGCAGTGGGGGAGATTCCAGTTTTGGGGGTGGACATGCCCTTTAATAGGCTTCTCTTCTCAACTTTCAATTTTTTTGCCCAGGTACTTCCTGATTTCCCCAGCATTAAGTCTTAACTGAGTAGGCTTCTTATACGGGGCGGACGGCGGGGCAGAAGTCAGGTGATGTCACTCAACCTACTGAAACCAGGAAGTTTGAACATTCACCCCAATGTAATTTCTCACAGGCTCCAGCCAGAGATGTGATTGTTGGCTCAGTTTAAAGAAAATACTGCAGGCTTTCATTTAACCCTAACTTGTTTGGAGACCACAGTTGCCCTTTAAGGAAAATAGACACCAGATAATGTAAAATGACTGACAGTAAAAACAGTATGTAAATAGACGTGGAATGATTCCAGCAGGTTTACTTGAGGAGTGGGTATAATAAAACCATCATAGGCCTCATCATAGTTAATTGAATAGCTTCAATGGGCTGGATAAGTTTCTAAAATGAAATAATATTGAGAGTTACTGGTATTAATATATATATACTGTATTTCTGGATGTAAGTCTTTGTTCAACCTCAATTACTATTGTTTTGCTGGGCGGGGGCAGTGATCCCTAGTTACGCCACTGTTGCTATTTTTGTTTTTTTAATATCACTTTTGAGGGTGATTGTTAGAAATCAATTTTAACACATGGGCCAATGTTTTGTTCACCCTACCTATATATATATATATATATACACTGAGAGGGGACTCTGGTCTTGGGAGATGGAGGGGGCACTCTGGGTTTCTAGCATCCTTTAATGTACAGTAACAGGCTTAATGTCTAGTATATATATATATATATGATATTATAGTGGTACAGGCACTCAATTCACCACCCTCTTTAAAAGCCTAGGTGCTGTTGAGGTTTATCAAAGATCATAAGCAATAGTTGTTGGATTCAATGCATTCTCAGGTCTTATTCATCCAAATCTTTATTGTGTTCAATACATCATAGTGTAGGCAACATTTCGGTACCTTTCTAGGTCCCTTTCTCAAGCAACATAAAAAAAAAAAAGGGACCTAGAAAGGTACCAAAACGTTGCCTACACTATGATGTAGTGAACACAATAAAGATTTGGATGAATAAGACCTGAGAGTGCGTTGAATCCAACAACTATTGCTTATATATATATATATGTGTATTTATATATATATACATATATATATATAGTAACTTTTTAGATCCTCATACCTTTATGCAATCACTCAGTACACTTAAATAAACTTTAGTGAACAGTCTTAAATGGTGGACACCTGTAGTATGTGAAGCATTCCTTAAAGTTATGAAACATCCATTTAATATTTAGCCGTCCTCCTTTATTTTCCACTATAAGCATGTTTTTTTAACTAATTTCAAAAAATAACTTTAAAAAATCAAATAGCAAAAAAAAATGTATTTTGATGTACACCTGAAAACGAACACTATTTCACTGAAAACAGGCTGTTTCTAAAATATTTTGTAGAATTGTATTACAATCTAACAGCTGATGTGGCAAAGAAAGAGAGAAGTTTGCAGCCTAGGGTGTTTCTCGTTTCATCTGGAGAGACAGTTGCACAAGTTAGTGAGAAAATTCATCTTTCACACATGAAAGAGACCTGTGAACAGTACCTTGCACATGTAAAGGTAAGTAAACAATTCTACTACTTTATTTCTTACTTTACTTTTTACCTTGGGTCCCTTTTTTATATACTATTGTTTTATTTTTGCAGAATTTTTTGGTAAACTGTATTTTATGGTAGATTGTACCGTTGACTTAAACATGAGAAATAGGGTCATAGCAAACAGGGATGCAGGGGGTGAGACCACACTGGGCACAGAGCCAGGGGAACTCAGACTCTATACACTCCCACATATACAAGGCACCACTCCAGCAGCCAGCGTAAAAAATACAGGAGTGGGGGTGGGCATTCTTTTTAGTCATGCCAATTATTTTTCCAACCCAAGTGATGTATGAAAAGCGATAATGTGCTAATAAGGTACTCCCAGGTTAGGGATTGTTGTCCGGGCAGTGATGAGGGGAGGCTATTAAGTTGGCGGGGGTTGAGACTGAGTTTTTATGTTCAGGCACAAATCCATATCAGTGCCTTTAGGTTTGTTGCTTCACCACTGTTCTAGGTTTTCTAATAGTCTTGTTTGGTGTACTGAGGCTGATGGGAGGGGGCATCATTCAGATGGGTGGAGAAAGGTGAACTTTTTGTTTGGTTGTAAATGCTTGGGTTTTTTTCATGGAGGGGTTACCTTGGACTTTTCTCTTTTTTTTAACCCAAAATAAATATGTAACTTTGTGTGTAACCGGTGTTACATGACGTAATCGTAATTGTATGTAACTGTTTTGTTTAACAAATCTTATGAAATAATCCAGAGGAGTGCTCCACTACTTACTATATATGTATATGTATATATATCCTGTTTAGATGAATAACTAATGACAATAGTCCTTTAAGCGTTTAAATTCTTCTATGCAGCTGGGCTTTACTAAAAATCAGGGACGTTTCCATGGGCAAAAAAATTCTTGAGACCAGTAGTCAAAACAATAGATTCTCCCCGTAATGTTAAGACAGTTGGCAGTCTGTGCCAAATTTGTCATTATCACAGAAGTGATTCCTTGGTATGTAAATTAAATTGGAAGGTTGTTTTGCTGTTATTATATTTAGTAAACACCTGCATAATATTCATGGGTTATAGCAGCTAGCATAGAATGATCCCTAATAAAACAAACTGGAAAGATGTATTTATGATACGGTTGTAATCTGTTTCTATTTGGACCTATTTTTCCAATAATTATTTAAAAAAGAGCAAAACAACAAATATCCTATTTAAATTGTCAAACGAAGAAAGGAATGTGGAAATTTATAGTTTAATATTAAATTGTATGGATTTGCTACTAATATTTTGTTAGATAAATTCAAGTGATGTTTTCCATGATGATTCCAATAATGGTCCCGTAGCAGTTGGTTAGAACATTTGGGGGGCAATCTACAGAAAGTTGCTATCGTATAGGATGCGCAAAATTCACATCTGCTTTTTCGTATTCACTAAAGGGTTTGGGTTTGTGGCAAATTTTCACGTTTAAAACTTGATGCTAAAATTGATTTTCAGTGGTATAATTGCGTGTGTTTTTATATATTAAAGGAGAAGTAAACCCAAATTTTTACACTCCAGAATCTGAACATATCCCCTCTAAAAACACCAATAAACTGTAAAATAGCAATACAGTAAATAGCATTAAAGTAAATGTTACCACTTGAAGAACTGAATAAAATAACTGTGTGTATGTACAGTGACTGGCCACACCCCTGATCTCAGTCACATGTTCCCTTGCCTATTCTGTCCTGTAAAAGGATTGGCTAGAGGCTACTAGTGGGTGTGACCAACTGTAACAAGTTCCGGCAGTATCTTAGGACTGAGCATGTGTAAAGAACATAATGGTCAGTGACCACACTGTGCGATCCTGGAACATTGGGAAAGAAGACACAAACCTCATGTCAGAAAGTTACATTTCTCAACAACCATATTGAAATGAGAGGTGAGAAACTGATTACTGTTTTTATATCAAGGAGATCTGCCTTCTAATTCAATGTTGTTCTGAGGCTTTAGTTGTCCTTTAATATTTATTTACTTTAAAGCTATGTCATGTATATCTGTAATAGCAACTCAAACAACTCTGTGCTTACATTCAAATGCCAGCAGCATATTTACTGGTCTATTCTCTACATACTCATATACTGACAATTGTAATGTATGTTATTGAAACTACATGTCATAAAGTACCCCTTTAAACAGTTACATGCATAACCACTAATATCCAGTGTTATTATTCAGTTTCTAATCACATGATCACACCATATTTAATTCAGTCACGTGATGAGATTTCCTTTTACGTCTGCTTAAGACCATCATTTAGGTGGCTTTAAAATTAATTACAAAAATCAAGTGAGAATCACGCAATTAGAAATAAAAATAATAGCCTGCTTTAGGGTGCCTCATGGAAACTGAACAATTAAAGGGCATCTATAAAAATAGGTTATTTTATATTGACCATAACTGGAAACTATAATTCTTCCCAACCACCACTGTATAATTTTTTTTGTTGATCTGCCCCCTATTTCTTTAGATATCCAATCTAAAACTTCTTAAATTTCAGCTGTCAATCTAGTTCCTTGCTCTCAAAAACTATTCTTCTGTGAGTAGTTTTACTGTAGCTGGAATGGTGAGTTTTGAAAGTTGGAATGCTGTGTGCAGGCTTGACAGTTGGTTTGTGGGGAAAAAGTCAGGTCGGATGGAATTGGGAATGGTTAATGGAAGAGGGAGGGGGGATACTGCTCCTAAACAAAATGTGTGCTGGATTGAAGGCATGCAGCAACACACACTACTCACATGTATTCAATTATAGATTAAGATGAGGCAAAGTTATTTTTTCAGTATAGTGTCCCTTTAAGTGCTCAGAAGAGGCAGCTAGGGGATTAGCATTTAGTCATTGGCTGTGATGTCAACTGTCAAATCCATAACTGACAGTTGCTAACTGGAAGAACCAGGAAGCAGAAACAGGGGCAACAGAATATTGTCCAGGATTTCAGGTTAGACTTATATATTTCAGATTACAAACTATTACAGTTTAGGGTTTTGGGGGGTGATTAACTTGTATATAAGTTTCCATTTGCGGGCTGGACTTGTCCTTTAAGAAGAGTACCACAAGTATTGCAAATTACATCTAAAAGTCACGTTAAGTGTTATTAAAACCATGTTAAGACATTAACGGAACTTTATGACATAACTCTTGCGATAAGGACTCTCTGTACCCCATTGATGCCTGTGTGTTGGACATAATAGTTTACAATTATGGATGCTTGAACTATATTTTTTGAGATTAGAAATTTTCTTTCATATTTTGACATTCCAGGGTTGTTTGTATGTATTTCTAAAGCACTCAATTACATAAATAACAAGACTACATCACTTCACTGTTGTATGGCATAGAAAATGATGTGTGTGCTTTATGCAAGCTGCATATATCAAACATATTTCAAAGGCTATATAATTAAGTCAGTTTGACTGCAGCTGTTCGACACAGCCTAATATTGATTACAATATGAGGTAACTCCGAGGACAAAACCACTTACAAGGAATTAATTGAATGAAGTGGAATGACTAACCTAAATCACAATTCTTGTGATGCATTAAACTATTGACAAGGAGGCAAGTGCTAAAACAGCAGAAACAAGTATATTTCTGAGAATGCAGCTAGAGCACAGTTTAACTGCTAGGCACGGTGACTGTCTAATGTGTAAAAAAGGATTAGTGTAAAAGCAACTAAAAAGAAAGAGAATGAGTATAAACATGTTTATTTGGCTATGTCATGTGAAGATTATTTATATCATTGCACACACTTAAGGGAACTAAAGTCTCCAGAAAAAAATTGCCCCAGTAGACAGAGCACATCCACAAGCTGTAAGCTGTTGCTTACCTCTCCCTTTGCTAAGGCTGCTGGATGATATCTGAAACTAACCTGTGGCTACTAGTGGTCAGCTCTCATAATCTACTCAGAGTACACATGCTTTTTAGTGCTCAACAGATCAAAACAAGAATGTTGCAGCCTTGCTGCCTAGATGATGACAGCCAATCCTATAACAGCACAGATACCCTCCCTCTCCCTGACACAGAACAAGGATTTCCTTTTTCAAACACATTTAATTTTCCTGCATTTGCAATGATATAATCCTTTGCTTTACATACAAAAATATTTGCAATGTGTTTCTTAGCTAGCATGGATTTAAGGAACAAAATATTAAGTAAAATTGGTATAAATATCAGTAAAAAAAAAAAAACCTCATGTACTCTGTCTTGCTAAAAGCAATGCTTTTACACCTAACCCAACAGAGATACTATGTGGAACACTACTACACCGAAAATCCTTATGTTTTGCTAGGAACTTAATGGAAACAAAAAATAGTAAGTATAAGGATTTGAACCTGTGACCTTGTGTGCTGTTTGCTTCTAAATCAAGCACTTTAGATTGTGAACCACCACATCATATGGAAGAACAAAGGTACATCTCGAAGCTTTATCTTTTGCTAGGAACAGAATGCTAGAAAAAAAATGTTTTTAAAAAAGTTAGTAAAATCAGCTGAATGTTTTCTATTGCCCCAAACAGGCTGTATGCAATTTACGCTGGCTGTTAAATAAACTGCTGGTTAACAAGCAGCTTTCATTGTATTATCTGCGACTTCTATATTTTTGTGGAGACATCTGTATGGAAAAGATGTGCATTGAGACAGTGAATACTGGGGTCAGTTGTACTGTCAACATGGAAGCCTTCTTAGTAACAGAATCTATTTCTCACATGAGTGTAAAAGCAACTTGCTAGAAAATAATATTTTAATGTATAGATGTTGTGGGGAAAAAAGTTTTCATAATAGGATTTTAAAAAATTAAGTTTAGTTCTCCTTTAATATGCTGTTGGCTGAAGAGGCTGATGAATGTTCAAAGACTGACTGCTTTGAGAAGCTTTTTTTAGTATGGAATCTTCTATCAGCATTGTGTCACTAATTGCCACTTACCTTCTCTCTTCTCATATGCCAGTCCGTCTTTGTCTTCACTGCTTCAGGTGCATTTGGCTCTCCGGCCATTCCTTCCTTCTGCGTTTGGGTTTCTGCAATTCACCTTTCTTTGTTTTTTTGCAGCATTTTCATTGGTCTTTCTCGATTTGGTGGCAAATTCAAATATTATTACCCTGATATTCTTTTAATTCAGTTTTCTTGGCTTTGTGATTAGCTCCTGTTTCCTTTTTAAACTCATGCTATTTGTGGTGTCTCATGTTTCTTTGTTTGTGGCTCCTTGGGACTATGCCCTGACTGCACCTTCTTATAAGCCTTTTGTACCTTGCTCTGCTGACTAATTCCTTTTGTACCGACCTTGGCTCTGTCTCTGAATACGATTTCTCAGATTTCTTTTGTGCCACGTGTTAGCTTGCACTCCTGCTAGATGTGCCCTGTTTGCCAGTTGCACTACGGTTTTCGCGAGTATTCCCGGCCTCAGCCAAACCAAGTGGGTTTATATTGGGGTATCTGTACTGAAGGGATACTTGGGGACTCCGAGTACTACACACTGATTGCGATCCATCCTGCTGGATGATTGTCCGTAATTTCTATTTCTTATTACTAAGTAGTGTGATGAATTTTGGCACACCGATTAATGTATTGATCTAGCTGTTATTTTTTAATCAAAAACTATATGTATTTTGATGTTTGGGATAGAAAGAGATTAATAAAGTATACCATATAACTAGACATCAACATTTTTCCATTCACAGGGGTAAAATTTGGAGAAACACAGCTCTAGATAAACCATTACCCACACGTCTGCCCTTAATTTCAGACCAAATATCCTCTGGAAAACCACTATCCCAGCAATAAAAAGGCTTTTTAATCCTTAACATGGTTTACCTCACTGCTTTTACAGATCTGTGATCCTGTATTTATACTTTTCAGTTTTCACAGAACCAGATTTTGGTTTGTGGGTAATGATGATAGTAAAGCACCTACGCTTGTGGTGTTTTAGCTTAAAAATCTACAGTAGGAGAGAAGAGTATACAACAAGTGGCACAAGCAACTAGCAAAAATATATAGTAAGGAGAAATAGAAACAAGATTTAGTGTAAATTAAAAATATTGTTTTTGCACTGATTTATGATTGTTTGATGCCTACGAAAAAAACATAAAGTATAAAAAATATTCTTATCACAGGAAACCCCTGCATAAATATTGTATATTTTATGTATCTGTAAACATAACTAAATCTCAAATAGTGTGCTTAGATCTGATTAATTACAAACAGTTCCTGTCACTATTTTTTGAGGAATCAACAACACTAGAGGATTAACCATCCTATGGGTCCTCAGACCACTGGTTATGAAACACTGATCTACTGTGGTAATTTGCAGGAACTTCTAACTGCATCTTATTTATCATGGGCAGCAGTCACTGTTTAAGAAACACATATTTGTATGCTCAGAAATCTGTGATCATATAAATATAGATATCTTATAGAGATGTTTCAACTTTCTCTGAGCATGTCTTTAAAATAAATGACATTTTGTTAGTGCCAAATTGTCTAAAATTACTTTAGATTATAGATTTTTGGAATTGCTGGTCTAACCACATGTGCGAACAATTATCAACAGAACACAAGGGGGTCTGTATTTGAGGTTATGGTTTATCATATGTGCTATGCTATCAAAAATGTTTTGGTTGTATAACTTTGTGATTACAGGCTTGGTGAAGCTAATATATAGTGGATGAAAAGGTTGATTATTCTGCCCTGTTAGTATTAAGGGATTTTGAGACACAGATTAATTAAGACATTCCAGTTACAAAAAGAGGAGTTTTAGGAGTTAACATTTAAATCTGGGAATAACTTTTTCAACATTCTTCGCATAAAGGTCCACATTCATGAATAAATGTATGTAGAGTGCTTCAGGTAAATACTTGAAAGTCTTCTTATATAATGCAGCTCAGTGACAGCTATAAGATTCCATTCTTATGCTTAATTAGAATTTCAAATATGGCACATGATTGAGCACTACTCAAAATGCTCTGGTTTTACCCAACCTAAAGGTGCCCAGACATTCCTGCAACATTTTGAAAACCGCCTGGCACTATCATTTTGTCATCAATTTTACAGCCGTAATGATGATCAGAAACAATAGTCTAGCCTGGAAACATTGTGGGAATGTCATCAGGGAAAAACTGCCACTTGAACTTTGAACCAATTTAAAAAACAAGCCAGTGTATGGCCAACATAAGTCTAGAGGAAAACATTTTAAGATTAAAGGACATCACCACCCCCACAAAAATCGGGTGTTGTAATGGCCAGTAACCTATAACTCTCTATTAAGGCAGAGTAAGCTAGCACCTCCCTCCATGCAGTCAATCAAGGGTGTGGCTGCTCACATCACAACTAATAATTGACTGCTCAAGCATATAAAAAGCTCTTAGAGCAGAGGGAGGAGGCAGATACTTCTGCCAGAAAGTAATTGAACTTAAAAGGGGAAGTTCAGTGAAAATAAATGTACTTTTCAGAAAAAAAGAGCAGAATTTTTCATCCCAATGACCTTAATCAATTAAGCATTTTCTCTGTGTATAAATAAATGCAACTGAAATACTCACTTCCTGTTTGCAGGACCCCCTAGTAGAGACTGTTGTGGCTTTCCCTTGACCCAGCGCCAAAGTTGATTCAGTTTCTCAGTAGAGATCTGAGCATCTTTGACCCATCCAACAGCCAATCAGTAGAAATTACTGTTAGGAACAGGATTGGTGCATGCTGGGAAGAAGAAGGACCGTTAGAACCTGAAATGTCAGCTCATTAATGTCAACAGCAGGGAACAGCAAAGGGTATGAAATCAACTGATTTTTCAAAATGGAAGAGAATATGCAGAATAACTAAGTATGCATTACCCAAATTAACAATTTAACAAATATTGATAATTTCCACTGAAATGTCCCTTTAAAGGGCATGTCCACCCCCAAAACTATAATCCCCCCAACTACTGGCCCCACCATGTAGTGTAGTCTAATCCTTACCTCACATCCCAGCTCCATAGGGTTCTCCTGTAGTCCCCCCCCAAAGTCCCAAAAACTGCCCACCAGGAGGCTAGCAGAGTCCATATAGGACTCTGCCTCCTACCTGGCCTCCAGGAGAAGTTTGGCATGCGTACTGCAGCCCTTCTCCCCCTCCCTCTCCCGATTCCCTCCCCCTAGCATAAAATCTTTAATATATAAGATTCCCCCTGGGCTCCCAGCCCCAACCGCTATGTTTGTATCTTTAGAAAGCTCCCCAAACTTTACTTACCTCTCCTCTTTCAGCCAATCACAGACGCGGCTGCCAGTCCCGCCCCTCTGCTTGCATTTTCTCGCAAGCAGAGGGCCGGGAGCGCGGCGGAGGAAAGAGGGGAGGTAAGTAGAGTTTGCGGGGCTTTCTAAAGATACAAATATAGCGGTTGGGGATGGGAGCCCTTGGGGAATCTTATATAAAAAAATCTTTTTTTGGGTGGACATACCCTTTAAATATCTGGTTACAAATGCATGTAATAAACTGGTTAAAATAGCAGTTGGAGTTACAAGCAGAATGGACATGCCCTTAAAGGTAAATAACTGTTAACTATTGAATGAAGATAAATCTGTAGCTTAGCTTCTATCGGATTCATGTACTATGATCATTTGAGAGTTTCTCTAAATGTCAGGATGTCAGCTGGTTGGGGTGTTTATGGGGACTTGACAGCCTGTGTGGCCAATCCACATAGTAGCTGCTATTGTTCTGCCCTGTTTTGTCAGTCATTGCATATTGTTAAGTTAATTATTCTTCCAGTGATGTGGATTTGTGCAGCTGTGAGGATAAATTAACTTGAACCAAAATAGGGATATTGTGGAAAACCAAATTCTTGTTATCCTGACTTTGTTTTCATTAAAAAGAACACACTGACAGTCATTTACAACAACTAGATGCTTTGAAGAACATAAACCAAGAAATGGAATATCACTTATTTAATTTAGCACATGCACTTCCAAGATGTATGAAATGTGTTTGATTCAGCAGATTAGGATAAAGGAAAACAAGTTTTATTGGATTTCTTGTCTAGTGCAATGTACCAAACAAACAAATATGAAACTACAGATTTTTCCAGGCTGGAATATATTTAAATTTAAACTATAAATAAAATTCTACTATACAAGCAACAAATCAAAGAAATGCAGTTCAAACTGCATCTCATTGCTAAAATCAGTTTTGTAATGCAAAATGAAATTAACGTTTCCTGTGCTGTAGACTGCATGGCTACACATAAATGAACCACTAAATCTACTGCTCAGCCTTGCATGGTGTAGCATGAAAGATGCTAAATGAACCTTATTTAACCTTGAATCTCCTGAAACTTGTTACAATAGATTAAGTTATTTGGTATGAAAAAACTGTAAATAAGCAGTGTCAGGAAAGTACCGTATATACTCGAGTATAATTCGAGGTTTTCAGGCTATAAAAACAGCCTGAAAACTGAACCTCGACTTATACTCGGGTCAGTCACTAACTTGTTAGAAGAATCTGGCTGCCACATCTCCCGATCGTCGCATCCACTGACGTCACTACTCGGCGCCTGTCTTACTACCCGGCGCCGAGTAGTGACGTCAGTGGATGGACGATGGGGAGATGCGGCAGCCGTATTCTTCTTACAAGTTAGTGCAAGTTGCCGGTATTTCAGTTTTTAAGTTCAGTTTTTTAAGTTATTCAGGTATTTATTATTTTTACTGGCAGGGAGGGAGGGGAAGGTTGGGTAGGGGGGGTTTGCAGTTCCACTGCAGATGTTTGTAAACTACAACTTCCTGCAGCTAAAGCATGCTGGGAGTTGTAGTTTACAAACACCTGAAGTGCCAAAGTGGTCATATTTTCTACCCTCGACTTATACTCGAGTCAATCACTTTTACTAATTGTTTAGGTAAAAATATGTACCTCGACTTATACTCGGATCGACTTATATTCGAGTATATACGGTAAGACTCCCAAGACACTGCTCATTTACAGTTGTTTCATGGTTAAACGTTTGGGATAGAACAAGTGCAGTTACCAGGAGGAATCGGAAGTATAGGAGCTATCGTGTACAGTATTAATCTGAGTTATTTGGTATGCTAGCCTTGGTTTCAGCAGAACACATTTTTTAATTTGTGTAATTATGGATTTCACTCTACACTGAAGCAGAAAATGAAAACCTGAAAATCCAATATTGGAAAAAATATTAGGACTTAATATTGATTAACAGGTGCCTCAAACTATACTGTCCAAAAAAAGTTTAACGTGCCTATAACTTACCTATAACTGATTGTTGTCAGTTATTTAGTATTAACTACCCAGGAAAGACACAGGTTTAAACCAACAGTTAAAAAGTGTACATGAGAAATCATTTTCATTTTTAAATAACAATCTTGAACGTGAATGACCCTACATTGCATTTGAATTCAATGCACCATTGTATGGTATTGTTTTTTTAGGGGGTGTGCATAGCTTTAGAAACAATTAGGGTAAATCACATACCATGATAGCTTAAATCAACTCAGTGCAGATGCCAAAATGTATGGTTAAGTTAGGGAAGCAAAGCTCAAAATACAAGTAAAACAATAATAGCATTTAGTATGTAGCTCCCTATGCTTGTGCATTTGAAATGGGATAACAGTTATGTAGTGTTCACAAAACCACTGAAATACCAAACACTGGTTTCTTTGGCATGCTAATGCTTAGATTTCCGTTTGGATTTTTTTTTTCAGATTTAATGCCCACCTGCTGCTTCCTATAGCACAACTGTGTCTATTTATTGGAAAATACAACACATTTTCTCAAAAATCCTTTAGAATAGGAAACCAAGCCCACATGAGAGCTGGCTAGAAAGGATGCAATGTATGGGGTGTGGTACAGCAGAACAAAAGTCCAGTGTTCAGCTTGATGAAGATCCCTCATTTCTAATCTTTTTAGGGAGACGTAGTTCTTCATAAGAAAGAAAATACATATTTAGCTCTATGCCTATGACAGTAGAGTTTAATTTTAACAGTAACACAGTTATTCAATTTGTTTTTATTTAAGAATTTTCTACAGTAGATTCTTTAAAAAGAATATTATCAACCTGAAATATAAAATTGCTGGTCAGGTGTATCCTTAGTAAGTAAAACAAAAAAAGGGACCACACCTTCAATAATAGGCAAACCTACAGTATGGTTAAGGGCATGGCTCATAGGCTGCAATATGCTTATAGCTTGGTATATTTTTTCTGTATTGGGGATTTCATCTGTTTTTTCAGGCTCTGGGGAGCTGATGGAAGTGGCACTCCTGAGCTCCACTTTAACCCAGTTGGACCTCCTTTCTTGCTTTGCTTAGTAAGTAGCTTACTACTATGACCGACATACAGTAGCTGTGGTACTCCCCCAAACACTGGGATTGAAAATTAGTTTAGATCAATACTTATGTGCCTCAAGGTTTAAGTAGCCTTGGATTATCTGTAATATATAGGTAAAATAGTAGATAATGTATCTCACCACTTTATATTTACATATTATTTTTATATTATATTAATGTGATAATATTATTTTTGAGAACTGTAAATACATTTGGTTGTGATTTGTGACTGGGTTTATAAGCAGAATTTGTATCTTTATATCACAGCCTTCTATTGAGGGGGTTGCTATGTGTGTTTATGACCTGACATTAAAGGGTATGTGCACCCTTAAAACAAATGACTGGGGGCTTGTCGGATACTTGCCCACAACACCAACTGCTATTTTCACCAGGTTATTACATGCATTTGTAACCAGCTTACTGAGGTAATAATTATCCTTAAATATATGGTAACGCAGCTAATAAAGAGGAAGATGCCCTTAAAAAAATCATTCAAATTTGCTATCCCCATCTTTAAATGAATTATATCACTTGCGCCATTGCCTTCTACTATATTTTTTTGACAATTATACTCACAAAACTTATGATACTGATGTCTTAAAGTGTAACATTTTGAAAAGGGAAAGCTAAATGCTGCATGGATTCAGGTGGGGGCATAAGTTACCTACTATAAGTTTGGCTTCGATTTTTATTATTGTTACCACCATCCAGTATTTCGTTTGCTGTAGCAGATATTTAGTTTTGAGTGTTCATCGGTCAAATGTCATATTTCAATGGAAGCTTTATTAAAGGGAAAACTCAGCCTGTTAGAAAAATTTTAAAGTCTTAGGGCCATATTTATAAAAGAGCGAAAAGTGGCGAAAAGTTTTCGCGTTCGCTTTTCGCATGGTTTTTCGCCAAAAAGACAGTTAACGCTATTTATAAAGGTAGCGTTAATGAATGGCGAAACCGTTTCCGCGAGCTATTGCTAAAACCCTTTTCGCCTTACTTCGCCATACATCACACTGGTAATTTTAGCGAAAAGGGAGCGAAAAGGCATAAGGCGATTTATAAAAGAGCGAAAGGTGGTTTTTGCGTTAAAAAGCGCGAAAGATTAGCGCGACCCTGAAGGTGGTGAAAAGTCATTGTTTGAGCGAAAAAGGCATTCTAATGGGTAACATGTCTTGAAAAAGCGAACGCGCATTAGAAGGGCGATCGCGCATTAGAATGGAATATGCCTTGAAAAAGCGACATTAGAAAGGCGACCGCGCATTAGAATGTAATATGCCTTGGAAAAGCGAACACGCATTAGAAAGACGAACGCACGTTAGAAAGGCGACCGCGCATTATAATGGAATATGCCTTGGAAAAGTGAACGCGCATTAGAAAGGCGAATGCACATTAGAAAGGCGAACGCACATTAGAAAGGCGACCGCGCATTATAATGGAATATGCCTTGGAAAAGTGAACGTGCATTAGAAAGGCGAATGCACATTAGAAAGGCGAACGCACATTAGAAAGGCGACCGCGCATTATAATGGAATATGCCTTGGAAAAGTGAACGCGCATTAGAAAGGCGAATGCACATTAGAAAGGCGAACGCGCATTATAATGGAATATGCCTTGGAAAAGCGATCGCGCATTAGAAAGGCGAATGTGCAGTGCAAAAGAAAATTGTATTCCAATTGAGAAATTCTAAGAAGATTGACTAAATAAGACATGGCTGACTTCTTGGTAAATGTGAGGTGGCCATTTTGAACTTGACATCATTTTCTAGTGGGCTTTTCTGGTTTCGAATGGTTTTCGCAATGCAGTCTTCTTAGATGCGTTAAGTTTTCGCTGCGATACTTTTCGCTCTTTAGTTCGCCTTTTTTAGCTCCAAAGTGTGTTTTTTTCGCTTTTTATAAATAAGGCGAAACGAAGCCCCAAATGGCACTATTTTCGCTGCGATGTGCTGCGCTAATTATTTGGCGAAAAAGACAATCCTTTATAAATATGCCCCTTAGTCTAAAAATGATGTACAATAAACCTAAAGCTGTATGCACCAGCCTAAATAGTAATCATAATTGTGATATTGAAGATTAATTCTGCAGGATTTGTTTGTGGAAGTCACCAATTTGTTTATCTGTGTAGGCTCACTTCCAACAACTATACACATCTGGGTAATACACAGTTTAGGCACTAATGCACAATATTTGTTCCAGAGTGATTATTCGTGTGTTATATTAGTCACTGGTACAATATTTCCAGCAAATCAACTGCTCAGTGCGATATTTCATGTTTAATGTTGATGGCAATTTTTGTCCAAATTGGATGGAATTTTTGGGAAGACGTGTCAGTAAATTTCAGCCCCAGTCTTTAGTCATACAAAAATATTGGTAGTTTCTTGACTGGTAGTCTGTTGGTCAGAGATATCAGTTCAAAATTAACATGTGTGTACTGGACCTAATTTATAAGATTTATAACAAAACAATAAACAATAACGTTTACGTATCAAACATGATACATCTCAGACTGCAGGCTTAGAATATGTTCTTGTCATTTATAGTGTAGTTTATAATGCTTATTCCTGTTGAATTTTGTATAATCAGGTGATACAGAATTCAGGCCTTGTTTCTGGACAGTGCAGAGATGATCTGCCTAAAGATCTATGGATTGTGTATGTATTTATGCTTTCAGCTTAAAGGAACAATTACATTTTACAGAAAGTGTAGTATACTACTGCCTACATTTTTTTTTAATTTTTACATTTTCTTTATATCAGTACCTGCCTTTTATGAGATGAAAGTCCCTGCTGCTTTTTCGCTTGCGTTCTTGGGGCTAGCTCTCCAGCTCTGACCCACTGAACCCACTGAACACATGACCTACTTTGGGTGAAGTACACTTTTCCAAAGGGCTTGGTCAAACACCCAATGCAACAAGCAAAATAACTTTTGTACCATATAAGTGTCGGATGCTGGGTTACAAGGATGCATTATGAGTGCTAGAGGTAACTGCCATTTTTAATAATAATTATAATATTGAATGAGGATTGTACTTAGTCCCTATGGTGGTGTTATTATTACAGCAAAACAAAATTATTCTAAGAACATAAAAAGTATTAAAGGATAACTAGTGTGTATAAAAAAATGTTTAAAACAGTTAAAATGAAAAGTACTTGGGACAGGGATATAGGATTGGTAATTCCTACCTCCCAATAATGTTTCTGTGAGGAGTACCAACCCAAAGAAAACTGATTCTGAAGGCTTCCTCCTGGCTTCAGCACTATCTTTAATATAGGAATAGTCCAGGACTAACCTGGCATATGAAAACTGTACATGCTGAATAGTCCAGGACTAACCTGGCATATAAAAACTGTACATACTAAAGTTTTTAGAGTATAGTTATCCTTTAATAATGCTTTATTGTCCAAGAAAATACACAGTAATGCAGGGAATTCTAACATGTGGTGCCATCTAGAGTACATAGGCATAAACATTAAATGCATTTATGATCCTTTCATCTTGAGCTCATGATACACAAGAAACAACTTAAGAATGTGGGGAATTAGGCAATGAGTTAGAACAAGCAGTGTGTAGGTCAAAGAGAGCTATTAGACAGTCGACTCATTAATATTTCTGACTGTAAAACAGTCAGAATATTTTTTGCAAGTTTGGCAAAGCAAACCAGAAATTAACTTATTTTATATATTTTTATAATTATAAATTTGAATGTTTACATTTCCACTTCTGATATAAAAACATTTTAAAGGGACATTTTTCAGGAGCAATAATATTTGAGAGTTACAATCCATTTGTCAGTTAAGCTGAAAGCTAAAACAGGTGCTTTCCAAATGTAAAATTCCAAGTACACGTTTTACAAGTATATATGGGGAAATTTGGCTAATACCCCAGTCTGTCTGGGTTAGAAATAATATTGTAGAGGACAATAAAACAGTATTCCATATATATAGGAATCTAGTACATACATAAGTTGTAGTGTTGAATACTAAAAGACTGGTGGTGAGTAGGCATGAAAATATAGCCAATAAGGACATAAACACAGCTGTATATCTCTTGTCTGCAAGTCTGTCCTTTAGCTGACACATAGGATGACTGCCAAAATAACTATAACAAATTCAATTACAGAAAGACTCAATGAAAAACGCCTTGTGGTGATGCAGTCTGAAATAGAAAGAGCTGCTGTTTGTAATCTGTCACTTTCAATAGAACTGTGTACATGGCAGTGCTTTTTAATGAACATTTATATGACCAACCTAAATATTTGTCAGCAAATTTTCTTTTGGAATTTTTTTTTTTTATTTTACTTTGTTTGAAAAAAAAATAAGCATTTTGTAATGGGTTTCATTATGGTGGTATACTTAGATTTTTCTAAAGCCTTTGATATTGTCACATAGAGGAATTATGTATAAACTAAGGTCTGTTGGCCTGGAAAAAAAACATTTGTACATGTATAGAGAATTGGTTGTTAGATAGCATACAGAGATTAGTTGTCAGTGGAACTTTGTCTGTATGGGCTAAAGTGGAGTGCCTCAGGGATCTACACTGGAGCCACATCTACTTAATCTGTTTTAAGTGATTTAGTAGTGGCTATTAAGAGCAAGGCCCCCAAGGGAGTAACTACCAGGAGAGCAGCTCTTAATAGAAGGAGGCTCCATCTTCTTACTTTGACAGATGCTGCCTCCCCCAGAATATTACTGTATAGGAAGCAGGAAGGGGGCCCTATCATAGTTTTGCAATTTTGATAGATTAATGAGATTCAATGTTGATAAATGTAAGGTGATAAATTTTGGGTGTAACAATCCTTGCGCTGCCTATACTATAAATGGCTCTGTACTTAGTGAATTTCTGTTGGAAGATGATTTGGGGGTTCTACTAGGTAACAGTGACAAACTGTGTAGCAAACAGTGGAAAACAGCAAAGGCTACAGCCAGCAAGATATTGGCTTATATAAAGAGGGGTATAGATTCAATATTATTCTCTCTCTATAGAAAGTAAGGTCTCATTTGGAATATGCAGTCAGGGGTGTCCCTACCATGAAGCAAACTGAAATATTTGCTAAGGGCGCCCCGTCACTTTGAAAGACGGCAGTTAAAAAAAATCCTCCTTCCTGCCTTACTGCATTTCAGCCATGTGGGAGATCCATTTGTATAAGCAGAAGAGAAAGGGGGGGGGGGTGCTTCACCTTGCCTTGCCTGTACAAGGGGATGGAGCAAAAGGTACAGTAAGTTGAAGTTGTAACTAGTAACTAGGAATATAATAGATCATTTCAGAGGACTCATGGACATCCTTCAAGAATATTAAATAACTTCAAGAGTTTATAAAATTGAAAATGTTTAAAATTACCATTTAGAGTTAGGATGGAACCCTCCACATACACGGATTCCTGAGTAGGCTAATAGGGTTAAACTAGATCAGTGGTTCTCAAACTTGTGTCACACTAGGCAAGGCAATTTTTTATGGAGGCACACCTGTGTTCTTAATTTTAGACTTAAAGTTATAATTACCTATATATTATGCACGTTACATAGTAACATAGTAATTAAGGTTGAATAAAGACATACGTCCATCAAGTCCAACCTATTCACCCTCTTTATTTTTTTTATTTTTTTTTAACCCTACCTAACAGTTGATCCAGAGGAAGGCAAAAAAAACCAGCTAAAAATGGGGGGAAAATTCCTTCCTGACTCCAAACGGCAATCGGAATGTATCCCTGGATCAACCAGATCTATATGCATTAATACCAGTAATTCTCAATATTTTTTAGTTTTAGAAACTTATCCAGGCCTTTTTTAAAGCTATTCAATGAACTTGCCATTACCATATCTGCCGGAAGACAGTTCCACAATTTCACCGTTCTCACTGTAAAGAAACCCTTCCTAACCTGAAGATGAAACTTCTTTTCTTCCAACCTTAGAGGATGTCCACGTGTCCTCTGATATGACCTATTAGTGAACAATGCACCAGAGAGTTCATTGTATGGCCCATTGATATATTTGTATAAGGTTATCATGTCCCCACGCAAACGTCGCTTCTCCAATGTAAACAGCCCTAACTTGTCTAATCTGCCTGCATAGTCAAGCCCCTCCATTCCCCTTATTAATTTAGTTGCCCTTCTCTGAACTGCCTCAATTTCCAAGATGTCCCTTTTGTATATGGGATTCCAAAACTGCACCGCATATTCCAAATGAGGCCTTACCAGTGCCTTGTAAAGAGGGAGAATAATATTTTTCTCTCTTGAATCTATTCCTCTCTTTATACAAGACAATATCTTGCTAGCTCTAGCTGTTGCTACCTGGCATTGTTTGCTATGGCTAAGTCTGTTATCTACTAGAACCCCCAAATCTTTTTCCATTACAGATGCACTTAACACAGAGTTATTTATGGTGTAGGTGGCACAGGGGTTATTAAATCCAAAATGCATCACCTTATATTTATCAACATTGAATCTCATCTGCCATTCTGCTGCCCATTTTGATAATCTATCTAGGTCTGCTTGCAGCACTTGCACATCATTGGAAGTTTCCAAAGCTCTGCATAGTTTAGTGTCATCAGCAAATATTGAGACCTTGCTCTCAATGCCCCCTTCTAAGTCATTTATAAACAGATTAAACAGAAGCGGCCCCAGTACAGAATCCTGAGGCACTCCGCTTAGAACTTTAGCCCACATAGATGTAGCTCCATTAACCACCACTCTCTGTTTGCGGTCCAATAACCAGTTCTCTATCCATGAACAAATGTTTTCTTCAAGGCCAACAGTCCTCAGTTTATACATTAGTCGCTTATGTGGCACAGTATCAAAAGCTTTTGCAAAATCCAAATATACCACATCCACTGCTGTGCCTGAATCTAGCTTCTTACTCACTTCTTCATAAAAACTAATTAAATTTGTCTGGCATGATCTATTTCTCATAAATCCATGCTGACTACTACTAATAAGATGATCTCTGGAAACAAAGTCAAGGATATGATCCCTTAACAAGGTTTCCATCACCTTCCCTACCACTGATGTTAGGCTTACAGGTCTATAGATTCCAGGCTGTGAACGACTACCTTTTTTGAATATTGGTATTACATTGGCTTTTTTCCAATCCAGCGGCACATCCCCAGAATCTGAAAAGATGAGAAACAGTGGTCTAGATAGAACTGAACTAAGCTCCTTTAAAATCCGAGGATGCAATCCATCTGGTCCTGGCGCTTTATTGATATTAACCTTGTCTAATTGTTTCCGCACCATATCTTCTGTTATCCAATGTGAAAACTCATCATTTATTCCCTGCATATTATTACAATCCCTACTGTAAGGACAAGGATTCTCAGCAGTAAAAACCGATGTAAAAAAACGGTTTAGCAGATTAGCCTTTTCGGCATCCTCTACTACCACCTCAGCTCCATTATTTAATGGTCCCACATTCTCAGTCCTCATCTTTTTACCATTTATATACTTAAAAAACATTTTGGGGTTGGACTTGCTTTGTTCAGCAATCCGTATTTCATTTTCTATTTTAGCTAGTTTAATTACTTTCTTGCACTCTTTATTACAGCTTTTGTACTCCCTGTAAGCCTGTTCTGTGCCTTCTGTTTTCAAAATTTTAAAAGCCTTTTTCTTTTTTTCCATCTCCCTTTTTACCTGAGCATTAAGCCATGCAGGACTGGATCTAATTTTTTTGCACTCGTTACCTAAAGGTACCGATTTAGAAATGTAATAGTTTAATATCCCTTTAAAAGTGATCCACATCTGCTCAGTATCTTTACCTAGAAACAGTTCCCCCCAGTCTATGAGCAGGAGCGATTCCTTTAACAGCATAAAATTAGCTTTTTCTAAAGTTAAAAGTTTTTGTTAAGCCAGTGCACTTTAGTTTTTTGCAACCTATATTAAATGACACTATATCATGGTCACTATTCCCTAAGCTTCCCATTACCCTCATCTCCAAAATGAGCTCAGGGTTATTAGATATCACCAGATCCAACAACGCATTCTGTCTAGTAGGAAATTCTACCATCTGTGAAAGAAAATGCTCATATAGGAAATTTAAGAACTTTATACCTTTTGTGGTGCTGGCAGTTCCCTTACTCCAATCTATGTCAGGGTAGTTAAAATCCCCAATAACCAGAACATGCCCCATACCAGCAGCCTTCGCCAACTGCATATGGAGATTCATTTCCACCTCTTCCCCGGCATTTGGCGGCTTATAACATACTCCAACAATTAATTTACCTACCTTCTTGCTTCCTGTACACATGTCTGTTGTATTCAATTAGATCAACTGGACTTGAAATGTAATTCTTGAAGACGTTTCGCTAGTCATCCGACTGGCTTTCTCAATTCAGAATGACTTGTACAAGAAACTGTGGCAATTATGTACCCTGGAAAATCCCAATTAGCATATCACAGCCAGGTGTTAAGGGTGTGATTGGATAGTGGCTAAGAGGTGTTATAGGAACGCCCAGAGTAAGGTGTTAAAACAGCATTGTACATGGCAGACAGTTGGTGTCGAACCCCCCCACCTCTATTTAGGCTTGGTTTCTTTATTTTCACATAAATGGCCTCCTTAACACCTCTCTTGAACCAATCACGTTCCTTCGCCAATATGTTAACATTACAATCTTCAACGGTAAGTCCTTTATCCTTAAGATGCAGGTACACGGCTGAGTCCTGACCCGAGGAATTGGCTCTTCTATGCTGGGCCATACGTTGATGCAGTTGCTGTTTGGTCTCCCCCACATACAAATCAGAGCATTCTTCACTGCACTGCACTGCATATATGATGTCGCTTTTCTTGTGTTTTGGTATTGGGTCTTTCGGATGTACCAATTGCTGCCTCAGTGTGTTGTTCGGTTTAAAGCAGACAGGGATGCGATGTTTTTTGAAAATTCTTCTTAATTTCTCGGAGACCCCTGCTACATATGGGATGACCATGTTCTTCCTCCTGTCTTGCTTTTCCCCTTCACTGTTGGTATTTGTGTTCTTTTCTTTCCTTCTACTTCTTTTGACAAAGGACCAGTCTGGATATCCACAAGTTTTAAGGGCTCCTCTGAGATGTTTCATTTCTTTAGCCTTCGCCTCTGTGCTAGTGGGGATGTTCTCGGCTCTGTGTTGCAGGGTTCTGATGACACCCAGCTTGTGATCTAAAGGGTGGTGGGAGTCAAACATCAAATACTGATCTGTGTGTGTTGGTTTTCTGTAAACCTCTACTTCCAGTTTACTATTTTCCTTCTACCAAGCAGTCCAAGAAAGCCAGTTTGTTGTTTTGTACCTCTTCCCTTGTGAATTTAATGTTTTGGTCTACCGCATTAATGTGTTCTGTGAAAGCTTGTAATTCCTTCTGGTGGATTTTAACCCAGGTGTCATCCACATATCTGAACCAGTGGCTGGGTGCTATGCCCTTAAAGGTATTAAGCGCCTGTGTTTCTACCTCCTCCATGTAAAGGTTGGCCACAATGGGTGAAACTGGAGATCCCATAGCACATCCATGTTTTTGCTTATAGAACTTATCCCTGTATTTGAAATAGGTGGTATTCAGGCACAAGTCCAACAAGGAACACACCTGTTCTGGGTTGAGATCAGTTCTGCTGGTAAGAGTGCTGTCTTGGCCTAGCCGTTTTCTCACCATGTCAACAGCCTTCTTGGTGGGTATACAAGTGAAGAGAGATGTCACATCATAGGACACCATAGTTTCTTCTACACCGAGTACTATATCTTCAATCTTGTTGGTGAAATCCTGAGAGTTCTGGATGTGATGCTTAGAACTTCCCACCAAAGGTCCTAAGATGTTAGCTAGATATTTTGCCACCTTGTATGTTACAGAGTTGATGCTGCTGACTATAGGTCTTAGTGGGGCCCCTTCCTTATGTATCTTTGGGAGTCCATATATGCATGGATGTGCCTCACCAGGGTAGAGGCGATGATACATTGCTCGGTCAATGGCTTTATCCTTTTGAAGCTGTTGTAGTAAGTCTATGACTCTTTTCTTGTAACGGCTGGTGGGATCCCTTGTTAAAGCCTCATATGTGTTGTTATCGGCCAGGAGCATGGTCACCTTATCATGGTAGTCTGAGGTGTTGAGTATGGTGATACTGGAATCTTTCTTGAGGGATGTTAAGGCTCTTCTTTCCTGTGTAGTCAGGTTAGATGAAGGAGTTTTAGCACTGGCTAAGGCTGCAGATACCTTAAGGCGAAGTTGTTCTGCCTCACTCTGTGATACCTTATTACTGTGGATAGAGGCTTCTGTGGCTGCTATAATATCCACCTCAGGGATGGCTTTAGGGGTGATGGCAAAATTCAAGCCCTTAGCAAGGACTTCCATTTCTGGCTGGGTCAGGGTCCTGTTAGACAAGTTTCTCACCCATTCCTCCTTGTTTGATGAAGTGACACTTCCCTCCTTTTGTATCCAAGGTAGTTGTTCTCCTTTGGGGCTGTTCTGGGATGACAGAATAGAGAACTTGTTCTGTTGCCTTTGTTTGCCCTTACAGTGCTGAGAAAGCTGTGCTTGTTTGGTGAACTCCATCACTCTTTCCCAGATGGACACAGGTAGCTGTGAGGCCAGGTTCTGTTCTAGTTGACTAATGTTGTGCATGTCTGCCATGTACAATGCTGTTTTAACACCTTACTCTGGGCGTTCCTATAACACCTCTTAGCCACTATCCAATCACACCCTTAAAACCTGGCTGTGATATGCTAATTGGGATTTTCCAGGGTACATAATTGCCACAGTTTCTTGTACAAGTCATTCTGAATTGAGAAAGCCAGTCGGATGACTAGCGAAACGTCTTCAAGAATTACATTTCAAGTCCAGTTGATCTAATTGAATACAACAGATATACCATGACCTGGATGAATGAGAACCTTCACAAGCATATTCCTGTACACAGTTCCACCCATAATGTTTCTGCCGTATCGTTTACTCCCCCATCTATTCCATCTTTTAAATTTGGCTTCAATTCCTGTTTAACATACATACATACTCCTCCTCCTTTCTTAACTCTGTCATGTCTAAATAAGGAGTATCCTTCAATATTTACTGTCCAGTCGTGTGAATCATTAAGCCATGATTCTGCTATACCAATTACATCATACCTTTCCTTTAAAGCTATTATTTCAAGTTTGCCGGTTTTTCCAGCCAGACTTCTTGCATTTGTAAACATACATTTTAGATTATCAATTGATTTACTTCCATACATGGTCGTACATGCCTCCTTATCCTCTATGCTCCCCCCTCCCCCTTCTCCTCCCTCCGTTGCGTTAATAGCCCCCTGATCCCTAACTTCTCTATCTACCCCTGTGTAGTTCAACGTTCCCTCCCCCCCATACCTAGTTTAAAATCTCCTCCAACCCCCTAGCCATCTTCTCCCCCAAAACAGCTGCACCATTACCATTGAGGTGCAATCTGTCTCTACTAAAGAGCCTGTAGCCAACAGAAAAATCAGCCCAGTACTCTAAAAACCAAAACCCCATCTCTTTACACCACTCTCTTAGCCACGCATTTATACTCCTGAGCTCCCGTTGTCTCCCTAGCATAGCACGTGGCTGCGGTAGTATTTCTGAAATCACTACCCTGGAGGTCCTTGCTTTTAACGGAAATCATTTTTAAGGACCTCACTTCCACCTCTAACTTTGTCATTGGCACCAATGTGAACCAAGAGTGCCGGGTCACTCCCAGCCCCACCCGATAATCTGTCTACACGATCCACCACATGTCGAACCCTAGCACCAGGCAGACAACACACTGTTTGGCATGCAGGGTCTTGGCGACAGATTACCCTATCTACCCTTCTAATAATGGAGTCCCCTACCACTACCACCTGCCTATCCTTCCTAGCCCCCAGTTCTCCCTCCCTTGTATTGGAGATGGCTGTCCCCTGGGTGCTCAAGGGAAAGGCCCACTCCATACATGCTGCTTCCGAGCCATCGGCTTCCGAGCCATCGTCCTCCACATCTTCACCTAAAATGGCAAATCTGTTGGGATCGACCAACTAGGAAGAAGTGCCCCTATCCTTCCATCCCCTACTTCCCCTGGTGACCCTTACAAATCTATCTTCCTTTACCACCTTATCTGCCCCATCTCCACCCTCCAGTTTACTGGCCCCTGCCAGTACCTGCATTTCCTCCAGATTTTCCAAGCCCTGCAATGCTGCAAGTTTACCCTTTAGATTCTGGACCTCAGATTTCAAATGGGCAACCCCCTCACATCTGACACATACATAGGTCCCTTGGGGCGGCTGCTCCAAGATCCCATACATGCAGCAGGATGCATGCGCGGCCCCAACAAAACTGTCCATACTAAACAGCAATACACACCAGAGACACAGCAATACACAGCAGAGAAATAGCAGTGTTGTTCTTAAACGCTTTCTTGTTCTAAACGCTTTTGTTTCTTAACGCTTTCTCTCCCCTTAAAAACAGACAAATCCCTTTAAAACAGAAAATCCCTTTGAAAGAAAATAGCTCAAGAGCTGATCGCTCTGGAGAAATGACTCTGGAGAAATGAGAAATGACTTAAATGAGGTTACAGTTTATATTGTATTCAAATCAACATAATGTAAGGTTACACTACATTGACTATGTTGAAATGTTATCACAATATATATTTTTAGAGTACAAAATAACTAAAATGTAAGTTATACTGGTAGAAATATTTCCACTAGCAAAATTCTGAGGCACACCTATGGCTCTTTGAATTCACACCATTGTGCCCAGCACACCCCTTAAGAAGTCCTGATCTAGATGTACGTATTTCTTTATTCAACCTACAATGCTATGCAATTTAAAACTGACCATACACTACCTCATCATTACATCGATTAGATATGTAATCTAGGATGAATTTCAAATAGATTGTAATGTCAAGCTTTTCCTGATGACATTTCAAGGACAAATCATGTTTATGATCATAATTACGATCGATATTGCTCAGGCCAGACGGTTGTGGCAAAATTGATCAAATGACGGTAGGTAAGTTTGTAGTGTATGTCCAGCATTACTATGTTTACTAATACTATTACTAATTTAACTAAATTGTTTTTTTCTGCACAGATTCATGCAGTAACATTTTCCTCACCCAATAACTGATAATAACTTAACTAATTTACTTACAGATTTAAAGCTAGAGATTAATTGACTTTATTCAATTACTGACTATAATATCCATATTGATACTCCTATGTTTTTCCATATTTCTATTGATGAAAAGAATTAGTGGTCATTCAGAGGTAAAGATTTGAACTTATAACCTAAATATATGCACAGATGTTTTCAGTATTTAAGTAGTAATATACCAGAGCAAAGTTACCATAGCTTCTGTATTCCAAATTG
This sequence comes from Hymenochirus boettgeri, assembly GCA_019447015.1. Classification (NCBI taxonomy): domain Eukaryota; kingdom Metazoa; phylum Chordata; class Amphibia; order Anura; family Pipidae; genus Hymenochirus; species Hymenochirus boettgeri. The sequence goes on from CM033474.1 coordinate 113,856,077, forward strand.
CTTTGAATGAAAACAGGCTTCAACTGAGTGTAGATTTTTGATAATTCTGGGGGATTTTAACATGATCTGTTTTCATGTGGTTTCAAGGACTTAATTTTTTTTTCTTTGTGTTGTTTAGGGGTATGTTAGATACATGGATTACAGAATATCTGTGGAATTCAGTTAGATCAACTGGACTTGAGGTTTAGTCCTTGTAGAAATTTTGCTAGTCATCCGAATGGCTTTCTCAATTCAGAATGACTTTACAAGGATGTGTTGGCATCTAAGTACCCTGGGAATCGCAATTAGCATATAACAGCCAGGTGTTAGGGACCTTCTGATTTAAGCTGATTGCATTGTGGCTAAGAGGTGTTGTTGAAACTGCGCAGGGTAAAGCATTAAAACAGCATTGTACATGACTATTCTGTGCTTGGCCATACATTTGTGCAGTTGCAGGGTCTAGAGTATGTGCTGTAATAGGAACAAAAGTAAAAGCCGCACCTCACCTCCTTCAAAATTCAAAAGACTTTATTGGAAGCAGTAATAAAACAACAATTGGCACACACACAGCCCATCAACCACCTGGCGCGTTTCGGGCTCTGCCCTTAGTCATAGGTAGCTCCAGAAGCCTGTGAGGGTTATGCTTAAAAGGCTGATAAATTAGCTTATAATAAATATGCTAATAATTTATTAACAATTACATCTAATCATTTATAATCAGCCACTTTCAGGAAAATAAGAAAGATGCAGAGTAAAGAGAATATATTACATGAAATACATAAAACAATAAATACAAATAAGGCATTTATACAAAATGTACAACATCCCATCTTGCATTTAAACCTAAAGGATGCCGTGTTTGTAAGGTGAATATCCAGAACACCTCCCTTTTATTAAGTTGGTGTAGAGTATCACCCCCTCTAAGAGAGGCAAATACTCTTTCTATCGCTTGCACCTTAAGGTTGTTAGAATTGTTGCCCTAACACTCGTTAAAATGTCTTCCAACAGGAGAGGACATGTCCTTACTTTTGATTGCAAGGACATGCTCTCTAAAGGTGCGGGTAGTTCTTCCCACATATTGTTTTTTGCAGAAGATACAACTTAGCAAATAAATTACATTTCTTGTATTGCGATTTATATATTGCTGATTCTTATATGTTTTATTAGTAATATTAGAGCTAAATGTACTATTTACAGAGAGCACAGAACAGGTCACACATCGCTTGCTGCCACATTTATATGTTTCATGGTGCTGGAGCCAGACTGGTACAGATTTAGAAGCTTTTTATACCAAGCTAGGAGCTAGAATGTTTCCCAATGTTGTAGCCTTTTTAGATATAAATTTTATAGTATTATCATTGAGAATCCTGTCTAAATCTCTGTCCGCTCATAGAATGGGCAAATGTTTTTGCAAAAATCAGTACTATACTGTGTGGAGTATATATCCCTGTTTGAATTAGGCCTTTGCACCCACCTATGCCAACCTGTTCATGAGTTGGTGGGAGCTGTCCCGCATCTCTGGAGGTGGAGGTACCCATCTTCCTTACAAACACGGCATCCTTTAGGTTTAAATGCAAGATGGGATGTTTTACATTTTGTATAAATGCCTTATTTGTATTTATTGGTTTTATGTATTTCATGTAATATATTCTCTTTACTCTGCACTTCTTTTCCTGAAAGTGGCTGATTATAAATGATTAGATGTAATCGTATCTATTATTAGCACATTTATTATATGCTAATTTATCAGCCTTTGAAGCATGACCCTCACAGGCTTCTGGAGCTACCTATGACTAAGGACGGAGCCCAAAACACGTCAGGTGGTTGATGGGCTGTGTGTGTGCCAATTGTTGTTTTATTACTGCTTCCAATAAAGTCTGTTGAATTTTGAAGGAGGTGAGGTGCGGCTTTTCCTTTTGTTCCTGTGATGTTCTGGCGTGACGGAGAGCACCTTCTAGCCTGCACCCCCGGATCCAGGTCTTGAACGGCCCTTTCTTATTTCCCTTATTTCCCTTATCTATGTGCTGTAATATGATTGTTTGTTAGCTTCAAGTACACTTAGATTTCCGCCAAGGTTGATTATCGAAGCTGACACCTAGCAGTGAATTTTATAGGCCTGCACCAACAATTAATTGCACCTGACTTGCAACTTGTTTTCCACACCTGCACACAACTGTAAGTGTTTAGACTTTCAATCTGACACAAACTTACTTTTATTATTACCCACACCTGACCTGACCCGAACCACTGTACTTTATCTCAGCACATGACACACAATCCTGTCACACATTTAGGGCGATTTACCCAGAGCCGATATTGCTCTGGGTTAATCTTGCAAACACAATTAAATATCGTGTTTGCGCACATGGGTAAATCCTTAAAGGGATTTATCCACAGCGTGATGTTAAAATCATGCGCTAAAAGTAGCGTTAGCGCCATATTGAATCGTGAGAGACAGAAGCACGGGTGTCTTTTACGTAACCCGCACATCCGGAACTATATGCAGCACTTAGCGGTAGCGAAACAGTAAAGTTGACTTTAGCTCCAAATACCTGCCCAGCACTGCTGGGTAAATCGCCCTGGTTGTGTCTTACCTGGTGACCCGTGCAGATCCAAAATGTGTTACCCATGCAGGGCCAAATCTGGCAACACCAAAACAAAAGAATACAATTTTTAATTGCAAACTAATATGTGGGTATAATAAATTAAATATCTGTACTCACATGACACCTATATCTTTTTTTTTTTTGGACTGAAACTGAAACACAAGCTATATATATAGTACATAGAAACCATAATAAAAAAGACTGAGATCTCTCGTTGTAATGTAACCAAATGTCAATAAAATGAATGGCGTGTTTGTTCTATGTAGATAATACAATGAGTTGTTTCCCTAATGTAAACATTTATGAAAAACCTCAGTAATGTAAATACCAGAAGCAGTTAGACTGGGTAGACCATTTGTTTTATTTATAGTCTGGATTTTAGCCCAATGTGTGTGTGTAATTCTGATATTCTTCTGTCTCACTGTGTAATTTAAACTCTTCCTTTTTAGGCTAGATGTGATATACTAAACCACTAAGCCCTGTGTATAATATTTAATATGCAAAGCATTAGGAAACTGTAGCTATGTGTTAGGGAAAGCATAAAGAAACTGTAGATCAAAAGAAGAATTAAAGGGCATGTCCACCATCATAATTTAAGTTTACATGCTGCTAAAGGCCCCCACCAAACACATTTTTTTGCTATACTTACAGGTACCTTTAAGAAAAATACTTTCTTACACAGCACAATCCCTTTGTCATGGATATCTCTGCAACTTCGAGGTTGTCAAAAGCTCTGACCCCTACATCATGGCTAACAGCTGACTGCCATACACAAAGTTGGAGGGGAAGCCTCCTCTGCTGCTGTGTGGCACGTAAATACAAGTACAGCAACAGAGGCTTCTACCAGTCGGTGAAGAATTGGGCTGTTTAAGTAAGGTTAGAGGCATTTTTGATATGCACAGAAATTAAATAAATGACAGAAAGGAAAATTAACAAGAGGCAGCCCAAATTGTAAAATGAGCATAAAATGCTTAATGATTAAAATCTATATTTTTTTGTCTACCCACAATTTTCTTTGTTTGCCTCGCAATCATACAGTAATGCTTTTAGTATTAGAATAATGTGAATTAGTCTAAGCTTTGGTTCATTATAATTGGAATATTAAGTCATTTATCAAATGCTTAATGCTGGCCATACACTTATTAATATGTTAGATAGATTGTCAAACCTATTTAATATCCCAACTTTTCCCCAGTGTTTCACTTTATGGCCAGTTGGTTTTGCCACTGAATGTCGACTGCAAAATAATTGGTTCAGGGAGTTGTCCAAACATTTTGGGATTGTCAGGATAGCCAGCATAAGTCTCTTCTTGCTTTAAACCATTTTTACAGAAGCAAATTATACACTGTAGGATGTAGAAATGGAATTTTGATTTTTAATGTGAAGAACAGCTGTATGTAAAGCTTCTGGCATAGAGTGTAATATTTTATAGTAAAAGAAATGAGGGTTGTCACTACTTTTACTTCCTGAGATCATGAGATCAGTCCTGATATCATGATTTTTGATTGAATTCAGAGAGATAGGAAATGTGAAAACTCATTGCAAAAATGCTTTGGGACTGTAAACTGTCCTTGCATTGTGCGTGTAACATACTTTGGAAGTTGATAAAAATGATATGCTGGTTTGTAAACTGTATATGCTGGTTGTTGGACTGGATGGACATACAGTATGTCTTTTTTCGACCTCAAATACTATACTGCAAAAAGTCAGTCCTGCAGCCTAGTGAACCTTCAACATACGTCCGGATATCTGCAGTGATCTGTCCCAATCACTAAAAATGTGAAGAGGTAAGTGGTTGTAGGCAGATCCAGAAACTAGGAGACTCCAAAGATATCTCAATTCAGCAATCCTTATTCACACATGACATGTTTCGGACCAGGGGTCCTTCCTTAAATGTGCTACTATACTATACTGTACTAGATATATTTAATTTATTGTAATATACATCCTTGCTTTTTTATTATCCTTTCATCATAACACATTTGCTACTGCCACTAATGGTTAATTTGTTTTCTGTCCCACACAGTATGAACTGTGTTGATATGTTAATGTAATGTGTAATGAAATGGAAATTGCTGGCTGGGTAGACTATTTGCATCATGGGTTTGTAAGCTGAAATTCCTTTTAACATAAAGGTTTTGTAAAATGTAAAGCTTTTTAAAAGTATGTCAAAGACATAAATTGCACTGACTAATGTTCGTACACTATAACTTTATATTTTGACATTCCTGTAAGGTCAAAAGAACCACCTGGTCCAATCTTCTTTGTGATTGATTTTTTATCTTGGGACATGTAATAGAATCCACTATTGAACATCAAATCTACTAAATGACTTAAGGGCAACTAAACTTACCTCCCCCTATTCCACACATGCATTGTACCCAGGGTGAATGCCTACAAATATACTGGTAGCCATGGGAATTTCATTACATACTGGTTGATCCAGAGAAAGGCAAAAAAACAGCTAAAAGGGGGGGAAGTTCCTTCCTGACTCCAAGTGGCAATCGAAAAGTATCCCTGGGTCAACCTGAACTGCAGCATATGTATTAAAGGGCATCTATACCAAAAAATAGGTTATTTTAAACCATAACTGGATACTATAATTTTTCCCAACCACCACTGTATAATTATTTTGTTGATCTGCCCCCTATTTCTTTAGATATCCAATCAAAAACTTCTTATATTTGAGCTGTCAATCAAGTTCCTTGCTCTCAAAAACTATTCTTCTGTGAGTAGTTTTACTGTAGCTGGAATGGTGACAGAGTTTTGACAGTTGGAATGCTGTGTGCAGGCTTGACAGTTGGTTTGTGGGGAAAAAGTCAGGTCGGGTGGGAGTGGGAGTGGTTAAAAGTGGGAGGGGGATTATGCTCCTAAACAAAATGTGTGCTGGATTGAAGGCATGCAGCAACAAATCAAATCAGAGTAAGTGCTACTTCCATGTATTCAATTATAGATTAAGATGAGGCAAAGTCACTTTTTCATTATAGTGTCCCTTTAATACCAGTAATTCTCAATATTTTTTAGTTTTAGAAACTATTCTATCCTACTTTGAAAGCTATTCAATGAACTTGCCATTGCTTGAACTTGAACATACTGGTAGCCATGGGAATTTCATTTAATACTGGTAGCCATTTTCATTACATTCTGGTAGCAAACTGGCAATTTCATCATATACTGGTAGCCATGGGAATTTCATTGCATACTCGTAGCCATGGGAATTTCATTACATACCAGTCTTGTTTTTTTCATTATATACTGGTAGCCATGGGAATTTCATTACATACTGGCAGCAAACTGTGAATTTTATTACATACTGGTAATCATGGGTTTTTCATTACATACTGGTAACCATGGTATTTTCATTAAATACTGGCAGCAAACTGTCAATTTCATCATATACTGGTAGCCATGGGAATTTCATTACATACTTGTAGCCATTTCATTACATACTGGTAGCCATGGGAATTTCATTACATACTGGTAGCCGATTCATTACATACTGGTAGCCATGCAAATGTCATTACTTTCTGGAAGCCATGGGAATTTCATCATATACTAGTAGCCATGGAAATTAAATCATATACTGGCAGCTATGGGCATTTCATTACATACTGGTAGCCATGGGCATTTCATCACATAATGACAGCAAACTGGCAATTTCAGCATATACTAGGGTTAGGCTATTACCTACCCCATGTGTAGGGCAATCCACTCATTATATTAGTGCAGGCAGTGGCAGCATTGCCTCACTCCACTAATATAATGAGTGCCCTGTACATAGGGTAAGTAATGGCCTAATAGGGCTATGCGGCTATCACCTACCTGTGTGCAGTGAAGCAGCTGGAGGACGGAATTCATTGCAGAGGCAGCAGTTCACGCAACACGGCTGCGTGATGACATCATTGCGCTAGCGTGTGGAGCTGCGGAGTACTACTGGGAAAAGGAGATTCGGGGGACCCCTATTACTAGGTAAGTTCTGGCATCAAAATGACTGCCTCCCTACAAGGTTGTTTGTTGGTTTCCATGTTGTTTCTAAAAAAATCTAAAGTTTCTACATATGTACAAACTTTATTTATAGCAGCTCTGATTTGTATTTACCAACCAGCATGAATTGCTGAACAGCCTTCCTGGAGTAATAATGTACTTGTATCTAAGGCTTGTACAGAGATAGCGCGCTGCTGATCTGTGCTGGGGTTGGAAGTAAACAGACCATTGGGGCACAGGTTCAATTCCGCATGCTTATTTTTTGGGGGTTTCTATCAAAAGATAGAGATTCTACATTCCCACTATTAGTCTTTGTGGCATAGAGGTTGAAAGCTTTCTTTTTAGCAAGACACAGAAGGTTGCAGGTTCGATTCCTCATACTTACTTTTATTTTTTACTGAAATGTTAATATTCTGTTTCTTACAGCCATGCTAGCAAAGAAATAAACTGCAAAGATTACTTTTCTTTTTTGTATGAAAAGCAAAGGCATTTATGAGCATTTGTAATGCGTTAACAAAAAAATGCGCTTAAATCTGTGTTCTGTGTCAGAGGGTGAATGATCTCTGAGCTTCCAGGAAGCAAAGTTGAAGCTTCCTGTGAAGTGTACTGCGTTTATTAGCTGGGTGTTCCCAGATAAGGGGAATTATGGGAGCTGACCCCTAGTACCCACAGGTTATTTTCAGAAATCACCCAGCACCCACAGCAAAGAGAGAAGTTGGACACAGCTTTGTGTAACTTTGTGAATGTGCTCTTTCTATTGGGGCAATGTTGTCTGGAGACTTGGTTCTCCTTTAAAGAGGGGAAATTTCCTTCCTGACTCCAAATGGCAATCGGAAAGGATCTCTGGGTCATCCAGAACTACATGTAATAATACCAGTAATTTAAAAAAAATGTAGTTTTATAAATTTATCCAGCCTACTTTAAAGCTATTAAATAAACTTGCTATTACCACATCTGCTGTAGACAGTTCCAGTTTCACTGTTTTCTCTGTTAAGAAATCTTTCCTAACATTAAGATGAAACTTCTTTTCTTCTAATATTTAAAGATATCCATGAGTCATCTGAAATTAATTATTGGTGAACAATGCTCCAGAGAGTTTAATTATATGGCCCATTAATTTATTTGTATAAAGTGATCATATCGCTGCATTTTCAATATAAACAGTCATACCTCTAGCAGCTGCTGTCTGGAAAGTACTTGAATTTTTTATACTGCTACATCAAACTGGCAAATGAATTACAATGGTAAAGTAAACTGTGAATTTTATGATACTGGTACAGCAAACTGTGAATTTCATAATGGTTCAGCACAATGGCATATCAAGGACATTGGTAAAGCAAACTGGGAATTTTATAATACCAGATACTGAGATAAATAGAGAAAGCAAAATTTCCACCTGCAATGACAGAAGTGCCAAAGAACTGGACATCTACATTTAAAGGACAACTATACTGTAAAAAATTAAAAATGAAAAGCACCTGGGGCAAGGAGATAGGATTGAGTATTCCCACCTCCCAGTATTGTTTTGTTGAGGAGCACATAGTTTTTATCTGCCACGTTATGGCCCTGGGACATTCTATATTAAATATAGTGCTGAAACATACAGGAAGACTGGCAGAAGCAGTTTTCTTCATCCTGCTGCTCCTCATAGAAATTATATTGGGAGGTAAAAAGCATCAATCCTACCTCCCTGCCTCCCCCCATTAAAATACTTTTTATTTTAACTGTTTTTAAAAAAAAACTTCATATGCACTATAGTTTCCCTTTAATTTACATCCAAATTAAGCAGTGTGCCACCCATAATATAACAAAATCCTGTTTATTTGTAAGAATGTATCATTTTTACAGTCATTTCCTGTTTTTTTTAATGAAGACTTTGCACAGAATTATTTATTTCAAAGTAGCTTTTCATGTGCAGTGAAAGGGGTCAGGTGCTGCATCCGATGGAACAAAACAGATGTTCCTGCTCCCAGTAATGTGGCTTTTTCCGAAATACTTCTCTTCTGAACGGATTATTATGCACCAAATGGTTTGTGTTACCGTATAAGGATTTAGTGCAAGTTATAAATAGATACCCCTTCCATTGCTATATTCGATCAATACTTGGAGGGTTCCCGTGGTTTGTTTGATACTTTTTCCTTATTGTAAGGCAATCCTCCCTTAAAATATAATTTATTTAAGTAGTCTGAAGCATTGAGTATATTTACGTAAGTCTTTAAAGTAAATACAGTATATGCCTAAAATAACTGCTTCTCTTAAGCCATACAGACCTTAACCAAGCAGTGGTTAAGGTATATATCCTTATTTTGTTGAAAATAACCTAGTATTATTGTGGCAGCAGATCTTTATGGAGCCAGCATTGTGTCAATATTTTACTTTAATAAATGTAACCTTCCCCTCCAATTTAGTCTATACTGAAAAATCCTTCACTAGCGAACCCTAGGCTGCTGTCTTTTCTAGATATCCCAAAGCTGGGGTGAACTTTTTCTTAATGTTATTATGTGACAGTAATCCCTTTTGCTGACCAGAATTCAAGTAATTTTTGGTCGCTGTGTTCTAATGGGTTTATGAAACTTGCTGTCTTTTTTTTCCTGGTAGATACATACATAGGTACAAAAGTTTATTTGTGGTAAAAATCTGCAGCAACCAATTATATTTTATTTAAGGGCTTGTTCACACTAGAGCAAAGCGGAACATAACACTTTGCGTTAATGTACCAAAATTCTGCATGTAGTGCGTTGCACGCAATGCACTACATCGAAGCAATTAAATGTGAATGGCGCCATTGCTTTCTATGAGCACTGCGTTTTGGTGCGATGTAAAACACACCAAAACGCGCTCTAGTGTGAGAGAGCCTTAAATGTAGTGACCCAGTAAAAAACAAGCACCTGCTTGGTTGCTGCAAATTAATAGCATGGGCAAACTTTTGCATCTTTTATTGCATCAGCCCCTATAGTATGCATACCTAAAATAGTCTAGGGGCAATAAATAGGTAGTTGTCCTTTGCAATGTCCCTGATTTGATTGTGGGGTATGCAGTTGACCCATTTCTTGTTCTATGGAGTGGAAACTTTTACCTGTGTGTGAGTACTGCATTTTTAAAAAACTTTATTTTAGTACAGGTTGCTCCTGTAGGTTATTGCTTGGAATTGGTGACTTTTCTTTGTCTAATTGCAGTACATGCTGTAATAATACTGTTCTTTCTATTTCTTCTTCATCTTTTTCTTCTTCTTCTGTTTTATTCTTCTGCTTTTTTGGACTGTATCTCCTCCCACAGTTTTTGAGCTAGAGACAGAAATACGGTACAGATGTGCGGGGCATATAGGAGAAGTGTGCTATGTTCTAGCTAAGGAATCCGCTGAAGCGTTATGGCGTTATCAGTAAATTACGGGACATTTTTTCCCATAGACTATAATGGTAACAATCCTCAAATGTGTATATTTCAAAACAGTTTGTTTCATGGTCATAACCCCCAACCCCCCACACAGACACAGGTACATCCACCTACTGACCTACCTTTCCATTCCCATGGAAGCCATACCTAAAGGGTAACTATAGTCAAAAAACTAATTTTGATCAATCATCAATAAAAGTTATTTATATGGTCATACATGCAAAAACATATACCCCCACCTCACACGGGTACACACACATACTGACCTACCCTATATTCCTTTGGCAGCCATACATAAAAGGTAAATAAAGCAAAAAAAACTAATTTAGATTTTTCCTCAATAAAAGATAGTTTTATGGGAAAAAAAAGACATACCCCCTCAACCAGACCCAGGTACACACACATACTGATCTACTTATCCATTACTGTGGCAGCCATATTTAAAGGGTAACTAAAGTTAAAAAAAATATTTTAAAGTAAAGTAATTTAAATCCATTCTTAAAATAACTGCACAATTGTCTAATGAGGGCAATGTTATGGTTTTGCAGAGTTAAGTCCAATTGTTTGGTGAGACTTGAACCTATGGAATGTAAGGACAGATGGCGATTTTAGAGAGCTGTGTTTTGTCTTTGATTAGGATTGTTTAGATTAGCTGATAAATATTTACAAGTCACATAAATTGTAGCATCCCAGGCTGATTTTTCCTTTCATTATACATTTCTGGCCTGATTCGTCTCATATTTTATATGCAGTGCAATTTTCTACAATTACATCACTTAATTTCTCTATCAATATTTTCTTAGTTTTAAAGAATATTAAAAATAGAAACAACACAACTTCATGGTCTCTTTTAAAAATGTTTGGGCTGATGCAATAAAAAGTGCAAACGTTTGACTATGCTATCAATCTGCAGCAACCAATCAGATGTTATCTAACTGCAGTTACCCATTAAACAGCTAATATCTGATTGGTTGCTGCAAATTAATTAAGCAGGCAAGCATTTAATATAGTATAGTATAGTATTTGTGGTTAAATAAAGACATACGTCCATCTAGTCCAACCTACTCAGCAATACCCACTTTTCCATCCCTGGATCAACTCCAACTTTATGCATCAATACCAGTAACCTGCAACATTCTTTATTCTTAGAAACCCATCCACCTCTTAATTTATCTATGCCGCTGTGCCCAGTATCTTGGGGTAACCCATTACAATGTCCTTTTGGAATTACCTGAAAATTATAAATTTTTCCTCCTAATTAATAACATCTTACCATGTGTTATAAGAAGAAGCACCACTTTGGTGAACAAAACCTTAGAGAGCTTAAAGTATCTAATATATTTAAGGGATAATGTACCCCATGTTATTTTAGAAGTCCATGGAGACTTTTATCCTTATAGTACACAGTTGTAGAAAACATGTTGTCAGCTATACATGTTTTTATTGATTTTGGGGTTTTTTGGTTGTTTTTGTTGTTTGGTTTACTTTTGCACTCTAATTTTCAGGTTTCTTAGGCTGTGCCCTCTTAGGGGTTGGGGCCCAGGGAAGATGCCATTTGCACCCCACAACCAGCCCTGTTTCTAGCTCAGTTCTTCATTGGTCAGTGTTACTCTTTTTGAAGCCTTAAGCCTCTGGAAGGGTTTAAATGTGAATTTTGCAAAGGAAACGAAAGACAAGAAACACTTGGAAAGATTTAACATGAAATGTGACTTGCCAAATAAAAGAACACAGCAAAAAATACTAATGATTTTTGATTTAAATCTCTTTTGAGGAATGCTTGTTTCTTGTTATATTGTTAAAAGCTTATTATTTTTACAATTAGCTTCAGCTATAGAAGTATTTTGGGTAGTTTATAGTAGTAGTTACAGTAGGTAGTTTGCTTTTCTTTAGTGTGCTATGTAAGTAGAATCAAATTGTATTTAAGGGTTGTGCATTACAGTATTTGCTAGGGGGGAAAGTGCAACACCTCTTGCTACATTTGGATCTAAAAAAAACAAAATGTTTTACATTACATTTTAAGGACTAAAAGGCAGCATTTTAGCATCCTGCGTTCCTATAGGAGAACTAAATCATTAAAAGCAAATCATCCACATATAAGTACTATGTTTGACTAAATTAAAATATATGTACACTGGGAAATGTGGTTTTTTTTACCGTTACTGGAAACTATCATTCTTTCCAACTATTATCGTACCATTTTTTTGTTGATCTCCCCACTATTTCTTTAGATATCGATTCTGAGCCATCAGAATCATTTCAATTGTCAATCAAGCCGTAGTAGCGTATTTGATGTATATTTTTGCTGTAGCTGGAATGGTGACAATTGGTATGTGAACTGCATGGTGAGAAATTCCCTCTCCCAATGCTGCCTCATAGGGATTACTGAGCATGCTTGCCCTCACAGAGAGACTGGTAGGAGGCTGATGAGAAACCCATTTTGAGCAAAACAAACACATTAGAGTAAGTGCTGCTTACATATATTTATTTATTTATAGATTGAAATGAGCCAAATTATTTTTTACAGTGTACAATTCCTTTAAGGCCAAGTCCCCATTTTGAGCTGTGAGACGCTCTTATTATAAAGACTCTTGTAAGAGCCGCAAGGGCTCTGCTAAGATCTGGGGGTCCTGGTTTCAAGCTTCTTGGGACCCCCAACAAAGGCCTTTATAGAGGGCTGCAAAGGCACTTCACAGTGCAAGAGATGGGGTCCCCGATTATGAGCTGCAGGACCCCACTAATGGGACACGGCCCCTTCCCAGCAGCCCCCCCCCCCTCCGCAACCCACCACGCATAGCATGCCCCGCTATTCAATTCAATAGCATAGTTTATTTACTCACTATGGAAGGAAAGCTACAGAAACCAGGAAATTTCGGCAAAATGAAATGGATAGTGTCTCCACCATGCTGCTGATTTAAGAGGTTATGCTTATCTGCTAGTAACATGCACTTAGATTTATATTTTAGCTTTAGTTCTCGTTTTTAAAAAATTTACATTTCACAAATTTATGTTATTAGTCATTTGTATTAAAGATTATGGGAATATTTTTAGCTACAAACAAACAACATATGTTTTGTGTCATTACAGAATCATCCAGTTTAAACTTTAAGGGCTTCTGTGAATAACCTTCCTTCAACTCTCACCCCATTCTGTAATTTATCTACAGCCATCTGTTCCTTTGCCTCTGTATTTGAGTCCATTTTGTAGTTCCCATATTATTGACATATTTCCCAGATTATTGTTTTTTTGAACAAATATTTCATTAAAAGTTGTTCCCTAGCTGTTTAAGAGATAAACTGGAGACAGCTTTCTTTGGCTGAGTACATACCGTTCCAATATTTAAAGAGGCAGTTCAGTGGAAAAATATCATTAATTTTTTATGGACAGCAAATATTCGTTGACTTTGGGAACACTTCGGTAATGATGGACTCGCCCCTTTATTGTGTGTACCCAGCTTAAAGGAGAACTAAACTCTCCAGACAACATTGGCCCATTAGAAAGAGCACATTCACAAAAATAAAAAAAAAGCTGTGTTTTACCTCTCCCTTTGCTGTGAATGCTGGGTGATTTATGAAAATAACCTGTGGGTACTAGAGGTTGGCTCCCATAATTTACCTTATCTGGGATATTAGTTGATGTAGAATCTCTCTTTTTTTTTTGCTTGAAAAATAAAAAAAAAGGTAAGCATGGGGAACTGAACCTGTGTCCCAATGGTCTGTTTGTTTCCAAACCTACCACCTAGCAAAGTAGCAGATGCAATAGGTACAAGTTGTTTGTATTGCTCAGCTGTTAGCAATTCATGCTGGAATGTAAATAAAAAGCAGCGCTGCTATAAATTAAGTTTGTACATATGTAGAAACTTCATATTTTTCTAGAAACACGATAAAAACAAACAAAAAAAAGCTATAAACTTTGGCAGTAGATTATGTTGTATTGTTTCATAAGTAAACCAGGGGATTAGATTTTGTGACTTTTTGGGCTGTATGGACTTACAAACATGGCATTTACAAGGTACATTTATAAACTTGAAACAGTTAGCTAGAAACTAGAAACAGAAGCTAGAAACTCTGTATTAAGAGACAGTGAATCCTGGGGTCAGGGGGCATGGCTCTTTGAAGCTAAGATGTGCTATGAGTTGTACTGGCAACAACATGGAACCCTTCTTTGATACAGAATCTATTACTTACATGTACTAAATGCAACTTACTAGAGAAGAACTTTTCAATGTATGTTCTGGGGAGAAAAGCTTTCACATTAGCATCAAGCATTAGCTGGCCGTTAAAACACATTGAATTCAATTTAATATGGGGCAGTGTGAGTATTACCTCCAAACATTGCTGTGGTGTTCCCTGCTTTGGACCATTTTATTAGTAATTTAAAATTGATTGAAAAACAAACTTCCTACTTTGTGGTTTTCTGACTGCTCAGATTGATTGATTTTAAAGTGGTCATGGGGTGGTCACCTAGTAGTTACTTGACAGCTCTGGCAAAGGAAGTGGGCAAATAATTCACTAAGGGGCATATTTATAAAAGTCCGTTATTTTCAGACTTAAATTACCGCAGCACATCGGTGAGGTAAAATCATTATTATTGCCATATTTAAAAATGGTGATCATTATTTGGCGAAAAGCAACAGTGCGGCGATGTGTGGCCATAATTTTTACTCTCTTTGCCACAGTGCGCTTAGAATAGTATCGCAGCGAAGGGTTCAAATCAAGGGCCCCTTGGGGCTTAAGGGGTCCCACAGCTCGTACCGGGACCCCCTCCTCAGCACTTGCAAGTGCCCTTGCGACACTGACAAGTGCCTTTGTTGGGGGTCCTGCTGCTCTTCTTTCTTCCATCTGGCAACACCAACTCCACTAATGTTGCTAACACCGGGTGCTGTCACTGCGGCCGCCAGTGACACCTCCAGTGCTGGCAACATCAACATAGCTGATGTTGCCGGCATCTTGATCCAAAGTTTTCTTTCTTTTTAGCCGACGACACCAACTCCGCTGATGTTGCTAATACCAGGGGTGTCACTGTGTCTGCCAGTGACACCGCTGGCACTGGAGACATCAACATAGCCGATGTTGCTGGTCTCTTCTTTCTTCTGCCATAAACTGTGATGACTTCTGAGCTCTGTGGGGTTTGCACCTCTTTATATAGGTTTTCTGAAGGACCTAATCCAATTCTGATTGGTCAATATTTCAATACTTGCGATCATATGATTATACAGTAACCAATCATATTTCTGAAATATGACTGGCTACTGTATAATGCCCCCCCAACGGGCCCCTCCTTTCCCCATGAGCGTACGGGAAGGGGCTGAGATGGGCTGCTGGGAAGGGTGGCAGCTGACTATAGGGGGAGGGGGGTGGGGTGCGCAGCATGGCACACACACACACCCACTTGTCCCACCCAGCAGTCTTGCAAGCTCGTCCATTTCCCCCAACCCAAAATTGGCAAATTGAAACGGGCAAACGTAATGCAAGAATTCAGTTACCGCTGCTTTATAAATAGAAGGGAGCGGTAACTGATGCAATGTCCACGATTTGGTGGAAACGGCGTTATTGACGTTCCACCAGCGGGTTTCACTGTTTCATAAATCGCGGTAATTCCAATATTGCAGAAAACAGTGGGAAACATGGCTGTGGAAAGTTAACGGACGTTTATAAATATGCCCCTAAGTGTATGTATACATACATACTGGTCATGCTGATCGTAAATCAATTTGATGTATCCTAGAAAATAAGCTTGTAAATATTTTTTAATCTAATGCTACAGTTATAGTTTTGAATAGTTTTTATATGCTGAGACAGTGGCATAGGTACAGGTGTCACAGCAGTCACAAATGCCACTGGGCCCTCTAAAAAGCTTTTAATGATCCCCCACATGATCAATCACTATCCAGAATATAGGGAGAGGGGTATGTGTATTTGCAAATTATGCAAATTAGCAACAAAATGCTAATTTGCAATCAAAGATACATGTTTAAGCTCATTCAAATATAAGGCAGAATTAGAATGTAATATAAAACTTATATACTTAGGGTCCGATTTAATAAGAGGTGCAGAAGTTTGCCCATGTTAATAATTTGCAGCAGCCAATGTTGGCTTTTTACTGGGTTACTGGAGTTATGTAACCTTTGATTGGATGATGCATATTAGAAGCACATGCTAACTTTCACACCTTTTATTGCATCAGAACCTTTCTGCATTGCAATCATGGGGTAAAGCTGAATGAAAGCTTCTCATCTTTTTGTTAGTGCCCAATAAGCTGGCAGATCCTGCTTAAATGCCTACTGGAGCCAGCACAAGCAGTGAACACATTCCTAGTGCTTGTCATTGTAGAAGGAATGTGTGCATAGCTACAGGCAGCAAGTACGTGGTAACTAATGCTGGCCATACACTGGCCTCTCATTAGGTTCATTCCATGTTTGATTACATAATTGATTTATTGGTAGGTCCTCTAGCTGTGCCGATGTTCACCACCCTGGACCATTTAATTAGGACCATTTAATTAGGACCATTACAGCATATGTAGATTACAAAATGATCGACCCAGGAAGTTGTCGGCAGATCACAGGAAAGCCAGCAGATAAGTCAACAAGCGTATGGCTTGCATTAGGCAGATAGACCAAGAGAAAACAGTCTGTTTTTGATCTGCTACTTATTCTGCTGTTATGCTCTAGCCATGTTCCAAGTAATAAGGTGACCTTGAGATGATTTGTGTATCTCTGACACAAAACAAAAATTTATTTAACTAGATATTGGATTTCATCTGTGTGTCAGATGCAAAATGAAATTTGCTCAATATTTTCCTTTCTTTTATCCCACCTCACACAGGTAAAGAGTTTCCTGTAGTGCAGCAAATGTGTGCTCATATACAGTATAAATAATATTCTGTGATTAAAAAGCTGAAATCTGTAGGCACGAGTTTACAAATTCAGTATACACAGTCTGGGATATTTACTAAAAAACACAATGCAGAAATCCATCTTAAAGTCATGCTAACTAGTTTACTGAGCCTTAGAGCGGCTAAGGGGGATTTTGCAGCAGCTGTGTGGGTTTTAAATCACTATATTTTTGTGACAATTTTCACATAAATTTAACACCAAGATATCATAGATAACTGTAGATGGAACATGAGAGTGATTGTGGCTCCCAGTAAAGAGCCCCCATTTTGTTTCCTGTTTTATGTAGTCTTGGTTATTTGTAGTATTGACATTCCTTAAATCTGATTTTCTGTTATATATGTCGTGTTATATATGTTATATATTTCTATATAGTATATTTATTTATTTTCATTTCTTTTAGCGTAGAGTGAAAGATGTCATATCACCTATTGTTTTTGAAACATCATACAGCCTTGGCGAATACATTATTGAGAAACAGGAGAAAGAGCTTCCTGCTCTAAAACCTATACTTCGATGGAAAAAAGGAGGGAAGATATCACAGAGAAATCAGGTAAAAATACATTTTGCAAATGTTTTTATATCGGAAAGATGGAAACAGACCCTTTTAAATAGGAAAACTAGCACTTAGGAACATAGTAATGGAGGTTGAGTAAAGACATATGTCCATCTAGTCCAACCTTTATACCCTACTCTTTAACCCTACCTAACTGTTGATCCAGAGGAAGGCATATCAAAAAAAAATTGTTAACCAAAAAGTATCCCTGGATCAATCAGAACTACATTATATCTATTAATATTTGTTTTAATATTTTCAATATTTTTTAGTTTTAAGAAACTTATCCAGACCACTTTTAACACTATTTTAAGAACTAGCTTTAACCAAATCTGCTAGAAGGCAGTTTCACTGTTCTCACTGTTAAGAAATCTTACCCAAACTTCTTTTCTTTTAATTTCTTCAGAAATTACCTATTGGTGAACTTTGCACAACAATATGGCTTATTAATATATATGTATAAAGTAATTATATATCCGCTCAATTGCCGCTTCTCCAATCTAAACTGCCCTAACTTGTCTAATCTGCCTGCAAAGACAAGTCCCTTCATTCCTCTTATTATTTTAGTTGCCCTTCTCTGAAATCCTTCCATTTCCAAGATGTCCCTTTTGTATATGGGATTCCAAAACTGCACTGTATATTCCTAATGAGGCCTTACCAGTGCTTTGCAAAGGGGTTAATATTCCCCTCTTTATCCAGGACAATATGTTGCTAGCTCTAGCTGTTGCTGTCAGTTATTTTCTGAAATCTTTTTCCAACAGAGATTCACTTAGCACAGAACAATTTATGGGTTAGGTGGCACATGGATTGTTAAACCCAAAATGCATCACCTTACATTTATCAACAATGAATCTCATCTGCCACTCTGCTGCCCATTTTGATAATCTATCTAGGTCTGCTTCCAGCAACTGAACATGTTTTCAAGTTTTTAAAGGTCTTGCTCTCAATACCTATTTCTATTAGTCATTTATGCACAGATTAAATTGCAGTGGCCCCAGTACAGAAACCTGAGGCACTCTACTTTACATTAGCCCACATAGATGTAGCTCTATTGACCCACTTTCTGTACGTGATCCAACAACCAATTCTTTAGACATGTACAAATGTTTTTTTTTATGCCAACAGATTACACATTAGTTTCCTGTGTAGCACATTATGAAAAGCTTTAGCAAAATCCAAGTTTAGTACATCCACTGCTTTTCCAGAATATAAATTCTTAATTACCACTTTATAAAAACTGAGAAAGCTAGTTTGACAAGATCTTTTTCTCATAAATCCATACTGACAATTACTTATAAGATTAGTTCTGGAAACATAGTCCAGAATATGATACTGTAATAAAGTTTCCAGTATCTTCTCTACCACTGATGTTAGACATACAGGTCTATAGCTATCACTTGAAACAAACTGAATATATAAACATAAGATTTACTGTTACTAGCGATTCAACGTTAGATATACAATTATCCTTGGTATGTAGGGTAAGTCTAACATGCTGGTTTAAAGGGTCTGTTTAGGACTTCCTTAACTTTTTTTCATTTTTCTTGTTTTAAAATGAATATCTCTAAAAATGTATAACTTGCAAAGTATTGGTGATGTGTTCAGTCATGTCAAATGCTCCATGGTGATTCCCCAGAACAAATTTGGGAAAGTCCAGAATGCTTTCTAGGATTTCATTATATTATATTTGTCATAAGAAGGCTCTGCTCCATTTTTATGCTCTGTGCATAAAATAGCTACATTGTCTAATGTGCTTTCCAAGTCCTACCCCATAGAGCCATGAATCTGTATCTTGCACTGACAAGATCTAACGACATTGAAACATGTCATGTCTGCAGGTCAAATGATTGGCTCTATACCATAGGCTGTATTGTATGTTAATAACCCAGCGGTTCTGGACACATGCATTAGTCATAGGACATAAATGAGAAGTTTTGCATATCTCTGGGAGTAAGAAATTACTTCTTGTTTCTTAGATTTTGTGGGCAATTTTCTGTTATAAGAAAGCTCTGCTCCATTTTTATGCTCTGTGGAGGGCTTTTTGCTCCTTTTGGCCCACCTCTCCTTAAGCTTTTTAGCTGCCTTGTCTATTAGGATTTTATTACAAACTGAATATCTACTGTTATCCTATCATGTCTGTGACCTACCTACAGACTAATTCTGGCATTGAATTACGTAGCATTATACAGAAAATTGATTGGCAGTGTGAATTCACATTGGTTCAAAATTCTACAATGATTAGGAACAACCACTTGTCCTGATTCCCTTTAGTAGAGAATGCAAGACAATCAGCTGTAAAACATGAAAAAACATTTATTTATATGTATGTTTCTAAAATACTTTATCAGGTAATGTGCTTGTTTATACATTAAGTAACAAAATTACATTAAAATTCTGGTGTAAGGAACGCCTGAACCCAATGCAACAAAAAGATGTTTTAAGCAACAATGTGCCTGTGTATGGCCGGTCAACCAGGCATCGTTTATGATACCACCCAGTTGTTCATCAATGATGCCTGAACAAAATGATTGTTGCCCGAAATGGACATTCATTGTGCAGTCTGGGGGTCAGGCATTGCGTTCGCTAATTGCTCATCTGTAAAAGACTTAAAAGCTTAGTTACACTAAAGCCTTTTGATCATTAAGTTAATAATAATATACTGTAAATATGTGGGCAGCTTTTTACTCACAAGACCCATTGTGTTCTTGTTCCCACAAGATCTACAATTTCAACAATCCTAATTATACAAAATATATTTTATTTCCTGTATTGTATAGTGTCAACATAACACATACATGGGACAAAGAGTCGCAAGTGCAACCAGTGTGCAGATTTAATATTGATTAGTGTGACTCTAACTCCTTACTTGTGCTGGCTGTCTGGGCATGGCAAAAGACACAGCACAGCCGGCATAACAAATTTATTTATCTGTTTTGTGCTATTTAGTACAACTTTTTAATAGAAGCTAATAGCTGGTGTTAAAGTTGAGCTGTGGTTAAATCCTGAAAACAGATATTATATCCATGGCGGAAGATTTACCAGAAGCAATATCGGCTGTGGGAAAATTTCCCCCAATCGGATAGAACAACTTAAGACAGAAAATTTGTGTTTGCCCTTCTCTGTAAATTCCCGCTATAGTTTAATGTATTACTGATCATTTTACTTCAATGACATGGAAATTAAAGGGCCTTTTTAGTGTGAAATCCAGATTGTGAGAATGGCAATATGATTTCACGTACAATAAGCTGTATGGTTTCATCTTCCCCTTCTCAAGTTGCTTTATGATCAGGTTTTACAGCATAAGATTTTATTTCTTTTCTGGGGGAGTTTTTTGTTTAACATTATATTAATATTCCCATATAGCTAAATAATCTATACAATGAAAATTGTTGGTGGAATTTCTTTTTGTATCAGTTTCACAACCATTAAAAAAAAGAAAAAGAGAAAACATATCCCCCTCCATATGAATTCCAGCTGTTTTTTGTAAGAAAGTGGACTAAAGTTATAGTAATACACAGAATATATATTGCCTTAGTCTATATCGGAGATCAGTATATAATAATACCAGTATAGCTTCTGTTTAATATACGCACAGATGAAACAAAGGAATGTTTTTTTCTCTAAATCTCTAGGGGGGAGGGGAATGTTTAAAGCTCATAGACTTTTTACATCTGGAGTGAATTGTAATGCTACCTTTGACCCAAGTAATTCTGTGGATGAATAGGTCAATATAAACAAAAAATGGACAAAGACTTGACCTGACCTGACTTTTAATGTTGATTATTTTATAGTGCCTCATAATGTTGTTTCTTTTTAAAAAATAAAACATAAAAAGTGCTCAATTAATTATCTATATCTATGATATAGTATATATCTAATATATAGAGTTATGTACAGGCAATCCCTGGTTACAAGCCAGATTCTGCAGTATGTGTAGTGTGTGTGTGTGTGTGTGTGTGTGTGTGTGTGTGTGTGTGTGTGTGTGTGTGTGATGGGTTTCTGAATTAGCTGCATGAACATTTCCTCTCATAGGTGGTTCAAGTTCCAACTAGAAAAGGATCTCTGTTGGATATCTGGTAATATCTAACATCATAGAGTTTATTATAGATATGAAGGTAACTGGAGGCTTAGGGAATAGTGACCATGAAATAGTGTTGTTTAGTGTATGTTATCAAAAGGAAAAGTGCACTGGGTTAGCAAAGACTTTTAATTTTAGGAAAGAAAAATTTAGCATGTTTAAAATAGCTCTTCAGCATATCAACTGGGATGATATATTATCAGGTAAAGGTACTGAACAGAAGTGGACTTTTTTAAGGAAATTTTAAGCCACTTCTTGATTTATACCTTTGGGGAAAAGTATAGTATAGTATTTGAGGTTGAATAAAGACATACTTCCATCAAGGTTAACCCATCTAGCAATATTCTCATTTCCTGCCTAACTGTTGATCCAGAGGAAGGCAAAAAAAAAACACCAAATTTATGAAGGGGGAAAAATTCCTTCCTGACTCCAAGTGGCAACTGGAAATTTCCCTGGATCAACTCTACTTTATGTATCAATACCAGTTACTTGCAACATTCCTTGTTTGCAGAAACTCATCCAGCTTTTTTTTTTTAAACTGACCAGTGAACCTGCCATAACAACGTCCGCTGGAAGACAGTTCCATAGCTTCACCGTTCTCACAGTGAAATACCCTTTCCGAACTTGAAGCCTAAACCTTTTTTATTCAAGTCTTAAGGGATGTCCACGTGTCCTCTGACATGCTCTATTGGTTAACAGTGCCACATATAGTTTATTATATGGCCCTTTAATGTATTTATACACAGTAATCATATCCCCATGCAAGCACCTTTTCTCCAGCGTACATAATTGTAACTTTTCCAGTCTCTCTTCATAGTCAAGCTCCCCCAATCCCCTTATTAATTTAGTTACCCTTCTCTGAACCCTTTGTATTTCAAAGATGTCCTTTTTGTACACAGGATTCCAAAATTGCACTACATATTCCAAATGAGGCCTTACCAATGCTTTGTAAAGAGGGAGAATGACATTTTCCTCCCTTGAATCCATACCTCTCTTTATACAAGACAATACCATGCTGGCTCTGGCTGTTGCCGCCTGGCACTGCTTGCTTGCTTTAAGTTTGTTATCCACCAAAACTCCAAGATCCCTTTCCAACAGGGATTCACTTAACACAAAGCCATTTATAGTATAAGCAACACAAGGATTTATAAGTCCAAAATGCATCACCTTACATTTATCAACATTGAATCTCATCTGCCACTTAGCAGCCCAATGTGACAATCTATCTAGATCCCCCTGCAACGATTGCACATCCTCTGAAGTTTTTAATGGTCGACAACGTTTTGTGTCATCAGCACAAACCCACACAACACAGAAACCTTGCTGACAATACCCACTTCCAAATCATTAATAAATAGATTAAATAGAAGCGGCCCCAACACAGAACCCTGTGGCACCCCACTTAGCACTTTAGTCCATAATCATGAAGCCCTATTAACAACTACTCTCTGTATCCTATTCATTAACCAATTTTCTATCCATGTACAAATGTGCCTCCCCAGACCAACAGACCTTAGCTTATACATTAGTCGCCAATGGGAAACTGTAACAAAAGCATTTGCAAAATCCAAGTATACTACATCTTCTGCTATGCCAGAGTCTAAATTTCTACTTACTTCCTCATAAAAGTCAAGCAAGTTAGTTTCACAAGATCTATTCCTCCTAAATCCATGCTGGTTACTACTTATAAAGTCAGTCCTTGAAACATACTCTAGAATATGTTCCCTTATTAAACTTTCCAGTATCTTCCTCCCCACTGTATTACTCGGATGTGAACGACTACCCTTTTATTGGTATATTGAATATTGGAATAACATCAGCCTTTTTCCAATTCAGAGGCATACATCCGGACATGAGGGAATCTGCATAAATAAGAAACAATGGCCAAGATAAAACTGAACTTAGCTCCCTAAGTACCCAAGGATGTATTTTATCTGGTCCAGGATATTTATTAATATTAACCTTATTTGGTTTTTTCTGTACCATATGCTCGGTTAACCACTTTTTAAGTGCACTTTTGATACCAATCTTTTATACCATTATTGCTACAATACTATATGATATCTGTACTTGGATTTTCTATAGTGTATACAGAGGGAAAAAAATATTCAAGACATTTGCTTTATCTCCATCCTTTGTAACTAACTTCTTATCCCCATTAATTAATGGTACCACATTTTCAGATTTTTAGTCCTCGTGTTCTTACTATTAATATACTTTAAAAAATGCTTTGTTCAGCTATCCTAACCTCATTATTAATTTTAGCTAGTTTGATTGCTTTCTTACACTCCTTGTTACAGTTTGTATAATCCCTAAAGGCCCTTTCCGTTCCCTCTGACTTAAAGGTTTTAAATGCTTTTTTCTTCCTTTCTATTTACATCAGAATTCAGCCACATGGGCATGATTTATTTTTTTTACATTTATTTCCCAAGGGTATGAATTTAGATGTGAAATTGCTTAAAATCCCCTTAAACACAGTCCACTTCTGTTCAGTACATTTACATGATAATACATTATCCCGGTTGACATTCTGAAGAGCTACTTTTAACCTGGGAAAATTTGTTTTCCAGAAATTAAAAGTCTTTGTTAACTCAGTACACTTTTCCTTTCGATAACAAAGTCCAAATGACACTATTTCATGGTCACTATTCCCTAAGCCTCCTGTTACCTTTATATCTATAATGCGCTCCATGATGTTAGATATTACCAGATCCAACAGAGCTCCTTTTCTAGTAGGAACTTCAACCACCTGTGAGAGAAAATTATCCTGCAGCAAATTCAGGAACTCATCGCCTTTTTCTGTGTTGGCAGTTCCACTACACCAATCAATGTCAGGGTAAAGTCCCCCATAATGAGCGCACTCCCTAAACTTGCAGCCCTTGCCAACTGCATATGAAGCTGACTTACTTCCTCCCTGCTAGCATTTGGCAGCTTATAGCAGACACCAACAATGACATTACCCCATTTCCTGTTGCCTAATTTCACCCGTATTGCCTCCACTTTATCATCCATATCACCAGTTATCTCTTCTTTTAAATATGGCTTATATTCTTTTTTAACATAAACACATACTCCTCCACCTTTCCTTTTTTCTCTGTCCTGCCTAAACAAGGCGTATCCTTCTAAATTTTCAACCACGTTTCTGCTATACCTATTACATCATTTGCAAACATTTTAGATTATGATCCTGTAATTTATTCATACACTTTAATACACATGCCTCCCTACCCCCTATGCTAGCCCCACCCCTCTTTCCACCCACCACTGGCCTATCTACACCCTGCTTTTCTCTTGGGCTATCTATCCCAGTGAGACTGCCAATACCCTCCCTGCCCAACCCTAGTTTAAAATCTTCTCCAGCCCTCTAGCCATCTTCTCCGCTAAAACAGCTGCACCACCATCAGTGAGGTGCAACCCATCCCTACTAAAGTGCCTGTAGCCGACAGCAGTCTGCCCAGTTCTCTATAAACCTAAACCCTTCTTCCTTACACCAGCCTCTTAGCCACGCATTTATGCTCCTAAGCTCCTGCTGTCTCTTTAGCGTAGCACGTGGCTGTGTTAGTATTTCTGAAAACACTACCCTGGTGGTCTTTGTTTTTAACTTGGCCCCTAACTCTTGGAAATCATGTTTTAAGGACCTCACCTCCTCCTTTAACTTTGTCATTGGCACCAATATGAACCAAGACCGCCGGGTCACATCTGGCCCCACCCAATAATCTGTCTACATGATCTACCACATGCCGAACCCTAGCACCAGGCAGGAAACACACAGTTCGGCATGTAGGGTCTTGGTGGCAGATTACCCTATCTACCTTCCTTATAATGGAGTCCCCTACCACTACCACCTGCCTAACATTCCTGATCCTAAGTTCGTCCTCCCTTGTATTAGAGATGGCAATCCCCTGGGTGCTCAAGAGGTTAGCCCACTCGATACATTCTAATTCCTAGCACTTCATCACCCAAGGTGGAAAATCTGTTGGGATGGGCAGTCTGGGAAGAAGCAACCCTACCCTTCAGTCCCCCACTTCCCCTAGTAACCCTAACAAAACAACCTCCCCCCTCAACCTTTCCTGTCCCACTTCCACCCACCTCTATACTGGCCCCAGCCAGTGCCTGCTGTCACCCCAGATTTGCCAGTCCCTGCAATGCTGCAAGCTGCCCACCTCAGCTTCGAAACGGGCAATTCACTCACACCTGACACAGACAAGGGTCCCCTGGAACGTCTGCTCCAGGTTCCTATACATGTGGCAGGATGCACATTGCATGGTACCGACAAAACTGTCTCTTCTAATACACAACACCAGCACAGTGACACACCAACCTTGTTTAATTGCCCTTCTTCTTTCAATGTCCTTCTTTTTTTATGTCCTTAAGAGCAAGGTCCTTTACAACAAGGGGCTTTGTACATGTTCCACTCCAGTTTGTTTCCACTCTCAGGAAACTTCCCTTTGTTAGGTTCAAACCACAGGTCCAATGAATGTGAATCCTATTTAACTAATAGGCCCCAGCCCCCACACCAATTAGTGCAAGCCAGGAAGAGAGTGAAAAAACAAAACACTTATAAACCCTTTCACAACACAGGGTTCTGTGTTGGGGCCGCTTCTATTTAATCTATTTATTAATGATTTGGAAGTGGGTATTGTCAGCAAGGTTTCTGTGTTTGTGCGACACAAAACTTTGTCGACCATTAAAACTTCAGAGGATGTGCAATCGTTGCAAGGGGATCTAGATAGATTATCACTTGGGCTGCTAAGTGGCAGATGAAATTCAATGTGATAAATGTAAGGTGATGCATTTTGGACTTAAAAATACTTGTGCTACTTATACTATAATGGCTCTGTGTTAAGTGAATCCCTGTTGGAAAGGGATCTTGGAGTTTTGGTGGATAACAAACTTAAAGGTAGCAAGCAGTGCGGCGGGGCAACAGCCAGAGCCAGATGGTATTGTCTTGTATAAAGCGAGGTATGGATTCAAGGGAGGAAAATGTATTCTCCCTCTTTACAAAGCATTGGTAAGGCCTCATTTGGAATATGCAGTGCAATTTTGGAATCCTGTGTACAAAAGGACATTTTGAAATGGAAAGGGTTCGAGAAGGGCAACTAATTAATAAGGGGATTGGGGGAGCTTGAATATGAAGAGAGACTGGAAAAGTTACAATTATGTACGCTGGAGAAAAGGCGCTTGCGTGGGGATATGATTACTGTGTATAAATACATTAACGGGCCATACAATAAACTATCTGGGGCATTGTTCACCAAGAGAACATGTCAAAGGACACGAGGACATCCCTTAAGACTTGAAGAAAAAAGGTTTAGGCTTCAAGCTCGGAAAGGGTTTTTCACTGTGAGAACGGTAAGGCTATGGAACTGTCTTCCAGTGGACGTTGTAATGGCAGGTTCATTGGTGAGTTTCAAAAAAAAGCTGGATGAGTTTCTGCAAACAAGGAATGTTGCAAGTTACTGGTATTGATACATAAAGTAGAGTTGATCCAGGGAATTTTCCGATTGCCACTTGGAGTCAGGAAGGAATTTTTTCCCCCTTCATAAATTTGGTGGGGGTTTTTTGCCTTCCTCTGGATCAACAGTTAGGCAGGAAATGAGGATATTGCTAGATGGGTTGGACTGGATGGACGTATGTCTTTATTCAACCTCAAATACTATACTATACTAACCTGTTTGCGATTATAACAGGTGCAATACTGGAATATAGAAGTCCAGTGCACCCCTTTAACTGGAATAAAGAAAGAGTAATCTGCTTCCTGCACACACAGTCCTTAACACAGCACACTATCAGCACAAACAATCCTTATATTCAAACTTTTACACACACCATACAACCATCAAATGATTAAATGTCCTTACTTTTTCTATGTCCTAGAGAGCAAGGTCCTTTACAACAAGGGACTTTGTACCCATTCCACTCTAGTTCGTTTCATTCACAGGAAACTTCCTTTTGTTAGGTTCAAACCACAGGTCCAACCAACATGAATCCTATTAAACTAATAGGCCCCAGTCCCCACACCAATTAGTGCAAGAGCCAGGAAGAGAGGGAAAAAACAAAACACTTATTAACCCTTTCACAACCTTTTTGCGATTACAACATGTGCAATACTAGAATATAGAAGCCCAGTGCACTCCCTTTAACTGGAAGAAAGAAAGATTAATCTGCTTACTGCACACACAGTCCTAAAAAAAAAGTAAGAAAAATAAGTCAGAAAAAAATTTAGTTTTAGCTAGGCCATTGTTTCTTATTTTTGCAGATTCACTTATGTATGTATGTATCATTTTATTTATAAAGCGCCACTTGGGTACGCAGCGCTGTACATTATAAAATACAGAGTATGCAAACAAGGGGATAAGTGCAAGCATGTCCAGAAGTGTGCCTTTGGATTGGAAAAAAGCTGATGTAATTCCAATATTCCAAAAAGAGTAGTCACTCACAGCCGGTAATTACAGGCCTGTAAGTTTAACTTCAGTGGTGGGGAAGATACTGGAAAGTTTAATAAGGGAACATATTGTTTCAAGGACTGATTTTATAAGTAGTAATTAGCATGGATTTAGGAGGAATAGATTTTGTCAGACTTACTTGCTTGGCTTTTATGAGGAAGTAAGTAGGCATTTAGACTCTAGCATAGCAGTAGAGGTCTTATACTTGGATTTGGCTTAGGCTATTGATCAATGTTCCCTCTAATTGGAAATTGTATGTGTGCGCAGATATAAATTTTCTGTGTGCATACAAAATGAAATTGTGTGCGCTACATGCAGCAGAACTTATTTTACAGCAGATTTTTGTGTGCGCACCACTTTAACCTGTGTGCGCAGGCCTGCAGAGTTGTGTGCGCACAAGCGCACACCATAGAGCGAACGCTGCTTTTGATACAGTCCCCCAAAGGTCTGTTGGGCGGGGATGGCACATTTGTAAATGGATAGAAAGTTAGTTGATGGATGCAGATGGGTTGATGGATGCAGAGTAGTTGCTCCCAATTTGGGCCAAAGTTTTAAATGGCGTGCCACAGGGTTCTGTTTTGGGACCACTTCTATTTAATCTATTTATTAATGATTTGGAAGTGGGTATTATCAGCAAGGTTTCTGTGTCTAGAATAAAAGGGAACATATTCTAGAGTATGTTTCAAGGACTGATCTTATAAGTAGTAATCAGCATGGATTTCGGAGGA
This sequence comes from Hymenochirus boettgeri, assembly GCA_019447015.1. Taxonomy (NCBI): domain Eukaryota; kingdom Metazoa; phylum Chordata; class Amphibia; order Anura; family Pipidae; genus Hymenochirus; species Hymenochirus boettgeri. The sequence goes on from CM033474.1 coordinate 113,884,739, forward strand.
ATAGATTTTGTCAGACTTACTTGCTTGGCTTTTATGAGGAAGTAAGTAGGCATTTAGACTCTAGCATAGCAGTAGAGGTCTTATACTTAGATTTGGCTTAGGCTATTGATCAATGTTCCCTCTAATTGGAAATTGTATGTGTGCGCAGATATAAATTTTCTGTGTGCATACAAAATTAAATTGTGTGCACTACATACCGCAGAACTTATTTTACAGCAGATTTATTACACCATAGAGCAAACACTGCATTTGATACAGTCCCCCAAAGGTCTGTTGGGCGGGGATGGCACATCTGTAAATGGATAGAAAGTTAGTTGATGGATGCAGATGGGTTGATGGATGCAGAGAGTAGTTGCTCCCAATTTGGGCTAATGTTTTAAATGGCGTACAGGGTTCTGTTTTGGGACCACTTCTATTTAATCTATTTATTAATGATTTGGAAGTGGGTATTATCAGCAAGGTTTCTGTGTTTGCTGATGACACAAAACTTTGTTGACCATTAAAAGCTTTCGAGGATGTTCAATTGCTGCAGGTGGATTTAGATAGATTGTCAAATTGGGCTGTTAAGTGGCTGATTAGATTCAATGTTGAGAAATGTAAGGTGATGCCTTTGGCCTTAAAAATCCTTGTGTTTATACAATAAATGGCTCTGTGTTAAGTGAATTGCTGTTGGAAAAGGATCTTGGAGTTTTGGTGGAATATAAACTTAAAGGTAGCAAGCAGTGCCAGGCAGCAACAGCTAGAGCCAGCAAGATATTCAGGGTTATTCAATAAAAGTTCTTATCCCTAAAAATGGTGCTAACTTTGCCCCAACCAATCAGATGTTAGCTTTCAAATGTTAAATAAGATCTGATTGGTTGGGGCAAAATTAGCACTATTTTAAACGATAAGAACTTATATTGAATCTCCCTGATTGACTTGTATAAAGAGAGGTATGGATTCAAGGGAGAAAAATGTTATTCTCCCTCTTTACAAAGCATTGGTAAGGCCTATTTTGGAATATGCAGTGCAATTTTGGAATCCTGTGCACAAAAAGGACATCTTGAAAATGGAAAGGGATTCTCTGGATCAACTGTTAGGCAGTAAATGTGGGTATTGCTGAGCTCAAATACAAGGCTATTCTAAATGTCTAAAGTTAAATGACTGCAAAATTTGGTCAGTATATGGCAACATTAGTAGCGTGTGTATGTGCTGAGGATTTATGGGGCCCATAAACTGAGAAATTGTGGTCGCACAATAAACATTTTCCCATTGGGCCGATAAAATTCTTCCCCCAAAGACGATTATACGATCTTCCATGCACAAACTGACAATCATACAATTACGGGATATACTGATATTGTAACAAATAGATATTCACATAATTGTGTGTGAATTTGTCTACATGTATTATGGAAGCATTTAGTTGCTTGTACTGCTGGTTAGAACCCTGGAGCTAGTTATTTAAACTTGTGTTTGTACTGCTGAACTGGAATCTGTTATAGTTGCACAACACTTATATGTTATATGTTGCAAACATTTTTATTGTAGTTGTACACCCTCTGTAATATATGGGACATTATAAGACATCATTACCAAAGATATTTAAAGGGTATGTCCACCCTTAAAACCATTTTTGGATATATGATTCCTCCTGTCCCCCCAGCCCCAACCGCTCTATTTTTACTCTTAGAAAGTGCCCCAAACTTTACTTACCTCCCCTCTTTCCTCCGGCGCGCTGCCGGCCCTCTGCTTGCGAGAAAATGCAAGCAGAGGGGCAGGACTGGCAGTCACGTCTGTGATTGGCTGAGCGGCAGCCAATCACGGACGCGGCTGCCAGGAGTTCATTGCGGCGGGGAAAGAGGGAAGGTAAGTAAAGTTTGGGGCACTTTCTAAGAATAAAAATGGAGGGAATCCTGAGAGGGAGGGGGAGGGAGGGGGAGAAGGGCTGCAGGTAGGAGGCAGAGTCCTATATGGACTCTGCTATCCTCCTGGTGGGCAGTTTTTGGGACTTTGGGGGGGGGACTACAGGAGAACCATATGGAGCTGGGATGTGAGGTAAGGATTTTACTACACTACATGATGGGGCCAGTAGTTGGGGGGATTATAGTTTTGGGGGTGGACATGCCCTTTAAATATGGGCAGTGACATTTGGAGAAGAACTTTTATTGAATCTCCCTATTTGTTTTTAGAAACTCATCCAGTTTTTTTTTTTAAATATCCATTAACATTCCATGTCCAATGGAAGACAGTTCCATAGTTTAACTTTCCCTTGAAGTCATACCCCTCTTTTACAATACAATATCTTTCTGGCTCTATCTGTTGTAGCCTGGCACTGGTTGCTATATTTTCGTTTGTTATCCACCAAAACTCCAAGAACCTTTTCCTTTATGTGTACAGTCTATATAAATATTATTACAGGACATAATTATTTGGCAGGTATTTGTATTGCTGAACTGGACTGAGCATTCTAATACAGCTGCCAACACCAAATGTTTATATTCTACGTACATAAGTAGTGAACGTGTGTGTGTGTGTGGGGGGGAGGGGTTATGTGGAAATGTGGACATTGTTTATTGTCGGTTCTTGTCCTTGTTGGCTTTTACAAGTTTATTTGATTGGATTTTTATTAATTTTGTGTTTGATTCTTTATTTGCTAATTATTATTTTTTCACTTTGATTCTATACATTCACATTAGATGGTCACAGCATGGAATAAGCGCTTGTGTGTTTACCATCTGCAATGTATGGGACATTATGTGACACCATAACCAAAAATATTTACATATTGGCACATATAAGAGACGTTTGTACAGTACGTGTGTATGTGTGTGTGTGTGTGTGTAATAGGTTTGCCATCTATTATTACTGGAAGCAATCATTTGTCTTGCATTTGTATTACTGAACTACAGTTACGGTACATTATGTGATACCATTTCCAGAGGTACTCACATATGGGTAGTAAACTAGATGTGTGTGTGTGTGTCGTGGGGGTGGGGGGGTGGATATATGTAACCCTCCTACCATTCTACAATTAAAAAAAAGCATGTCACCATAATGTTCTATTTTGAATGCAGAAGAGCATTTTTAAAAGCAATGAAAGAGTTAAACTGCTGTAGAAATCACTACAGAGAAAAGTATATATCAGAACAGTTACAGTCTCTCAATCTTACCAATAAAGGCTTGAAAGTTACTGGTATTGATATATAAGTAGAGTTGATCCAGGGATATTTCCACTTGGAGTCAGGAAGGAATTTTTTTCCCCTTCATAAATTTGGTGGGGTTTTTTTTGCCTTCCTCTAGATTAACAGTTAGGCAGGTAATGAGAATATTGCCAGATGGGTTGGACTGGATAGATGTATGCCTTTATTCAACCTCAAATACTATACTAAATTTCTTCCCTGTATAAATGCTAAGCACAGTGAGCAGCATGTCAAACTACAGTGGCGTACCTTCTGGTCCTGCGACTGGGGGGGGGGCGGGGTACCCAGCAGGTAAGAGGGCCCGCAATACCCTCCAAAAGATGCATGTTTCGCTGTTTTTAAACAGCCACACTCAGTGTAGGTATGCAGTACTTTAGGGCATATTTATATAAGGGATAATGCGCCCGTTACAGTGTAATATAAGGATATTACGCCACCGAGGAGTTCCCTGACCATATAGAAGCATAAGGCCATAGGCCGAGTGCTTTTATACATGACAGGGAACTCCGAGGTGGCATAATGTCCTTATATTATAATGTGAAGGGGCGCATTATTATTTATAATACATAAGTATTGGATTCCTTCACCCCATTCCCATTTTAAATTCTAGCCTTGTCCCTATTTCCACCTTAAATTCCCCAAGCTACCTTCTGTAACTTAAACCCAGTAGAAAAGAACATCCCAACCCAGCATCTATGCGGTTAAACAAATGTTTGTGGAGGAGGAGAGAGACATTGGTTATGAAGTGACAGGAAGAAGCTCTAGCAGGTTCTGTTAGTGAAGTTAAACACGGCAAAAGCTGAGTCATTGTCCAGGCATGAACAACACTGGAATGGGCGGAGTAGTGGGATATAAGAAATATAAGAAATGAGTCACTTAGTGACATAGCTGAGTGATTTTTATAAGGATATATACTTCTGCAGCTCCAATTAAAAATATCACACTTATGTATTATAAAAACATAATATCACCAAATTGCCATACAGCACCTTTAACACCACTGTAGAATATTATTATCTGTACTGCACCAAGGCAGTAGTGCAAAATATCAATAGCATTTGGTATTTGTGTACCATGCTGAATCACCTACAGTTTACAGCTCTGGGTTTTTATTGCTGGGTTCAACATGCTGGGTTTTTGTTGCCACAGTAGGAATTTTTCAACTACAGCTACTGATTTAGCTTCCTTTATAGATAGGCCACTATATGTGTACCCACAATTTTGCAACCTGCTAAAGAACATCTGAAGTGCCAGAGTGATGGTTCTACACTGCTACAGTAGCAAAAAATGACTCATAGTAATATATCTGTTGTATTCAATTAGATCAACTGGACTTGAAGTTTAGTTCTTGAAGACATTTTGCTAGTCATCCGACTGGCTTTCTCAATTTCTGAATTGAGAAACCAGTCGAAAGACTAGCAAAACGTCTTCAAGAACTAAACTTCAAGTCCAGTTGATCTAATTGAATACAACAGATATACCATGACCTGGATGAATGAGAACCTTCACAAGCATACTCATAGTAATAATTTTGAACAAAACATATTCTCACATTTTGTATTCAAATATATAAGTTACATCCTCTACTCTTATCCAGATGTAATAAATAATGTAAAAGCCAGTTAAAGGATAAGTGCACTGTAAAATCAATTTATATTCGTTTGGAAGCTGCAGCTTTAAAAATACTGTTGCCATATTTTTTTTTTTTACCTATGCCCCTCTAGAGCATAGCTTTGTGCCTTGAATGTTGCTGACATCTTGTTACTGGTTTGCTGGATGTTAAGTTCCGCCCCTCTGAGATTTTCTCTGCTTTCTCCTGCTTATTTATTCAACCTCCATTACCATGTTACACTAAATTATTCTACATAAACTATAGTGATGCTGCATAAATAGGGTACGTGGGGGGTTATACGTTTTAACTTTATTTTATTTGGTATTTTATAGGATTAGCAAAGATTGTTGATGACAAAAAGTGAGAAATGTTAAGAAAAATTATTTTTTAAATAATTTAATATTTTATTAAATGTGAAGTTTGAATTAAATTTGTACATATGAAATTTCTGATTTCAGACTCATTTTGAAAGGAACTGCCGTTCTGATGATTGTGCAGCAGACTTGAATTTAAAAGGAAAATTTCTTCTTTCGAGGTAAGTAAAATGATATAGAAAACATTATTGATATCAAATTGTTGGAAATACCGTTTAAATATGCTGAACAGAACTTTATCAAAAATGTCTTTATATGCTCATATGTGTGTTACCCACTTGTAAATCCAGGGACCTACTTCCTCCTTTATTCAATGCTTAGCAATTTTATTGGGATGTATTTTTTTCTCTATTAAAAGGCATGCTCACCCTCAACAAAACTTTAAAGGTAATGTCCTCCCCTTTCTTCAAAAGTGTATATATAGTAGAATACAGTGACGTCACGGCCAATCACTGACTGCCATTCCCGGGGCAGTCACCACTGCGGCTGCTCAAGAACACAAAAAGAACAGAGCAGCCACAGTGGAGACTGACTGAGGTACCCAGACGCGGCGGTGGAGCGAGGAGCATGTAAGTATAATAACTCAATGTGGGAGCCGATTTAAAGCTTTAAGATAATATATTAATTTTTGAAAAGAGGGGTGGACAGTCCCTTTTACCATAGATTAAGTAGTCTCCCAAACCCGGTTTCACAGAATTTACCTATCTCCCTGGTGCTCCAAAGTCTTGATATCTTACCTTAGAGTCCTCCTGTCCCTTGCCACTCTCCTTGCTCTTCCGGGTGGTAGCTGTCAGTCAAGACCATGTTGCTGATGTTATTAAATCCGTAAAAGAGGCAGCAGTGGCAGCAGTGAGGGAGGGGGGGAAATTAAGGTAAGATAGGACTTAGGAGTGCTGGTGAGAGAGGTAAGTATTGTAAAAATGGGTTTGTTTGTTTTGTGGGGGGAGGGAACTTAAAGGGCATGTCCACCCCCAAACTAAAATTTAACCCACTACTGGCCCCACTTTTTTTTTAAAAAAAAACCTTACCTTACAACATACCAAAACTTCTTATATACACTGGACATGCCCTTTTATGTTTGAAAGTTTACCAAGATGTCCTTTTTGTACACAGGATACCAAAACTGAGGAAGAATTGTACCTACTCAGCAATACCCACATTTTCTGCCTAACAGTAGATCCATAGGAATGCAAATTTTAAAAAAAAACGGTATAAAGGGAGGGGGGATCCGTCCTGTGACAATAAGAAATATCCCTAGATCAATTCAAATTAATGTATCAATACAGGCAGTAACATGCAAAATTCTTTATTTTTAGAAACTAATCCAGCTTTTTAAACCTGCAATTACCACGTCCAACGAAAGACAGTTACATATTTTTACCATTCTCACAGTTAAAAACCTCTTCCGAACTTAAGGGAAGTCTGGATGTCATATGAGATGTTCTAGTAGTGAACAATGCACCACCAGTGTTCCCTCTAACCTGTGCGATTGTAAGCGTGCACACAATACTCACAGGTAAAGTGGTGCACGCACACAAATCTTCAGGAATATAATAGCACACAACATTTTGTTTCTTATGTACACAGAAACATATTTCTGCGCACACATGATTTTAGGTTAGAAGGAACATTGTGCACCAGATTATTATATGGCCTATTAATGAACTTATACACAGTGACCACAACACTATCTCCTTTTCTCTAGTGTGCATAATTGTAACTTATCCAATCTGTCTTCATATTCAAGCTCCCCAGTCCCCTTATTAATTCAGTTGCCCTCCTCTGAACCGTTTCCATTTCCAAGATGTCCATTTTGTATACTGGGTTCTAAAACTGCACCAGTGCTTTGTAAAGAGCATAATAACTTGCCGGCCCTAGCTGTTGCTGCCTGTCTCTGCTTGCTAAATGTAAGTTTGTTAGCTACCCAAACTCGAAGATTCTTTTCCAATAGAAATTCATTTAACACAGAGCCATTTATAGTATAAGCAGCACAAGGATTTTTAAGCCAAAATGCATCACCTTACATCTACAGTATTAAGACCATACAATAAACTATCTGGTGTATTGCTAATCAAGCGCATGGAAATCCTTTAAGACTGGAGGAAAAGAAGTTTAGTCTTCAAGGGGTTTTTCACCATGAGATTGTAAAACAATGGAACTGTCTTCCATTGGAAGTTGTGATGGCAGGTTCATAAGGAAGCTGGATGTGTCTCTGAAAATAAAGGATGTTGCATGTTACTAGCAGGGGTGTTTCTAGGGTTTTTGAAACCTGAAACAACTTTTAAATGCCGCCTATCGGCAGATGGGTGGCGGCATGTTAAGTGGGCGTGGCTTCATCGGGGAACAAAGGCATGGCTTGTGGAGGTGGGTGTGGTGGCTGACTAACACTGACTGGTGGACTGGAGGGCTAATTTAATACTGATTAGTGGACTGGAGGCTGACTTATCACTGATTGGTAGGGTGGTGCTAAAATGCAGAATTGCAGGAAGGAAGATTTTTTCTTTTACCTTTTAAGTATTCTGCATGTATGCGTCCTGAGTAAATGTTTCAGTTTGCTTCATGGTAGGGGCAACCCCTGGTTACTAGTCTTGAGACATAAAGTTGGAGTTGATCCAGGGATATTTTTGATTGCCTGTCAGGAAGAAAATACAGACAGACTACCAGGAGCAATACTAAATATCTTGTTATTAAATGCAAAAGAAAAACGTACATTTTTTATTTTCCTTGTGTTAGTTTATTGGACTAATATTTTTTTTTTTAGAAACACACAGCCCATAAGGTTACAGGTTTGAATCCCCACACCTATGAAATGTTTATTTTATTTCTGTTCCAGTGTTTGATAGGAATAAAGATCCCCTTCAAGAAATCCAAAGCATTTCTGCCTGTGAGGGCACACTGCATCACACCGGAAGCATTCGTGCAATCGCACCCGATTGTGTGTGCGATTCCGTTATGATTTACTTGTGATATTTGTGCTTGCAATTTCTCCTTTTGAGATAGAAAAAATCAAATACGACTGCGCATAAAAATGGTGATCGCATTCGATTGCGTATAGCAAATGGATGCGCAAATGCAATGCATTCAAATAGCTCGATTCCGGTGCGTTTTCTGATTCCAATGTTAGAAAAAAATATCGCATATGCACAACGCATGGAAATTTCGCTTGTGTGGCCTTGCCCCTGATTAAAATCTTAGAAATGTTGTGTGTAGTATAACTGCATAAAACAGTTTTGTAGAGAAAAATATTTCTAAATAATTTCCTCTACCGGAAGCATTTGATTGTTGTTGCTGCTACTAAAGGTGACATATTCAACAGGGGACAATGCTTTTTCACATGGGGAATATAGATGATGGTGCCATTTAAACTGTTTTCACTCATGGTTTCTCTATTATACTCAATTTATATAGGTGAGAAAAAAATTCAGGAGGTGGTAAATACTGGTGGTAAAGTGCTGTAGGGTTCAGCATCTGTATATTCATAACATTTATTTTGGAGCTATTTTTAGTTCTTATAAAATAAGCAGTGAAAAGAAAGAGAGGATATTTTCCTGAACTTAGTGCACTTGAGGAATTTGATGTTAAATACAAAAATCACAGTGATAAAACAAGGAAAGTTCATAGATTCTAGAAAACGTCTGATGGTTATCATTTGTATAAACTCATTTTAAGTCCTTCTTAGAAATGTGAATTTATGTTTAATATTTAATATAAGATAAAAGAACAGGGAACTTGGTTACAAACATGCACACTCCTTGGTATTGAAATTGATAACTGGTGTGTACTATACATCATGTGTAAAAGCCATCTTGTGTTGCAGGTGTTGTTATAATGCTGATGGTGTAGTGGAAGAAAGATGCCTGCATCTATGTTATATAGCATAAATCCTAAATATATATATTTTTATATATATATATATATTTTATTGGTTTCATTACACGGTAGGGTGTTGTTATCAAGCTATTCAATTGTTTTTTGTAGTCTTATATTCAAGCAGAAGTCAAGTCCAATAAAGAATACGGAATAGTAAATTCTGCATCTTTGCTTTGTTTACTAGACTACAGGAAATCAGTCCCTTCATCTATATTTCCCCACCTGCTTAGTTTGTGATTACCTTTGACAAATACTGGGGAGCATATCAAAACATGTTTCTAAGAATAAAATGCTTAAGCTGGCTATACGCAAGTAGCAAATGCTCTCGGATCAAATGAGATTTTCCTCTTATTGTCCATTTTTGGGCCACAAACAACAATCATATGGCTGATGAACCATCATTGTTGGCCACGGTGATGGTTGTTTGCATTGAAAAAATATGGCCAGTCATTTTCGGCCAATAATAATTGTGCAATTATGTGTGGCAAACAAAACAATGCTTCCTATACACAGTACTCATGCAAGTGTATTTGAGAATTGTAGCAAAATCACAGTGAATTAAAAAAGAAAGTCAGGTTGTATGGTCACCTCCTGTAATGTGACTTTTTTTATTTAAAGGGTAACCCCTCCACTCAGAAAAACAACTTTTTAAAAATGGATTCTATAATTTAGTGGGAGATAGAATCACTAGCTGTAATCACCCATTTCAATTTACAAGCTGAGATCTGCCTGTGTTTCGATACATGATCCTTCAGCTCTCTGTGTCTACTGCTGGCTCTCTGTCTCTCCCTGCTGGCTTCTCAGCTCCTCCATCTTTCTAGTTTTTTGCACATGCCAACATATGTAACTCAATGGAGCTAGGTTGGGAGTACTACCAGCAGCAGGAGAATATATAGGGATATATAGATGGTAGTACATTTAAATTCTAATGGACTTTTAGTTTACTCAGTAGATTCTGAGAACTACTGCTAATAAAAGTAAAAAAAGAAATATACCGTATATATAAACCGAGTTTTTCAGGCTGAAAAATCAGCCTGAAACTTGGACTCGGTTTATACTCGAGTCAGTAGCTTACCTGAGCATTTCGGCAGACGCACGATCTTTCTGTGTACTGGCGCGCCGGCCTGACGTCACTGCCCGGCGCCAAGCCCGGCGCAGGGCAGTGACGTCAGCCGGCGTGCCAGTACTGGAATGAGCGCGCGTCTGCCGGAATGCTCAGGATACCGCACCTGCCAGGAAGCCCTTGGATGGAGGAGAGAGGAGAGGAGAAGAGCCCACAGGTACAAAGTGAACTGGGTAGGAGGGTGGATGTGTTAGAGGCATGACCTGTTTAAGTTGAAAGAGCCCTTTCTGTTATGTGAATGTTCCACACAATTTCCCCCCCAAAATTATAACCTTCCTGATTGACCTAAATTTTAGATGCAACAGTTGATAGGGTCAGACAGTCTGTGTGTACAAAGCCATGGTTTGTAGTTCTTTTTTTTAGGCAGCAGCTTCACTCTTGAACCTTTTCCCAGGCATAATCTATAATCCACTCTAGAGATACAGTAGTGAACTGGGTGGGAGGGTGAGGGGGGCATTCAAGATGTTTGGGAACTACAACTCCCAGCATGCTTTATTAGCTGGGAGTTGTAGTTTCCAAACATCTTGAATGCCAAGTTTCTACCCTCGGTTTATACTCGAGTCAACAACTTTTATTAGGATTTTTAGCTGAAATTGGGTACCTCGGTTTATACTCGGGTCGGTTTATACTCGAGTATATACGGTAAGCATACTTATATGGCTAATTTAATCTATAACATATATACAATAAGCACATTAAAATATTCTATAATAATTGTCTTTGAGCAACTGTTATTTAGATTGCCATGTATAAAATGTTTTATTCAGATCAACATTTTGACAGCTTGGCAAAAATAAAGTGCCTGTAATTTTGTCTTATATGACAAGTGTATCTGCTATTTCTATGATGTGGCAAAACACACCCAAGGTTATTCAATATAAGTTCTTATCGTTTAAAATGGTGCTACCTTTGCCCCAACCAATCAGTATTCAATAAAAGTTCTTATCGTTAAAAATGGTGCTAATTTTGCCCCTAAGATCAGATTGGTTGGGGCAAAATTAGCACCATTTTAAACTATAAGAACTTTTATTGAATCTCCCTGATTATCTTTAAGAATGCTAATTTTGCCCCAACCAATCACGTAATAGCATTCAAATGTTATAGAAGATCTGATTGGTTGGGGCAAAATTAGCATCATTTGTAACGATAAGTAATTTTATTGAATCTTCCTGTTAGTGTTCAGGGGTTTTCTACAAAAATCTAAAAGCTCACTTGGGGGTGGAAATGGCCTTTAAAAATCAGGCTTATGCATTTTAGTCACTACTTAAACTACCACATTTAGGAAAGCTGCATTTATTCTTTGTCACTAATATAATGAAACAATCCATGTTAAATTAAAGCTTAGGTTATACATTCTTTTAAAACCCCTTTTATACGAACCCCAGAAAATATTATTCTGACCTTTATACCTTTAGAAAAGCTTTAGAACATTAATTTATGGATAGTGTTATTCTTAGACTTCCTTCTTAACAAACATAGAAAATAAATTCAGACAGAGGAATAATCTCTGCCTTAACCTCAATAAAAGCACTCCCCAATGTAGACAGCAGGCATATAAGCTAACATATGCCTACTTTGTACAAAAAATGTTTTCATTTTAATTTCCAACAGATCCTTGTCCTTTTCACAATGTAAATCGTGCTCAGTAAGTGATTCACCCTTCATTTTAGCTCCACACAAATCCCTAACTGCAAATACTCCTATTGCTAAAATACATTATAACACTTTGAGCTATTTTCAGCACAGTAAGATTGCCATTACCATTCCTATAGACCAATTTGGTTTAACATTGTTAATAACAATTAGTTATGTCAGCTGTTTTTTAAGTTTTTTGTAGTGAGTGGCATGTTTTTGTTGTCAGTAGGGTCCTTATAGATTATTCGACCCAGAAGTTATTGCCTGTACCATAGTAGATTTCCCATAGGTAAAACTAAGCTTACAGATCATTTAAAAATACATATATGAAAACAGCACAATTTTTCTATTTGTGTATTAGAAAACTCAATTTATTAAAGGAAAATGAAAGCCTCAGAACAAAACTAAATCAGAAGACAGAGCACTTTGACATAAATAGAGTAATTTTAATTTTTGTGTTCCAGTTCCTATCCTACTTAAATTGGTTGTTAACTCCTATGCCTTGTTCCTGGGCATCAACATGAAATATATTATATTACTATTTGGAGTAGTGTAAGAAATCTAACAACCCATTAGGTGTTACAATTAACAAAGATACATTCTATTGTTAATTGCAACACCTAATGGGTTGTTAGAGATCTTAAGGTGCCCATACATCTATAAGATTTTACTTACCCACCGATCTCTCACCCGATGTTCATCGATGCTGCCGGAACCGCTTCTCCCGATCTTATATTCGGCCAACATGCGATCGCAAAATCCCATTCATTTTGCGATCGCATGTCGGTCGAATGTAAGATCGTGAAAGCATTTTCCGGCAGGATCGAAGGAACATCGGTGAGCGCTCGTTCGGGTAAGTAAAATCTTATAGATGTATGGGCACCTTAAAGGCTCATACACACACTCTCAATTTCAAGCGAGGCACAACCCCCACGGCAGATTGGTACACCCCGACAACGGCGTTTTGGCCGAGACTCCGTGTGTATCGCTCGTTCGGGGGTCCTTCGCCGATCCACCCCCCGATTCTTAATGTTCTTATCATTACAAATGGTGCTAATTTTGTACCAACCAATCAGATGTTAGCTTTCAAATGTTAAATAAGATCTGATTGGTTGGGGCAAAATTAGCACCATTTTTAAAAGATAAGAACTTTTATTGAATCTCTCTGCTTATCAGTAAAAATAGTGCTAATTTTGCCCCTGCCAATTCAGATGTTTAGATTTTAAATGTTAAATAAGATCTGATTGGTTGGGGCAAAATTAGCACAATTTGTAACAATAAGAAGTTTTAGTGAATCTCCCTGGATAGGTTTTATAAATATTGTAATCTGTTTCTCAACTCTCAATTTGATGGGGGGTTGTGCTTTATTTGCCATTATTTAGAAGAACACAGCTTGGTCATTGACCATTATGTTCTTTACACATGATCAGTCCTAAACTACTGCAGGAACTTGTAACAGTTGGTCACACTGACTATCTCTATCCAATCTTTTACAGCATAGATTATGCAAGAGAGCATGTGACTGGGGTCAGGAGGTGTGGACAGATACTGCACATATCAGTTTTTTTTATCCAGTCCTTCAGGTGGTTACATGTACTTTAATGCAATTTACATGAGTGCTATTTTACAGTTTCTTGGTATTTTTTTTTGGGGGGGGGGGTTATATTCTGGAGTATAAAATAATGACAAAGTATTTTAAATTTCTGTCATTGAAGGAGAACAAAAGAAAATTAAAATATTTTTTTAAAAGCTGCAATTTATCAAAAGGAACATTCAGTTCTCTCAGATGATGACATGGTCTAGCTGGTTATGACTCAATATATCAACAAGGACAATTATGACAAGGCAAGACATTTTGTATTAATGCCTTGTAGTGATGACATTGCTATGTTAAAGGAGAACTAAAGTCCCTAGACAACATTGCCCCAATAGACAGAGCACATTCACAAAGATACAAAAAGCTGTGTCTCACCTCTCCCTTTGCTGTGGATGATGGGTTATTTAGGAAAATAACCTGTGGGGACTAGGGGTCAGCTCCCATAATTAACCTTATCTGGGAACACCCAGCTAAGTGTACGCAGTTTTTGTGTAAACACATTACAATTGCTCCTGTCCCAATCGAACCTGCAACCTTCTACACTGTGTCTTGTTAAAAAGAAAGCTTTCTACCTCTATGCCACAAGGGATATTAGGGGAATATCAGTAAATGTAGAATCTCTATCTTTTGCTAGAAACATAATAGAAACAGATGCAAGTGCGTTTGATAAATGTCAGTAAAATCAGTTCACTATTTTGTATTGCTCCAGGAAGGCTACCAGCAATTCACATTGGTTGGAAAATAAAAAACAGAGCTGCTATAAACGAAGTTTGTACATATGTAGAAACTTAATAATAACATGATGGGGAAAAAAAGTGTATTAAAAACTGTACCAATGTATTTAAATGAATTTAACATTTCTGTGTGTGAAAGCTTAATTTTAGAAAGTATAAGAATATAATAGTGTATAGTTTAGCAGGATCCAACTTTACAATATTTAAATGGATGCATATAAAGGGATTTATGATCAAAGTCTTCAGATTTTGTTTTTAGTAGAGTTCTCTTTTATTAATAAATGAGGTGATTTTATTTTCAGTGGCTGATTCTACTAAGGTTTCTGGGGCTGCAGCCTAGGGTGTCCAAGAGCTGTGGTCCAGCTTGCATTAAACCACAAGTGAGAACTAATGCTTTGCAGGCCTTACTGTTAGCCACAGCTTTGCAGATTTTATGATTTATTTGATCTGAACAATGTGTGATGGGTGGCCTGGATGTTCTGTATTTCTTGTATGCTTTTTGCATGGTGGGATGGGCATTGGGCTGGCAAATTTATATGCTGAAAAATGTCTGGAGCTCCTATATAAAATTTCAAAGTTCACCCTACAATCAATATACAGCTTTTTTGTCCGAACATGTGTATTGACAGTTTCCCTAAACCTTTACTAATTTCCTTTTGTGATATCTATGGCCAGGTACATGCAATAGGATTGGGCCTGATCCTGAATTTGATTTGGCAACATATTATTGCCATATCTTGTCTTCCAAAGTAGGATATATAGGTTTGCAGAAAGTCCTAATCTGATTCTGATTGGTAAATTTTTCAATGCTTGTTATCACATGGTTATACAGTACCCAATCATATTTCAGAAATATGATTGGGTACTGTATAACTATGTGATCCCAAGCATCGAAAAATTGACCAATGAGAATCGGATTAGGACTTTCTGCAAACCTATATAAAGAGCTGCAATCCTCCACAGAGCTCGGAAGTCATCGCAGTAGATAGCAGAAGACAGAAGAAAGAAGAGGCTGGCAACATCGGCTCCGCTGAAGCTGGCGGTGCCAGCGGGCTGACTGGCGGCCGCAGTGAGTCCATCTGGCATCAGCGAATTCAGCGGTGCGGCTGTTGCCAGCTGTGAAGAAAGACGACGCCTGATCAAGACTCCAGCGACATCGGCCTTGTTGAGGCCACCGGCGCCGGAGGTACCCTTGGCGGCCACAGGGGTACTTCTCCGGGTTTGTGGCCTCAGCAGAGCTGGTGTCGCCGGATGGAAGAAAGAAGACACCGCCCCAGGGCTCTTTTAAGAGCCGTCGGGGGTCCTGGTTAGAGCTGCAGGACCCACAACAAAGGCACTTATCAGTACTGCGAGGGCCCTTACAAGGGCCGGGGAGGGGGGTCGTAGTTACAGTCTGTGGGTCCTCCCTAAGCCCCAAAAGCACTTATCAATGCCCCCACTGGAGGGCCCCTCCACTCCCCCAGAGGTCCCTTCTCCTCTCCCGCAACCGACAGTACGAGGTGGGAGCTGGGAGGGGCTTCTGGGAAGGCTTCATGCAGCACGATCCGTTCCCAGTAGCCCCTCCCAACCCCCTGCTCCATTCGGCAGGTTTCAGCTCTCTTCACCGCGATACTGCACCTATCGCATTGCGCTAAGTACAGTATCACCGAACATCGCCACGGTAATGCCTTTCTTGATGTAGGGCGATAACTTTTAATGCGGTAATAACGCCCATTTATAAATACTTGGAGTCAGAAAGGAATTTTTCTTTCCCTTCATAATGTTTTTTTCTCTTCTTCTGGATCAACTGTTAGGCAGGAAATGTGGGTATTGCTGAGTAGGTTAGATTAGATGGGCATGTCTTTATTCAACTTCAAATGCTATACTAAATACTGTTTACTATATTATATTATGTGTTCAACAAAATATGTAAAATGTGTACAAGGCTTTAGCCCTGTGTGGTAAATGTATAATATAACTGGGACAATGAAGAGGAGAACGTGTTAGTCAGCAATAAATCTCTAATGACACTTTGTGTTGAGTATATGTATTTAACTATGTGATCCCAGTTATAGATGTGTATGGGCATAGTTACTTGGTTAATTTGCTTTTAGTATAGCATAGAGACAGTATAATTTTGCAAGGCCCTGTTTTTTTATATAGTAAATAATGTAACCTCCTGCTGTAAATTATTATAAGTCACCAAGGAGTTCGGCTAAGTGCTTTTATACAGGGCACGGAACTCCCTGGTACTTCTAATATCCTAGTACTTTACAGTAGGGGGTATAGTTATAATCCACCCCCAACAACTTTTAATAATGGCTAATAAATATACACTAAATAAAAAATAAACCACTAAAGAGTTTTACTTCTATATTTGGTGTTGTAAACATTTTGTGTATAATTAAAATATGTCTTTGAAGTTGATCCCTTTATGACTTTGCAGCTAGCATGGGAAGTTTATTGCAGAGGATGAGGCTGACTGGCATGCATTGTGTGTGGTGTATAGGATTCCAGTCCATAACGGTGTTTAGTTTGTCAATGTTACTTTTTACAACCTGAATAGTTCTTGTCTTCATATTTTGCACAAGTTATTATTTCCATGTGTCCTTTTAGAACGAACTAGCAACCACACATAGCAACCCACATTCTACTATTTTTTTTTAAGCTTTGATTGTAATATTGCATGAAAGCCAATACCTAACAGATGAAACTGATTTGAACCAGGTTTGTGGATGTCTGCATATTTTGCAGTATAGTGAAAAGAAGTTGTGGAACAGAAACTTCAGCTTAGTGTAGGTGAAGACATTTTTTTTACTTTCAGATATTACAGCTAGATAAAAGCTATTAGTCGGCTGCATCTTAATTATTTTAAGTGATTTAACAAATACCACTTTTCATACTATATATACTGTTTTTTTAATGTAAAACCAGCAAATAAAATGTAATTTCTTTTTGCAGTGGGTCAAATATAAAACTGGCTCACGCACGCACTCCCTCAGAATCTTATAGGAAGGATTCATCTTATAAAAATCTTTCTTTTCCTGAATATTTTTTATGCCCAAATACACAATTCCAACCTTAAACTACAAATATTATGCTTGTGAAGGTTTACATTCATCCAGTCATGGTATATCTGTTGTATTCAGTTAGACTGGACTTAAAGTTTGGTTCCTGAAGATGTTTCGCTAGTCATCCGACTGGCTTTCTCAATTCAGAATGACTTGTACAAGAATCTTTGGCAATTATGTAGCCCAAAAAGTCCCAATTAGCATATCACACCAGGTGTTAGGGACCTTCGAATGCAAGCGTGATTGTATTGTGGCTAAGAGTGTGTTTAGGAACTACCCAGGGTAAGGTGTCAAAACACATTGTACATGGCAGACAGTTGGTGTTGAAACTTCCCCCACACACCTCTAATCAGGCTTGGTTTCTTTATTTTCACATAATGGCCTTGACACCTCTCGAACCAGTCATGTTCCTTTGCCAATTGTTAAGGGTATGTCCACCCTCAGAAAATTTTTTTAGCAAACATTCCCCCTGTCCTCCAGCCCCAACGCTATGTTTGTATATCAGAAAATGCCCAGAACTTTACTTACCTTCCCTCTTGCCTCTGCCGCCTGCAGGCCCTCTGCTTGCAAGAAAAGTCAAGCAGAGGGCGGGACTGGCAGTCGCATCTGTGATTGGCTGAGGCGCAGCCAATCACGGACGGGGCTGCCGGGAGTTCAGTGCGGCGGAGGCATGAGGTAAGTAATGTTCTGGGCATTTTCTGATATTACAAACATAGCGGTTGGGGCTGGGGGACAGGGGCAATGTTTGCTAAAAAGGGTTTTACTAGGGGGAGGGAATCCAAATCGGGAGGGAGAGGGAGGGGGAGGGAGGGGGAGGGAGAAGGGCTGCAGTACGCATGCCAAACTTCTCCCGGAGGCCGGTAGGAGGCAGAGTCCTATATGGACTCTGCTATCCTCCTGGTGGGCAGTTTTTGGGACTTTGGGGGGGGACTACAGTAACTACTGGAGCTGGAGATGTGAGGTAAGGATTAAATTACAGTACATGATGGGGCCAGTAGTGGGGGGGATTATAGTTTTGGGGGGTGGACATGCCCTTTAACATTACAATCTTCAAGGTATGTCCTTTTTCCTTAAGAAAGATCACAGCTGAGTCCTGACCCAAGGTTGGCTCTTCTGTGCTGGACCATACCACTTACAAATCAGATCACTCCTCACTGCACTGCTTATATGATGTCACTTTTCTTGTGTTTCGGTAATGGGTCTTTCAGGTTACAATTGCTGCCTTGGTGTGTTGTTTAGTTTTAAAGCAGACAGGGATACGGGTGTTTTTTGAAAATTCTTCTTATTTTCTCTGAGACCCCTACTACATAGGGGATGACCATGTTCTTTCTCCTGTCTTGCTTTCCCCCCCTCAATGTTGGACTACTGTCATCCTGAAGAGAGCAAACTGTTCTGTAGGGCACACATACATAGGTGCGCACACGCGTGTGCGCCACCCTATGTTCCTTCCTCTTCTGGACACATTTCACTAACTGCTCCGCAAGTAAGTTACTTGACCTGAGTATATGCCGTCGGCTTATACTCGAGTATATACGATATATTGCAAATAAAAACAACTTAAACTAACCTTGTTGTTTATTGTTATTGTTTATTCATGGCATGTATTGGTTCGTCATAAACAGGGCTTTTCATTAAAATTAGAAATGCAGGCATTGTAAGTTAAACTGTTGATCTTAATGGTGGTGTCTTTTTTAATGCAAAGGTTTATATAGACTTATGCTCTGATCATTTTTAATTTGCAGCTTTGATAGCAAAACGGCATACTTGGCATTAGGAGCTGTAAGAAACTTTCACTTAATATCTCAATCTCCAATAATGGTGACGATGCTTACGACACTAATGTCTTCTTCAATTTTTCAGAGAACTCTATTTTATTAAAATGTGGCAAGAGGTAAGATGATTCTCAAATGTCAAAAAAAATTTTCTTGAAATCATTATATTATATTAGGTGATATTAATTAACCTGAGTTTGAATGATTGATAGTTAATGAGGATTACAACTGCTATATTTTAACTGCTTACAATTCTAAAAATGAATTCAACTTTGGGTTCTCTTCATTTTTTTTTTAAAGGGAAAGGTGATCTTAATACAATGCTCTCTAAAATAGCACACTCCTACCTTTAAAATGACTTTAGGATCTTGACTCTAGCTACAGTCTATTAAAACTACAGCTGTAATAGCGTGGTGCTTCCTTGTTTACACATGAGCTGTGACATCACCAGCCCCTGGCTTGAGTATACCCACTTGTATCCTACTGCTGTAACGAGCATCATCAGCTGCACGTAAGCCCCATCCTCATAATTCTTATATCATTTTTAAAGCTAGCCCAAGCCTGAAAATAATTTGACTGATATACCGTGTGTATCAGTCAGTAGCCTACCTAGTGTTATTTTGTGTGCGTCCGTGACCAATGTCAATACATCGAATGGGTAAAAAGGGCACTGCAGTAAATCACTCCCAATTGACTACCGGATCAGCCATGATCGATAGTATTAAGCCTGCCGAACGGTGGTGGGCGAATAATTGTATCATGAGTACACAACCTAAGGTGTCCATAAGCAGAGAGAGCACATATATTGATTGCAAACCTGTAAACCTTCGCAAAAGAAAATTTTGGGGAGCGGGGATTATAACACATGCCTGTCACAGAGACAGTGCAGAGTAGTAAGAGAGACTTTACAAACCTTTGACTTTGTGTTGCCAACAGCTAATTACATCATCCAAGTTATTAATAACTCTTTTCAACGATGGCATTTTGTATGGAGACCACTGTTCATATTTAATCTCCTCACTGGTGGTATCAACATTTATCTGGCCTAATTTTTTTGCAAACACTACACAATAGATGATGAAAGACGAAAGAGTGGCGCATTTTTTATGAATTGTATGAGTAAATGATTCACCATTTAATGAGAAACTAAAATGGGAACATTAAAACTATTTGACTATTGTGGGTTTTTTTAAGACAAGAAAATTCGGTTATACAGTAGTATTATCAGTTTTGTTTGTCTAAAAAAAAAAACATAGCCAAATATTTTTAATGTTCCCATTTTAGTTTCTCATTAAATGGTGAATCATTTACCTCATTACAATTCATGAAATAATGCTGCCACTCTTTTAAGACCAAAAAAAAAGCATTCAGTATATGTATTATCAGGTTTGTTTGTTTGTATATTTTTCTATCACTGACAAGCAGTAAACATTTCTTAGACGCATTTATTTAACTGGAGATATCGGTAAATGTTTGTACACATGAACTGAAAAATAATTCAAATAGTTTGCAGAAGGTGCCTTCATAACGGAAACTATTGGAGGGATGTACTGAGACACATGGGGCAGTAAGTCTTTAGCATATCTTATTACTGTAATTTCATTTATAATTTCCTTTGCATGCGTTAAAGGCCTGGTCATGTATAAATTCCAAAAGATTTTCAGATACTGCCACGGCTCTGGGCTTTAATCTCATGCATATCCCTTCGCTATAGTTGGCAAAGCAGAGGCATTTAAGCAATTGCACCTCTTAGCACCTTTCCCTGTGTGGGGCTTATATGCAAAATGGGCCAAGTTTACCAATATAGTTTTTATATGTGAATATAGAGTTGTAAACAGGTTTGTGTGTAGGTCACTCTTATTTAGCAGTTTATATACAATGAAGCTAAAAAAGCAAATTATTAAAGAATATTGTTCATATTAACAAAGGCACAATATTGCTAAATAGCAATACCAAACCTTTAAGGAACGTAAATTTTATGAACGCGATCGTACATTATGATCAAGTCGTAAAATTACAATAGCGATTGTACAATTATGATAAAACCGTACTACTGTTATAACCAATTATAATCCATGGATTTAAATATGCCCTGTAGATTGAATATTATGGTTGCTATTCAAACATAAGGTTATACTGATTTTCTTGCCTGCTAATGTGCAGTTAGCATTAAAAACATTGGATATTTCCAGGGGTAAACCTTTCCTGTGACAGAGTGTAAAAATAGAAACTGTCATTGTAAATAATGAGCAGGTGGCAACTACAATACATCTATTTCTGTCTGTAAGTAAAAGGAAAAGACATTTTGTTTTATTAGTGTATGTAAAATAATCTGGTGCACTTGCATAACTATTCCAACATTCACTTGCTGCATGTTATTTATAGAAGGAGAATGTTAATACCAATGCCACTGATCCTGTCATTAGAAGGAGTCTAGCAAATCACAACATTGCTTAAAATATATCTCAGACACACTTAAACCAATTACTAACAATGACAAGCCTGCAATTCATCATAAATGTGTAAACAGATGTGTGGATCTTATGAGAGAATCACATTTGCAGTGGTAGTACTGTATAATACATATATATATACACACTGTCTATTTTATCTATCTTCCTGTCTATCTCTATCTTATATCTGTGTGTCTGTAGGTCTATCTCTTTACAGTAGCTATTGTTCTACATTTGTCTCTTCTGTCATTCTACCTGTCTTTCTTTATGTTACCTATTGTCTCTCTCTGTCTTTTATGTAATCATAATGATGGTTTTGCCTATTAGTCCAATATATAGTATTAGTCCAATATATGTAGTCCATTAAAAGTTCTCACAGTACTCTACTTTTTATATACATTTTATGTAATCATGCATCCACCTGTAATTTTTTTCACGTTGGTGAATAGCATTATGGTGGAAGGGGGGGTGGAATATGGGGGCCCCTGACTAAATTTTGCATCTGGGCCCATAGATTAGTAGCTACGCCAGAGGTACTGTAGATTAATTTTATTTACAATAATATGTTTTTTTTTGCTATATAATAAGCAAGCTGTTGGTCTTTAGCAGATAGAACCTTTCCTTTGTTAGACATATCTACAATACTTACTTCCCGGTAAAATTAAATGAGAGGTAAAACTGATGGGTTTTCTACACATATGATAAATTCAACAATCATACATTGAACATTGCCTAACTAGTGTATAACCTACCCTGTATGGATTTCAGGGAGGAACTGTAAGATTATAGCCTTATAATCTTACAGTTCCAAGGGGAGAAGGAAACCAGAAGCCACAAAGGGTTGGTTATAAATATAAGCACACCGAACTGTAAATTAAAAGGATATTAGAAGACAGAATACCAGTCCACAGTATCTATTTATTGGTAGATCGGTCAGTAGGAAAGATTAAACTGGGCACAGCCATTGTGTACCAGTCCTTTAAAAACTTTCAGGGAGATTCAATAAAAGTTCTTATTGTTTAAAACCATTCAGATCTTATTTAACATTGAAAAGCTAACATCTGTTTGGTTGAGGCAAAATTAGCACCATTTTTAATGATAAGAACTTTTATTGAATAACCCTGTTGTTCTATAGGTTGATATATATAAAAAGTGGCATGGCTGATTTGTTTTGAGGGGTTGATATAAAACATTTGATATACTAGAACTAAAAAGATCACAAGTCCTGTGTGGCAAGAATAGATCAACATCCAATTAATATTCACATACATAATATGCTACCTACAGTGTATATAAGGATTTACAACCACTGAGGAGTTCCCTGACCATATAAAAACACAGGCCATTAGGCCGAGTGTTTTTATAGAGGTCAGGAAACTCCGAGATGAAGTAATTCCGTATATTATTCTGTAGGTAGCGTATTATTCCATATAATACAAAAGGTCAAAAAGAAAAATCCAGCACGCACTAAAAAGAGCAAAAAACATTGTCTCTCACGCGGTGCAGTTTTGGTTCATGTACTGACTGACTGAATTACTGTTCTGATAGAGAAGCGAGAACATTCCTGTATTCATAATTGATTGGGCCACTCGCTCCTTCTTATCAGCACAGAATTCAGAAAGTCAGTCGTCAGTGTACAAAAACAGGCTTGTAATCTACATTACTAATACACAGGAGAGAGAAATGGGGAGGAGCAGTGGAATACAGGAAGTACATCACTGAGTGACTGATTATATGGATTCTCGCCACTAAACCTCACCATTGAAATGCCAGAGCCTTATGTATTATATAAGGGATAATATGCTACCTACAGTGTAATATAAGGAGATTACGCCACCGAAGTTCCCTGACCATATAAAACACAAGGCCGTTAGGGCGAGTGTTTTTTATGAGGTCACGGAACACCGAGGTGAAGTAATATCTATATATTATTCTGTAGGTAGTGTATTATTCCATATAATACATAAGGTCATAAAATCCAGCCAGGCACTCTGTCTCCCCCCTCCCTGTATTAGTAATGTTGATAATAAGCCCATTTTTGTACATACAAATAGATAACTGCTATTTCTATCTCAAACTAAAAGAAGACAATAAACATTGTCTCTCACCCCGTTGCTGTTCCGGTTGTTACAACTGACTGACTGAAATACTGTGCTGATAAGAAGGAGCGAGCGCATTTCTGTGATTTAAATTGACTCGCCACTTGCTCCTCCTTTCAGTAATTCAGTCAGTCAGTCGGTGTACAGAAACGGGCTTGTTATCTAGACTGAATTATCAGGGAGCCACCAAAACCCCTCACAAAACACATCTAAAACCGACCCTGCAGCAAACTGTAGCTATATATATATATTAAGGTGTACCCCGTATATACTATAAACTGATTCCCCCTTAAAATAATTGAGAGAGACACAAGCGTTGGGTGTAAATAACGGCCACAAGATTTATTGGTAAGATGTTACGTAGCTGATCCTTGCAATTACCATGACCCTGGTTGCCATAGCAACCCCACAACCACATATAGATATTTTCAGGAACTGTCACATGCCGCCTCCCGAGGAGGGCATGTAGACCAACCAAGCCTCTTTTTGCAAGGATCTGACCGCCCGCTGTGACGACCCAATATCTTTATATTATATAACCAAAGCTCTTATCAAATATAATATAACCATATTATATATATACCATATCAAATTATAATAACTCTTTTTCCTTTTTTTTTTTTTTTTTTTTTTTGAAATATATATAATTTGAAGTCCAATAACTTCACAACATAAATATAACTTATAAACAACAAATAGATTTAACAGCAGTCACAATTAAATTGCACAGAAAAGAAGGGACTGGGCGGGTGGGGCAAATCCTAAACCACTGCTAAGATAAAATGGCGCCGATTTCCTCGTGCTGCCCGTCTTTTATAGCCGAGCAGCCGCGCCAGGACGTCCCCCGCTCCGACGTCATCACGCTGCGTCGGCCCGCCCACCCGCAATGCATCCTTGGGAACGGAACCAATCGTCCCCATCCCAGCCGCGGGTGAGCGGGCGAGGCGCGCAACGACGCCGGAGGTAAGACCGGACAAGGCTGTGAGGAATGGGGGGGGGGGGGGGGGCATTGCCAACTCCCCCCCCTTCATTCAGGGCAACGCTGCTTAAGCAGCGCGTTGCCCCTCAGACTGATTATCAGGGGAGCCACCAAAACCCCTCACAAAACACATCTAAAACCGACCCTGCAGCAAACTGTAGCTATATATATATATAAAGGTTACCCGTATATATCTATAAAACTGATTCCCCTTAAAATAATTGAGAGAGACACAAGCGTTGGGTGTAAATAACGGCCACAGCATTTTATTGGTAAGATGTTACGTAGCTGATCCTTGCAATTACCATGACCCTGTTGCCATAGCAACCCCACAACACATATAGATATTTTCAGGAACTGTCAGCATGCCGGCCTCCCGATAGGAGGGCATGTAGACCATACCAAGCCTCTTTTTGCAAGGATCTGACCGCCACTAGGAGCCGTTGTAACTATCAACGACCTCCGACCCCCACCATTAAGCAAAGTGCCTCTCACTCCATCTTGCAGTCCGCATAGGAAATATTCCAAACCCACCTCATTGAGGTGAACCCATCAGGTCGCAACAGAGCCCTGTTGTCACCTTCGAGTTCACGGTGTCTTATGGACACACCACCTAAAGAACAACAAAACGAGAGGTACGTGTATTTAACATTCTCCTAGATCTCTCTATCGCTGCAGGATCCCTTGCCCCTCTCCAATCTGCCTAGGAATGACCTCCGACCAGACTATTATCGAAGTGTAAAAAATTCGCCCATGCGAAGTAAGTCCGACCTAATATTTGCAATAAGGTCGGATACCCTGCTGGTTACACAGGTCATTCCCGCTGCTGTAGACCACCCCCCACGGTCCCCGACACCTTCTACTAATGTCCACAATCTCTGGGAGCAGCCTGATCCATTTCAATCCCCTGATGCCTCTCCATTGTACGTTGCCTCTCGAAATCCCAGTTGTTTTCCTCCCGGCCGAATTTGCTCGTCTCGTCTTTCTGCCCATTGAACGTAAGAATGTCCAATGATCCAGAACTGTAGGCCTACTCGTACCTAAAAGGAGAAATCAATTAGTACCAAATTTGGGCGAATGTAACGCGCTACGCAATCTGAGCGCCATCTGCCTATCCGCTTAACCTGCGTATTGGTGAAACCGAGGCCACTGGCCTCTGTTGCGGCACCTATCCGGAAGGAATGGGTGCCGAAATCTTTGGATTTAATTCCAAATGGCGCAACGCGGATTTTAGGACGGCTTCAAACTGGAACTTGGTTAAAGGCAAGCCGTCCGCGTGACCAGAAATTCCCCCTGTCTTTCTCAACAGTAATAGGCCTTGGGATTTGCAACGGGGCAAACAGGTCATTGTAGGGAATAGCGAGAAACAGACCCTGCGCCGAATATGTCCGTCTTGGACCTAGTGATGTGAATCTGAACTAGGGAATCTGTAACCACCACATCTTCCCTCAACAACCCTCCTTTACGGGACCTACGAGGGGAACCAGTTCACTTACACGCATGGCCCCAAAAGGCCAGCACAAAACTGGCCTGAATAACGAGCACTCATAGTATCCCTATGACTTGTTCTAAAATCGACCATAGTCGGGTTAGTAGATTAAATGAAATGGGCGTCTGGATTCCCTTGAAACATATTCCTTTCTCCAACCTTTTAAAATGGAGGTAACCAAAAATTCCTTAGTAAGTCCCTCCTCCCAAAAGCCTGAAGAAAAAGGACAGTCCTGACATCCTACGCGAGCGACTAAGGCCGAGCAACCCTGTTCACGTAATTGTGATAAATAAGATAGTAAACTATCCCACCTTACGTGCTCGTCTTCCCATCGCTGATTCTGAACCAGTTCCACCATTCCCCCCATGCCTTACCTGACTGGACCAGGTGGATTGACCACTGAAGCCTGAAGCAGCTGGTTCAGGTTTCCTTGCTGTTCCATAGACCTCTGGGCACGGAACTCCTTCCTTGTCGGCCGATGGCGCCAGGAATGAAAAACCTGTATTTTCCTGGCTCCTTCTTGGGTACCCACAAGGGAGAAATCCGAAGATTAGGAAAAGAAGGGTCCAAGAAGGTCCAGCAATGCGCCCCAGGCTCACCCCGAGTGATTTTTTCTTTTGCGACTGCTGTAACTCACGACAGATTTAGTTATTGCAAACTGGGAAACGGGGAATAAACAAATGGATTAGAAAGCCACATATGAACCGGACCTAAGTAGGTCTGCCTCCTCCCTTGGGGTATCCGAGCCACCCTTCCATCGCGACCACGTTCACCGGGAGTTCTCTTGGCCACCAAAGGTTGAATTTTGTTGTGCCCTTTGCCTCCGAAAACACCGGTTTGCTGCATGGCCGGTACCCCCACACACTGACAAATCGTGCTTAAATCTGCACGCGGTCTCCAAAATGACATTGACCTTGATTGTACACAACATGGCCTGCCCTCCTGCTCGGGCCTTGGCTGGGGGCAAGAGACTCAAGTATGGTTGTGCTGACCAGGACTGAGGGAAAGGTGCCCTAGGGCCGTCATTAGCCTAATCCAAGCGTCGTGTCTTTCGTAATTCCAGCCGACCTCAGGTCTTAGAGCCATACGCGGCCTAAACTCCTCGTCGTACCCCACCATGCAGAGCCCCCTGGATCTTGTAAGCTCCAAAATCTGGTCTAGGGTCACAAAGAGGGGGGCGCACTGATCTGGATGGCCCCTTCCCACAATGCTTGCCAGCACGCAAAGGCCTGAACCCAATTGCCAAAAGTTTTGCCACTTCGGCTCCTTTCCTTCCCTTTCTCAAATCTCCTCTCTTTATCAACTGAAGGGCTTCAAGTGAGATAAGGGACCAAATGTCAACATATTCGCCTTGACATTTTTTCTCTCACCTCCGATGACAGGTGAGAGCCCAGAGTTGCTAAACCACAGAACAAGCCTCTTTAAAGCTTCTGAATAACCGCTGGTTTCACACGGCGGGAGCGATCCGACTCCCCTGGTGTAGGGGTCGGGGCGTCCATACCTGAAGGGGTGCCCCTGCCTTGCCCAACATTCTTTTAAAATCGCCAACCAAGGTCCCTCATCTTGGGGCCCTCCCGCGGGTCCTCCCAAAGCCCCAGCACAGCAGACAACTCACCATGGAAGATCCCAAGGCTGCTGTCGCTGGTGCGGATGATGCCGATGCTGATTTGCGGCCGAACCCCATGCCGGGCTGGCCTGCCCCTTCTGGAACTGCCCCTGATTGATCTTATCTCCTCCTACGCCTATTCCCATGAGCTCTTTTTGGCGGAGGAGAAGCCGATGAATCCGAAAAAGATCTTTCCCTCTCAGGCGCATCCCTCCTTGGTCCCTGAATGGCAGGCGAACACCGCCCTGAGCTCCTGTGACCACGGGAGGCCGAACGCTCCCTATGTCGCCTCCTCTGAGACCTGCCCGCCTTCTCCGTCTCATGATTTATGCTGGATGAGGTTGACTCTCTTCTAAATCTATGGGAGCGTTGCGGGACACTCCACTAAGCTAGGCGTTGCTCGCCCCACTATGTCCTTCTTCTGGATCAACTGTTAGGCAGGAAATGTGGGTATTGCTGAGTAGGTTAGATTAGATGGGCATGTCTTTATTCAACTTCAAATGCTATACTAAATACTAGTTTACTATATTATATTATGTGTTCAACAAAATAATGTAAAATGTGTACAAGGCTTTAGCCCTGTGTGGTAAAATGTATAATATAATATCTGGGACAATGAAGAGGAGAACGTGTTAGTCAGCAATAAATCTCTAATGACACATTTGTGTTGAGTATATGTATTTAAACTAGTGAAATCTCCAGGTTATAGATGTGTATTGGCATAGTTACTTGGTTAATTTGCTTTATAGTATAGCATAGAGACAGTATAATTTTGCAAGGCCCTGTTTTTTTATATAGTAAATAATGTAACCTCCTGCTGTAAATTATTATAAGTCACCAAGGAGTTCGGCTAAGTGCTTTTATACAGGGCACGGAACTCCCTGGTACTTCTAATATCCTAGTACTTTACAGTAGGGGGTTATATTATATAATCCACCCCCAACAAACTTTATAATGGCTAATATATACACTAAAATAAAAAATAAAACCACTAAAGAGTTTTACTTCTATATTTGGTGTTGTAAACATTTGTGATAATTAAAATAATGCTTTGAAAGTTGATCCCTTTATGACTTTGCAGCTAGCATGGGAAGTTTATTGCAGAGGATGAGGCCTGACTGGCATGGCCGTTGTGTGTGTGTATAGGATTAACAGTACATAACGGTGTTTAGTTTGTCAATGTTACTTTTTACAACCCTGAATAGTTCTTGTCTTCATATTTTGCACAAGTTATTATTTCCATGTGTCCTTTTAGAACGAACTAAGCAACCACACATAGCAACCCACATTCTACTATTTTTTTTTAAGCTTTGATTGTAATATTGCATGAAAGCCAATACCTAACAGATGAAACTGATTTGAACCAGGTTTGTGGATGTCTGCATATTTTGCAGTATAGTGAAAAAGAAGTTGTGGAACAGAATACTTCAGCTTATGTAGGTGAAGACATTTTTTTTACTTTCAAGATATTACAGCTGATAAAAGCTATTAAAAGTCGGCTGCATCTTAATTATTTTAAGTGATTTAACAAATACACATTTTCATACTATATATAGCTGTTTTTTTAATGTAAAACCAGCAAATAAAATGTAATTTCTTTTTGCAGTGGGTCAAATATAAAACTGGCTCACGCACGCATCTCCCTCAGAATCTTATAGAAGGCTTTCATCTTATAAAAATCTTTCTTTTCCTGAATATTTTTTATGCCCAAATACACAATTCCAACCTTTAACAACTACATAATTATGCTTGTGAAGGTTTACATTCATCCATAGGTCATGGTATATCTGTTGTATTCAGTTAGACTGGACTTAAAGTTTGGTTCCTGAAGATGTTTCGCTAGTCATCCGACTGGCTTTCTCAATTCAGAATGACTTGTACAAGAATCTGTTGGCAATTATGTAGCCCAAAAAGTCCCAATTAGCATATCACAGCCAGGTGTTAGGGACCTTCTGAATGCAAGGCGTGATTGTATTGTGGCTAAGAGGTGTTATAGGAACTACCCAGGGTAAGGTGTCAAAACAGCATTGTACATGGCAGACAGTTGGTGTTGAAACTTCCCCCACACACCTCTAATCAGGCTTGGTTTCTTTATTTTCACATAAATGGCCTTGACACCTCTCTTGAACCAGTCATGTTCCTTTGCCAATATGTTAAAGGGTATGTCCACCCTTCAGAAAATTTTTTTAGCAAACATTCCCCCTGTCCTCCCAGCCCCAACCGCTATGTTTGTAATATCAGAAAATGCCCAGAACTTTACTTACCTTCCCTCTTGCCTCTGCCGCGCTGCAGGCCCTCTGCTTGCAAGAAAATGCAAGCAGAGGGGCGGGACTGGCAGTCGCATCTGTGATTGGCTGAGCGGCAGCCAATCACGGACGGGGCTGCCGGGAGTTCAGTGCGGCGGAGGCATGAGGTAAGTAATGTTCTGGGCATTTTCTGATATTACAAACATAGCGGTTGGGGCTGGGGGGACAGGGGCAATGTTTGCTAAAAAGGGTTTTACACTAGGGGGAGGAATCCAAATGGGGGGGAGAGGGAGGGGGGGGAGGGGGAGGGAGGAGAAGGGCTGCAGTACGCATGCCAAACTTCTCCCGGAGCCCAGGTAGGAGGCAGAGTCCTATATGGACTCTGCTATCCTCCTGGTGGGCAGTTTTTGGGACTTGGGGGGGGAGGACTACAGGATAACCATATGGAGCTGGGATGTGAGGTAAGGATTAAATTACAGTACATGATGGGGCCAGTAGTGGGGGGGATTATAGTTTTGGGGGTGGACATGCCCTTTAACATTACAATCTTCAAAGGTATGTCCTTTTTCCTTAAGAAAGATACACAGCTGAGTCCTGACCCAAGGAATTGGCTCTTCTGTGCTGGACCATACCCACTTACAAATCAGATCACTCCTCACTGCACTGCTTATATGATGTCACTTTTCTTGTGTTTCGGTAATGGGTCTTTCAGGTGTACAAATTGCTGCCTTGGTGTGTTGTTTAGTTTAAAGCAGACAGGGATACGGTGTTTTTTGAAAATTCTTCTTATTTTCTCTGAGACCCCTACTACATATGGGATGACCATGTTCTTTCTCCTGTCTTGCTTTTCCCCCTCAATGTTGGACTACTGTCATCCTGAAGAGAGCAAACTGTTCTGTAGGGCACACATACATAGGTGCGCACACGCGTGTGCGCACCCTATGTTCCTTCCTCTTCTGGACACATTTCACTAACTGCTCCGCAAGTAAGTTACTTGACCTGAGTATATGCCGAGTCGGCTTATACTCGAGTATATACGATATATTGCAAATAAAAACAACTTAAACTAACCTTGTTGTTTATTGTTATTGTTTATTCATGGCATGTATTGGTTCGTCATAAACAGGGCTTTTCATTAAAATGTAGAAATGCAGGCATTGTAAGTTAAACTGTTGATCTTAATGGTGGTGTCTTTTTTAATGCAAAGGTTTATATAGACTTATGCTCTGATCATTTTTAATTTGCAGCTTTGATAGCAAAACGGCATACTTGGCATTAGGAGCTGTAAAGAACATTTCACTTAATATCTCAATCTCCAATAATGGTGACGATGCTTACGACACTAATGTCTTCTTCAATTTTTCAAGAGAACTCTATTTTATTAAAATGTGGCAAGAGGTAAGATGATTCTCAAATGTCAAAAAAGAATTTTCTTGAAATCATTATATTATATTATGTGATATTAATTAACCTGAGTTTGAATGATTGATAGTTAATGAGGATTACAACTGCTATATTTTAACTGCTTA
Organism: Hymenochirus boettgeri; assembly: GCA_019447015.1. Classification (NCBI taxonomy): domain Eukaryota; kingdom Metazoa; phylum Chordata; class Amphibia; order Anura; family Pipidae; genus Hymenochirus; species Hymenochirus boettgeri. The sequence continues at coordinate 113,916,089 of CM033474.1, forward strand.
CAATTCTAAAAATGAATTCAACTTTGGGTTCTCTTCATTTTTTTTTTAAAGGGAAAGGTGATCTTAATACAAATGCTCTCTAAAATAGCACACTCCTACCTTTAAAATGACTTTAGGATCTTGACTCTAGCTACAGTCTATTAAAACTTACAGCTGTATATAGCGTGGTGCTTCCTTGTTTACACAGTGAGCTGTGACATCACCAGCCCCTGGCTTGAGTATACCCACTTGTATCCTACTGCTGATACAGAGCATCATCAGCTGCATCGTAAGCCCCATCCTCATAATTCTTTATCATTTTTAAAGCTAGCCACAAGCCTGAAAATAATTTGACTGATATTACCGTGTGTATCAGTCAGTAGGCCTGACACTAGGTGTTATTTTTGTGTGCGTCCGTGACCAATGTCAATACATCGAATGGGTAAAAAAGGGCACTGCAGTAAATCACTCCCAATTGACTACCGGATCAGCCATGATCGATAGTGATTAAGCCTGGCCGAACGGTGGTGGGCGAATAATTGTATCATGAGTACACAACCTAAGGTGTCCATAAGCAGAGGAGAGCACATATATTGATTGCAAACCTGTAAACCTTCGCAAAAGATAATTTTGGGGGAGCGGGGATTATAACACATGCCTGTCACAGAGACAGTGCAGAGTAGTAAGAGAGACTTTACAAACCTTTGACTTTGTGTTGCCAACAGCTAATTACATCATCCAAGTTATTAATGAACTCTTTTCAACAGATGGCATTTTTGTATGGAGACCACTGTTCATATTTAATCTCCTCTACTGGTGGTATCAACATTTATCTGGCCTAATTTTTTTGCAAACACTACACAATAGATGATGAAAGACAGAAAGAGTGGCAGCATTATTTTATGAATTGTAATGAGGTAAATGATTCACCATTTAATGAGAAACTAAAATGGGAACATTAAAACATATTTGACTATTGTGGGTTTTTTTAAGACAAAGAAAATTCGGTTATACAGTATGTATTATCAGGTTTGTTTGTCTTAAAAAAAAAAACATAGCCAAATATGTTTAAATGTTCCCATTTTAGTTTCTCATTAAATGGTGAATCATTTACCTCATTACAATTCATGAAATAATGCTGCCACTCTTTTAAGACCAAAAAAAAAAGCATTCAGTTATATGTATTATCAGGTTTGTTTGTTTGTATATTTTTCTATCACTGACAAGCAGTAAACATTTCTTAGACGCATTTATTTAACTGGAGATATCGGTAAATGTTTTGTACACATGTATACTGAAAAATAATTCAAATAGTTTGCAGAAGGTGCCTTCATAACGGAAACTATTGGAGGGATGTACTGAGACACATGGGGCAGTAAGTCTTTAGCATATCTTATTACTGTACATTTCATTTATAATTTCCTTTGCATGCGTTAAAGGCCTGGTCATGTATAAAGATTCCAAAAGATTTTCAGATACTGCCACGTGCTCTGGGCTTTAATCTCATGCATATCCCTTCGCTATAGTTGGCAAAGCAGAGGCATTTAAGCAATTGCACCTCTTAGCACCTTTCCCTGTGTGGGGCTTATATGCAAAATGGGCCAAGTTTACCAATATAGTTTTATATGTGAATATAGAGTTGTAAACAGGTTTGTGTGTAATGGTCACTCTTATTTAGCAGTTTATATACAATGAAGCTAAAAAAGCAAATTATTCAAAGAATAATTGTTCATATTAACAAAGGCACAATATTGCTAAATAGCAATACCAAACCTTTAAGGAACGTAAATTTTATGAACGCGATCGTACAATTATGATCAAGTCGTAAAATTACAATAGCGATTGTACAATTATGATAAAACCGTACTACTGTTATAACCAATTATAATCCATGGATTATTAAATATGGCCCTGTAGGATTGAATATTATGGTTGCTATTCAAACATAAGGTTATACTGATTTTCTTGCCTGCTAATGTGCAGTTAGCATTAAAAACATTGGATATTTCCAGGGGTAAACCTTTCCTGTGACAGAGTGTAAAAATAGAAACTGTCATTGTAAATAATGAGCAGGTGGCAACTACAATACATCTATTTCTGTCTGTAAGTAAAAGGAAAAGACATTTTGTTTTATTAGTGTATGTAAATAATCTGGTGCACTTGCATAAACTATTCCAACATTCACTTGCTGCATGTTATTTATAGAAGGAGAATGTTAATACCAATGCCACTGATCCTGTCATTAGAAGGAGTCTAGCAAATCACAACATTGCTTAAAATATATCTCAGACACACTTAAACCAATTACTAACAATGACAAGCCTGCAATTCATCATAAATGTGTAAACAGATGTGTGGATCTTATATGAGAGAGATCACATTTGCAGTGGTAGTACTGTATAATAACATATATATATACACACTGTCTATTTTATCTATCTTCCTGTCTATCTCTATCTTTATCTGTGTGTCTGTATGTCTATCTCTTTACAGTAGCTATTGTTCTACATTTGTCTCTTCTGTCAGTCTACCTGTCTTTCTTTATGTTTACCTATTTGTCTCTCTGTCTTTTATGTAATCATAATGATGGTTTTGCCATATTAGTCCAATATATGTAGTATTAGTCCAATATATGTAGTCCATTAAAAGTATCACAGTACTCTACTTTTTAATACATTTTATGTAATCATGCATCCACCTGTATAATGTTTTTTCACGTTGGTGAATAGCATTATGGTGGAAGGGGGGGTGGAATATGGGGGCCCCTGACTAAATTTTGCATCTGGGCCCATAGATTAGTAGCTACGCCAGAGGTACTGTAGATTAATTTTATTTACAATAAATATGATATGTTTTTGCTATATAATAAGCAAGCTGTTGGTCTTTAGCAGATAGAACCTTTCCTTTGTTAGACATATTCTACAATACTTACTTCCCAGGTAAAAAGATTAAATGAGAGGTAAAACTGATGGGTTTTCTACACATATGATAAATTCAACAATCATACATTGAACTATTGCCTAACTAGTGTATAACCTACCCCTGTAGTGGATTTCTATGGGAGGAACTGTAAGATTATAGCCTTATAATCTTACAGTTCCAAGGGGAGAAGGAAACCAGAAGCCACAAAGGGGTTGGTTATAATATATAAAGCACACCGAACTGTAAATTAAAAGGATATTAGAAGACAGAATACCAGTCCACAGTATCTATTTATTGGTAGATCGGTCAGTAGGAAAGATTAAACTGGGCACAGCCATTGTGTACCAGTCCTTTAAAAACTTTCAGGGAGATTCAATAAAAGTTCTTATTGTTTAAAACCATTCAGATCTTATTTAACATTGAAAAGCTAACATCTGTTTGGTTGAGGCAAAATTAGCACCATTTTTAATGATAAGAACTTTTATTGAATAACCCTGTTTGTCTATAAGGTTGATATATATAAAAAGTGGCATGGCTGATTTGTTTTGAGGGGTTGATATAAAATCATTGATATACTAGAACTAAAAGAGATCACAGAGTCCTGTGTGCAAGAATAGATCAACATCCAATTAATATTCACATACATAATATGCTACCTACAGTGTAATATAAGGATATTACACCACTGAGGAGTTCCCTGACCATATAAAAACACAAGGCCATTAGGCCGAGTGTTTTTATAGAGGTCAGGAAACTCCGAGATGAAGTAATATCCGTATATTATTCTGTAGGTAGCGTATTATTCCATATAATACAAAAGGTCAAAAAAAGAAAAATCCAGCACAGGCACTAAAAAGAGACAAAAAACATTGTCTCTCACGCGGTGCAGTTTTGGTTCATGTACTGACTGACTGAATTACTGTTCTGATAAGGAGAAGCGAGAACATTCCTGTGATTCATAATTGATTGGGCCACTCGCTCCTTCTTATCAGCACAGTAATTCAGAAAGTCAGTCAGTCAGTGTACAAAAACAGGCTTGTAATCTACATTACTAATACAGACAGGGAGAGAGAAATGGGGAGGAGCAGTGGAATACAGGAAGTACATCACTGAGTGACTGATTATATGGATTCTCGCCACTACACCTCACCATTGAAATGCCAGAGCCTTATGTATTATATAAGGGATAATATGCTACCTACAGTGTAATATAAGGAGATTACGCCACCGAGGAGTTCCCTGACCATATAAAAACACAAGGCCGTTAGGGCGAGTGTTTTTATAGAGGTCACGGAACACCGAGGTGAAGTAATATCTATATATTATTCTGTAGGTAGTGTATTATTCCATATAATACATAAGGTCATAAAATCCAGCACAGGCACTCTGTCTCCCCCCTCCCTGTATTAGTAATGTTGATAATAAGCCCATTTTTGTACATACAAATAGATAACTGCTATTTCTATCTCAAACTAAAAGAAGACAATAAACATTGTCTCTCACCCGGTGCTGTTCCGGTTGTTACACTGACTGACTGAAATACTGTGCTGATAAGAAGGAGCGAGCGCATTTCTGTGATTTATAATTGACTCGGCCACTTGCTCCTCCTTATCAGTAATTCAGTCAGTCAGTCGGTGTACAGAAACGGGCTTGTTATCTAGACTGAATTATCAGGGGAGCCACCAAAACCCCTAGGGGAGCCACCAAAAACCCTCACAAAACACATCCTAAAACGACCCTATATAAGTGTACCCCGTATATATCTATAAAACTGATTCCCCCTTAAAATAATTGAGAGAGACACAAGCGTTGGGTGTAATAACGGCCACAGCATTTTATTGGTAAGATGTTACGTAGCTGATCCTTGCAATTACCATGACCCTGGTTGCCATAGCAACCCCACAACCACATATAGATATTTTCAGGAACTGTCAGCATGCCGCCTCCCGATAGGAGGGCATGTAGACCATACCAAGCCTCTTTTTGCAAGGATCTGACCGCCCGCTGTGACGACCCAATATTTCTTATATATATATAACCAAAGCTCTTATCAAATATATATATAACCATATATATATATATAACCATATCAAATATATAATAACTCTTTTTTCCTTTTTTTTTTTTTTTTTTTTTGAAATATATATAATTTGAAGTAACAAATAACTTCACAACATAAATATAACTTATAAACAACAAATAGATTTAACAGCAGTCCAATTAAATTGCACAGAAAAGAAGACCGGGCGGGTGGGGCAAATCCTAAACCACTGCTAAGATAAAATGGCGCCGATTTCCTCGTGCTGCCCGTCTTTTAGCCGAGCAGCCGCGCCAGGACGTCCCCCGCTCCGACGTCATCACGCTGCGTCGGCCCGCCACCCGCAATGCATCCTTGGGAACGGAACCAATCGTCCCCATCCCAGCCGCGGTGAGCGGGGCCGAGGCGCGCAACGACGCCGGAGTAAGACCGGACAAGGCTGGAAGGAATGGGGGGGGGGGGGGCATTGCCAACTCCCCCCCCCTTCAGTCAAGGGCAACGCTGCTTAAGCAGCGCGTTGCCCCTCAGACTGAATTATCAGGGGAGCCACCAAAACCCCTCACAAAACACATCTAAAACCGACCCTGCAGCAAACTGTAGCTATATATATATATAAGGGTCCCCGTACTATAAAACGGATTCCCCTTAAAATAATAATTGAGAGAGACACAAGCGTTGGGTGTAAATAACGGCCACAGCATTTTATTGGTAAGATGTTACGTAGCTGATCCTTGCAATACCATGACCCTGGTGCCATAGCAACCCCAAACCACATATAGATATTTTCAGGAACTGTCAGCATGCCGGCCTCCCGATAGGAGGGCATGTAGACCATACCAAGCCTCTTTTTGCAAGGATCTGACCGCCACTAGGAGCCTGTTGTACACCTATCAACGACCCGACCCCCACCCATTAAGCAAAGTGCTCTCTCAATCCCATCTTGCAGTCCGCATAGGAATATATCCAAACCCACCTCATTGAGTGAACCCCATCAGGTCGCAACAGAGCCCTGTTGTCACCTTCGAGTTCACGGTGTCTTATGGACACACCACACCATAAGAACGAACAAACGAGAGGTACTTGTATTTAACATTCTCCTAGATCTCTCTATCGCTGCAGGATCCCTTGCCCCTCTCCAATGCTGCCTAGGAATGACCTCCACCAGACTATTATCGAAGATGTAAAAAATTCGCCCATGCGAAGTAAGTCCGACCTAATATTTGCAATAAGGTCGGATAGCCTGCTGGTACACAGGTCATTCCCTGCTGCATGTAAGACCAGCCCCACCGGTCCCCGACACCTTCTACTAATGTCCACAATCTCTGGGAGCAGCCTGATCCATTTCAATCCCCTGATGCCTCTCCATTGTACTTTGCCTCTCGAAACTCCAGTGTTTTCCTCCCGGCCGAATTTCTGCCCTTCTTTCTGCCCAGTGAACGTAAGAATGTCCAATGATCCAGAACGTAGGCCTACTCGTACCTAAAGGAATCAATTAGTGACCAAATTTGGGCGAATGACGCGCTACGCAATCTGAGCGCCATCTGCCTATCCGCTTAACCTGCGTATTGGTGAAACCGAGGCCACTGGCCTCTGTTGCGGCACCTATCCGGAAGGAATGGGTGCCGAAATCTTTTGGATTTAATTCCAAATGGCGCAACGCGGATTTTAGGACGGCTTCAAACTGGAACTTGGTTAAAGGCAAGCCGTCCGCGTGTACGCAATTGTACCCCTGTCTTTCTCAACATTAATAGGCCTTGAGATTTGCAACGGGAAACAGGTCGATTGTAAGGGGAATAGCGAGAACATGACCCTGCGCCGAATATGTCCGTCTTGGACCTAGTGATGTGAATCTGAACTAGGGAATCTGTAACCACCACATCTTCCCTCACAACCCCTCCTTTACGGACCTACTGGGAACCAGTTCACTTAAACGCATGGCCCCGAAAAAGGCCAGCACAAAACTGGCCCTGAATAACGAGCACTCATATGTATCCCTAGTGACTGTTCTAAAATCGACCATAGTCGGGTTAGTAGATTAATGAAATGGGCGTCTGGATTCCCTTGAAACATATTCCTTTCCCAACCTTTTAAAATGGAGGTAACCAAAATTCCTTAGTAAGGTCCCCCATCCCAAAAGCCTGAAGAAAAAGGACAGTCCTGACATCCTACGCTGAGCGACTAAGGCCGAGCAACCCTGTTCACGTAATTGTGATAAATAAGATAGTAAACTATCCCACCTTACGTGCTCGTCTTCCATCGCTGATTCTGAACCAGTTCCACCCATTCCCCCCATGCCTTACCATGACTGACCAGGTGGATTGAGCCACTGAAGCCTGAAGCAGCTGGTTCAAGTTTCCTCCGTGATGTTCCATAGAGCCTCTGGGCAAGGAACTCCTTCCTTGTCGGCCGATGCGCCAGGGAATGAAAAACCTGTATTTTCCTGGCTCCTTCTTGGGTACCCACACCAAGGGAGAAATCCGAAGTTAGGAAAAGGAGGGTCCAAAAAGGTCCAGCAATGCGCCCCAGGCTCACCTCCGAGTGTTTTTTTCTTTTGCGACTGCTGGTAACTCACGAACATTTTAAGTTATTTGCAAACTGGGGAAACGGGGAATAAACAAATGGGATTAGAAAGCCACATATAAGCCTGGCCCGTCAGACTGAATTATCAGGGGAGCCACCAAAACCCCTCACAAAACACATCTAAAACCGACCCTGCAGCAAACTGTAGCTATATATATATATATAAGGTGTACCCCGTATATATCTATAAAACTGATTCCCCCTTAAAATAATTGAGAGAGACACAAGCGTTGGGTGTAAATAACGGCCACAGCATTTTATTGGTAAGATGTTACGTAGCTTATCATTGCAATTGACCCTGGTTGCCATAGCAACCCCACAACCACATATAGATATTTTCAGGAACTGTCAGCATGCCGGCCTCCCGATAGGAGGGCATGTAGACCATACCAAGCCTCTTTTTGCAAGGATCTGACCGCCCGCTGTGACGACCCAATATTTTCACAATCTATGCCTTTTTACTTATGGTTTGCAGCAAATCCTAAACCACTGCTAAGATAAAATGGCGCCGATTTCCTCGTCATATTTTTTATATTATATAACCAAGCTCTTATCAAAAATATATATACCCATATATATATAATATAACCATATCAAATATAATAACTCTTTTTTCCTTTTTTTTTTTTTTTTTTTTTTGAAAATATATAATTTGAAGTAACAAATAACTTCACAACATAAATATAACTTATAAACAACAAAAGATTTAACAGCAGTCACAATTAAATTGCACAGAAAAGAAGGGACCGGCGGTGGGGCAAATCCTAAACCACTGCTAAGATAAAATGGCGCCGATTTCCTCGTGCTGCCCGTCTTTTATAGCCGACACCGCGCCAGGACGTCCCCCGCTCCGACGTCATCACGCTGCGTCGGCCCGCCCACCCGCAATGCATCCTTGGGAACGGAACCAATCGTCCCCATCCCAGCCGCGGTGAGCGGGGCCGAGGCGCGCAACGACGCCGAGGTAAGACCGGACAAGGCTGTAAGAATGGGGGGGGGGGGGGCATTGCCAACTCCCCCCCCCTTCAGTCAAGGGCAACGCTGCTTAAGCAGCGCTTTGCCCCTCAGACTGAATTATCAGGGAGCCACCAAAACCCCTCACAAACACCTCTAAAACCGACCCTGCAGCAAACTGTAGCTATATATATATATAAGGTGTACCCCGTATATTCTATAAAACTGATTCCCCTTAAATAATTGAGAGAGACACAAGCGTTGGGTGTAAATAACGGCCACAGCATTTTATTGGTAAGATGTTACGTAGCTGATCCTTGCAATTACCATGACCCTGGTTGCCATAGCAACCCCACAACCACATATAGATATTTTCAGGAACTGTCAGCATGCCGGCCTCCCATAGGGGCATGTAGACCATACCAAGCCTCTTTTTGCAAGATCTGACCGCCACTAGGAGCCGTTGTACACCTATCAACGACTCCGACCCCCACCCATTAAGCAAAGTGCTCTCTCAATCCCACTTGCAGTCCGCATAGGAATATATCCAAACCCACCTCATTGAGGTGAACCCCATCAGGTCGCAACAGAGCCCTGTTGTCACCTTCGAGTTCACGGTGTCTTATGGACACACCACCTAAAGAACGAACAAAACGAGAGGTACGTGTATTTAACATTCTCCTAGATCTCTCTATCGCTGCAGGATCCCTTGCCCCTCTCCAATGCTGCCTAGGAATGACCTCCGACCAGACTATTATCGAAGATGTAAAAAATTCGCCCATGCGAAGTAAGTCCGACCTAATATTTGCAATAAGGTCGGATAGCCTGCTGGTACACAGGTCATTCCCTGCTGCATGTAAGACCAGCCCCACCGGTCCCCGACACCTTCTACTAATGTCCACAATCTCTGGGAGCAGCCTGATCCATTTCAACCCCTGATGCCTCTCCATTGTACGTTTGCCTCTCGAAATCCCAGTTGTTTTCCTCCCGGCCGAATTTCTGCCCGTCTTTCTGCCCAGTGAACGTAAGAATGTCCAATGATCCAGAACGTAGGCCTACTCGTACCTAAAAGGAGAAATCAATTAGTGACCAAATTTGGGCGATGTAACGCGCTACGCATCTGAGCGCCATCTGCCTATCCGCTTAACCTGCGTATTGGTGAAACCGAGGCCACTGGCCTCTGTTGCGGCACCTATCCGGAAGGAATGTGGCCGAAATCTTTTGGATTTAATTCCAAATGGCGCAACGCGGATTTTAGGACGGCTTCAAACTGGAACTTGGTTAAAGGCAAGCCGTCCGCGTGTACCAAATTGTACCCCTGTCTTTCTCAACTTAATAGGCCTTGAATTTGCAACGGGGCAACAGGTCGATGTAAGGGAATAGCGAGAAACATGACCCTCGCGCCGAATATGTCCGTCTTGGACCTAGTGATGTGAATCTGAACTAGGGAATCTGTAACCCCACATCTTCCCTCAACAAACCCTCCTTTACGGGACCTACTAGGGGGAACCAGTTCACTTACACGCATGGCCCCGAAAAGGCCAGCACAAAACTGGCCCTGAATAACGAGCACTCATAGTATCCCTAGTGACTTGTTCTAAAATCGACCATAGTCGGGTTAGTAGATTAAAGAAAAGGGCGTCTGGATTCCCTTGAAACATATTCCTTTCTCCAACCTTTTAAAATGGAGGTACCAAAATTCCTTAGTAATGTCCCTCCATCCCAAAAGCCTGAAGAAAAAGGACAGTCCTGACATCCTACGCTGAGCGACTAAGCCGAGCAACCCTGTTCACGTAATTGTGATAATAAGATAGTAAACTACCCACCTTACTGCTCTTCTTCCCATCGCTGATTCTGAACCAGTTCCACCCATTCCCCCCATGCCTTACCATGACTGGCCAGGTGGATTGAGCCACTGAAGCCTGAAGCAGCTGGTTCAGTTTCCTCCGTGATGTTCCATAGCCCCTCTGGCAAGGAACTCCTTCCTTGTCGGCCGATGGCGCCAGGAATGAAAAACCTGTATTTTCCTGGCTCCTTCTTGGGTACCACACCAAGGAGAAATCCGAAGATTAAGGAAAAGGAGGGTCCAAGAAAAGGTCCAGCAATGCGCCCCAGGCTCACCTCCGGTGTATTTTTTCTTTTGCGACTGCTGGTAACTCACGAACAGATTTTAAGTTATTTGCAACTGGGGAAACGGGAATAAACAAATGGGATTAGAAAGCCACATATGAAGCCGGACCTAAGTAGGTCTGCCTCCTCCCTCTTGGGGTAATCGGCGAGCCACCCTTCCATCGCGACCACGTTCACCGGATTTCCTTGGCCACCAAAGGTTGAATTTTGTTGTGCCCTTGCCTCCGAAAACACCGGTTTGCTGCATGGCCGGTACCCCCACACAACTGAGCAATCGTGCTTAAATCTGCACGCTGGTCCAAAAGACATGACCTTGATTGTACAGCCACATGGGCCTGCCCTCCGGCTCGCCTTGGCTGGGGGCAAGAGGACTCAAGTATGGTTGTGCTGACCAGGACTGAGGGAAAGTGCCCTAGGGGCCGTCATTAGCCTAATCCAAGCGTCGGTGGCTTTCGAATTCAGCCGACCTCAGGCTTAGAGCCATACGCTGCCTAAACTCCTCTTCGTACCTCCACCATGCAGAGCCCCCATGGATCTTGTAAGCTCCAAATCTGGTCTAGGTACACGAAAAGGTCGGCGCACTGACTGGATGGCCCTTTCCCACAATGCTTGCCAGAACGCAAAAGGCCTGAACCCAATTGCCAAAAGTTTTTGCCACTTTCGGCTCCTTTTCCTTCCCTTTCTCAAATCTCCTCTCTTTATCAACTGAAGGGCTATCAATGGAGATAAGGGACCAAATGTCAACATATTCGCCCTTGACAATTTTTTCTCTCACCTCCGATGACAGGTGAGAGCCCAGAGGTGCTAAACCCCAGAAACAGGCCTCTTAAGGCTTCTGAATTAACCGCTGGTTTCACAGGCGGGACGATCCGACTCCCCCTGGAGCAGGGTTCGGGGCGTCCATACCTGAAGTGGGTGCCCCTGCCTTGCCCAACATGGCTTTAAAATCGCCAACCAAGGTCCCTCACTCTGGGGCCTCCCGCGGGTCCTCCCCAAGCCCCAGCACAAGACAACTCACCAGTGGAAGATCCCAAGGCTGCTGTCGCTGGTGCGGATGATGCCGTGCTTGATTTGCGGCCGAATCCCCATGCCGGGCTGCCTGCCCCCCTTCTGGAACTGCCCCTGATTGATCTTGATCTCCTCCTACGCCTATTCCCATGAGCTCTTTTTGGCGGAGGAGAAGCCGATGAATCCGAAAAGATCTTTCCCTCTCAGGCGCATCCCTCCTTGATGCCCTGGAATGGCAGTGCGAACACTGCCCTGAGCTCCTGTGACCACTGGAGGCCGAACGCTCCCTATGTCGCCTCCTCTAGAACCTGCCCCGCCTTCTCCGTCTCGATTTTATGTGCTGGATGAGGTTGACTCTCTTCTAAATCTATGGAGCGTTGCGGGACCTCCACTAACTGAGCGTTGGCTCCGCCCCCACATGTCTGGCGCACGCACCCCCAGGTCCCCCCTGGCCTTGGGGACGGCCCCTATAGTGAGCGAGCGTCAGCGAATTCCCATTCCCCTTCTTCTGTTGACTCTCGCCCTTGGGCTGCCTCCAAGCGGCGGCGGCGTCAGCCCGCACCCCGGCTGGTACCATATAGTCATCCAGGAAGGGTAATACCCGGATCTGCCTTTACCCCCCATACTGTGGTAACGATGCCCTGCTTCTTGCCCCGGTGCCTGAGCATTACCCCTTGGAGATTGGGCATTACTCCTCCCAGTAGCTGCTGGGGCGGATACCTTTCCCTTTCCCCTATGTCCTGCCCCACCTCGCTTGGGAGCTTTGGATGCTGAACTCTTTGGCGAGATGTGAGGGGAGGCTAGGGCTAAGCCTGGATGGGGCCCTGGACTGCCTGGAGGGCCTACCCCTTTCCCTAGTTGTTGGCCTACCTTGTCTCTCCTCCCCAGGTTTGTGCCTCAGCTGGTATAGGGCCTGGGGGTTCCTCGGTCCCAACAGCCTTCTCAGCCATCCAGCCCCTTCCCTGCCCTCCTCTCCATCACCTGTTGCTGTACTGATCCAATTCAGCCATTCTCCTGGTCACAATCTATGCCTTTTTACTTAGTTTGCAGCAATCCTAAACCACTGCTAAGATAAAATGGCGCCGATTTCCTCGTGCTGCCCGTCTTTTATAGCCGAGCAGCCGCGCCAGGACGTCCCCCGCTCCGACGTCATCACGCTGCGTCGGCCCGCCCACCCCAATGCATCCTTGGGAACGGAACCAATCGTCCCCATCCCAGCCGCGGGTGAGGCGGGCCGAGGCCGCAACGACGCCGAGGTAAGACCGGACAAGGCTGTGAAGGATGGGGGGGGGCATGCCAACTCCCCCCCCCTTCAGTCAAGGGCAACGCTGCTTAGCAGCGCGTTGCCCCTCACATTAGTAATACAGGCAGGGAGAGAGAAATGGGAGGGCAGTGGATACAGGAGTCACTCAGTGACATTACTGGTGACTGTATATAGATTCTCGCCACTGCACCTCCCCATTCAAATGCCAGAGCCTTATGTATTTTATTACTTTATTTTATTATTCAGTATTAGCATCTAACATACTGAATATAAAATATTTTACACTGCAAAGACGTTCCCCTGACTTTAAAGGGCATGTCCACCCAAAACTATAATCCCCCCCACTAATGGCCCCATCATTGTAGTGTAGTTTAATACTTACCTCACATCCCAGCTCCATAAGGTTCTCCTGTAGTCCCCCCCCAAGTGCCCACCAGGAGGATAGCAGAGTCCATATAGGACTCTGCCTCCTACCTGGCCTCCGGGAGAAGTTTGGCATGCGTAACTGCCGCCTTGCAAATCCTAAACCACTGCTAAGATAAAATGGCGCCGATTTCCTCGTGCTGCCCGTCTTTTATAGCCGAGCAGCCGCGCCAGGACGTCCCCCGCTCCGACGTCATCACGCTGCGTCGGCCCGCCCACCCGCAATGCATCCTTGGGAACGGAACCAATCGTCCCCATCCCAGCCGCGGGTGAGCGGGGCCGAGGCGCGCAACGACGCCGGAGGTAAGACCGGACAAGGCTGTGAAGGAATGGGGGGGGGGGTATTGCCAACTCCCCCCCCTTCAGTCAAGGGCAACGCTGCTTAAGCAGCGCGTTGCCCCTCAAAAATCGCCAACCAAGGTCCCTCACTCTGGGGCCCTCCGCGGGTCCTCCCCAAGCCCCAGCACAAGACAACTCACCAGTGGAAGATCCCAAGGCTGCTGTCGCTGGTGCGGATGAGCCGAGCTTGATTTGCGGCCGAATCCCCATGCCGGCTGCCTGCCCCCTTCTGGAACTGCCCCTGATTGATCTTGATCTCCTCCTACGCCTATTCCCATGAGCTCTTTTTGGCGGAGGAGAAGCCGTGAATCCGAAAAGAATCTTTCCCTCTCAGGCGCATCCCTCCTTGATGCCCTGAATGGCAGTGCGAACACTGCCCTAGCTCCTGTGACCACTGGAGGCCGAACGCTCCCTATGTCGCCTCCTCTGAGACCTGCCCCGCCTTCTCCGTCTCGTTTATGGCTGATGAGGTTGACTCTCTTCTAAATCTATGGGAGCGTTGCGGGACCTCCACTAAGCTAGGCGTTGGCTCCGCCCCCACTATGTCTGGCGCACCACCCCCAGGTCCCCCCTGGCCTTGGGGACGGCCCCTATAGTGGAGCGAGCGTCAGCGAATTCCCATTCCCCTTCTTCTGTTGACTCTCCGGCCCTTGCTGCCTCCAAGCGGCGGCGGCGTCAGCCCCACCCCGGCTGTACCATATGTCATCCAGGAAGGGTAAATAACCCGGGATCTGCCTTTGACCCCCCATACTGTGGGTAACTGATGCCCTGCTTCTTGCCCCGGTGCCTGAGCATTACCCCTTGGAGATTGGGCATTACTCTCCCATAGCTGCTGGGGGGCGATACCTTTCCCTTTCCCCTATGTCCTGCCCCACCCGCTTGGGAGCTTTGGATGCTGAACTCTTTTGGCGAGATGTGGAGGAGGGCTAGGGCTAAGCCTGGATGGGGCCCTGGACTGCCGAGGGCCTACCCCTTTGCCTAGTTGTTGGCCTACCTTGTCTCTCCTCCCCAGGTTGTGCCTCCTGGTATAGGGCCTGGGGGTTCCTCGGTCCCAACAGCCTTCCACGCCATCCAGCCCCTTCCCTGCCCATCCTCTCCATCACTGTTGCTGTAGCTGATCCAATTCAGCCATTCTCCTGGTCACAATCTATGCCTTTTTACTTATGGTTTGCAGCAAATCCTAAACCACTGCTAAGATAAAATGGCCCCGATTTCCTCGTGCTGCCGTCTTTTATAGCCGCGGCGCGGTGTCTTATGGACACACCACCTAAAGAACGAACAAAACGAGAGGTACGTGTATTTAACATTCTCCTAGATCTCTCTATCGCTGCAGGATCCCTTGCCCCTCTCCAATGCTGCCTAGGAATGACCTCCGACCAGACTATTATCGAAGATGTAAAAAATTCGCCCATGCGAAGTAAGTCCGACCTAATATTTGCAATAAGGTCGGATAGCCTGCTGGTACACAGGTCATTCCCTGCTGCATGTAAGACCAGCCCCACCGGTCCCCGACACCTTCTACTAATGTCCACAATCTCTGGGAGCAGCCTGATCCATTTCAATCCCCTGATGCCTCTCCATTGTACGTTTGCCTCTCGAAATCCCAGTTGTTTTCCTCCCGGCCGAATTTCTGCCCGTCTTTCTGCCCAGTGAACGTAAGAATGTCCAATGATCCAGAACGTAGGCCTACTCGTACCTAAAAGGAGAAATCAATTAGTGACCAAATTTGGGCGAATGTAACGCGCTACGCAATCTGAGCGCCATCTGCCTATCCGCTTAACCTGCGTATTGGTGAAACCGAGGCCACTGGCCTCTGTTGCGGCACCTATCCGGAAGGAATGGGTGCCGAAATCTTTTGGATTTAATTCCAAATGGCGCAACGCGGATTTTAGGACGGCTTCAAACTGGAACTTGGTTAAAGGCAAGCCGTCCGCGTGTACCAGAAATTGTACCCCTGTCTTTCTCAACAGTAAATAGGCCTTGAGATTTGCAACGGGGCAACAGGTCGATTGTAAGGGGAATAGCGAGAAACATGACCCTGCGCCGAATATGTCCGTCTTGGACCTAGTGATGTGAATCTGAACTAGGGAATCTGTAACCACCACATCTTCCCTCAACAACCCTCCTTTACGGGACCTACTAGGGGGAACCAGTTCACTTACACGCATGGCCCCGAAAAAGGCCAGCACAAAACTGGCCCTGAATAACGAGCACTCATATGTATCCCTAGTGACTTGTTCTAAAATCGACCATAGTCGGGTTAGTAGATTAAATGAAATAGGGCGTCTGGATTCCCTTGAAACATATTCCTTTCTCCAACCTTTTAAAATGGAGGTAACCAAAAATTCCTTTGTAATGTCCCTCCATCCCAAAAGCCTGAAGAAAAAGGACAGTCCCGACATCCTACGCTGAGCGACTAAGGCCGAGCAACCCTGTTCACGTAATTGTGATAAATAAGATAGTAAACTATCCCACCTTACGTGCTCGTCTTCCCATCGCTGATTCTGAACCAGTTCCACCCATTCCCCCCATGCCTTACCATGACTGGACCAGGTGGATTGAGCCACTGAAGCCTGAAGCAGCTGGTTCAAGTTTCCTCCGTGATGTTCCATAGAGCCTCTGGGCAAGGAACTCCTTCCTTGTCGGCCGGTTGCGCCAGGGAATGAAAAACCTGTATTTTCCTGGCTCCTTCTTGGGTACCACACCAAGGGGAGAAATCCGAAGATTAGGAAAAGGAGGGTCCAAGAAAGGTCCAGCAATGCGCCCCAGGCTCACCTCCGAGTGTATTTTTTCTTTTGCGACTGCTGGTAACTCACGAACAGATTTTAAGTTATTTGCAAACTGGGGAAACGGGGAATAAACAAATGGGATTAGAAAGCCACATATGAAGCCGGACCTAAGTAGGTCTGCCTCCTCCCTCTTGGGGTAATCGGCGAGCCACCCTTCCATCGCGACCACGTTCACCGGAGTTCTCTTGGCCACCAAAGGTTGAATTTTGTTGTGCCCTTTGCCTCCGAAAACACCGGTTTGCTGCATGGCCGGTACCCCCACACACTGAGCAATCGTGCTTAAATCTGCACGCTGGTCCAAAATGACATTGACCTTGATTGTACAGCCAACATGGGCCTGCCCTCCTGCTCGGGCCTTGGCTGGGGGCAAGAGGACTCAAGTATGGTTGTGCTGACCAGGACTGAGGGAAAGGTGCCCTAGGGGCCGTCATTAGCCTAATCCAAGCGTCGGTGGCTTTCGAATTCCAGCCGACCTCAGGTCTTAGAGCCATACGCTGCCTAAACTCCTCGTCGTACCTCCACCATGCAGAGCCCCCATGGATCTTGTAAGCTCCAAAAATCTGGTCTAGGTACACGAAAAGGTCGGCGCACTGATCTGGATGGCCCCTTCCCACAATGCTTGCCAGCACGCAAAAGGCCTGAACCCAATTGCCAAAAGTTTTTGCCACTTTCGGCTCCTTTTCCTTCCCTTTCTCAAATCTCCTCTCTTTATCAACTGAAGGGCTATCAATGGAGATAAGGGACCAAATGTCAACATATTCGCCCTTGACAATTTTTTCTCTCACCTCCGATGACAGGTGAGAGCCCAGAGGTGCTAAACCACAGAACAAGGCCTCTTTAAAGGCTTCTGAATTAACCGCTGGTTTCACAGGCGGGAGCGATCCGACTCCCCCTGGTGTAGGGGTCGGGGCGTCCATACCTGAAGTGGGTGCCCCTGCCTTGCCCAACATGGCTTTTAAAATCGCCAACCAAGGTCCCTCACTCTGGGGCCCTCCCGCGGGTCCTCCCCAAGCCCCAGCACAAGACAACTCACCAGTGGAAGATCCCAAGGCTGCTGTCGCTGGTGCGGATGATGCCGATGCTTGATTTGCGGCCGAATCCCCATGCCGGGCTGCCTGCCCCCTTCTGGAACTGCCCCTGATTGATCTTGATCTCCTCCTACGCCTATTCCCATGAGCTCTTTTTGGCGGAGGAGAAGCCGATGAATCCGAAAAAGATCTTTCCCTCTCAGGCGCATCCCTCCTTGATGCCCTGGAATGGCAGTGCGAACACTGCCCTGAGCTCCTGTGACCACTGGAGGCCGAACGCTCCCTATGTCGCCTCCTCTGAGACCTGCCCCGCCTTCTCCGTCTCGATTTATTGCTGGATGAGGTTGACTCTCTTCTAAATCTATGGGAGCGTTGCGGGACCTCCACTAAGCTAGGCGTTGGCTCCGCCCCCACTATGTCTGGCGCACGCACCCCCAGGTCCCCCCTGGCCTTGGGGACGGCCCCTATAGTGGAGCGAGCGTCAGCGAATTCCCATTCCCCTTCTTCTGTTGACTCTCCGGCCCTTGGCTGCCTCCAAGCGGCGGCGGCGTCAGCCCGCACCCCGGCTGGTACCATATAGTCATCCAGGGAAGGGTAAATACCCGGGATCTGCCTTTGACCCCCCATACTGTGGGTAACTGATGCCCCTGCTTCTTGCCCCGGTGCCTGAGCATTACCCCTTGGAGATTGGGCATTACTCCTCCCAGTAGCTGCTGGGGCGGATACCTTTCCCTTTCCCCTATGTCCTGCCCCACCTCGCTTGGGAGCTTTGGATGCTGAACTCTTTTGGCGAGATGTGGAGGGAGGGCTAGGGCTAAGCCTGGATGGGGCCCTGGACTGCCTGGAGGGCCTACCCCTTTGCCTAGTTGTTGGCCTACCTTGTCTCTCCTCCCCAGGTTGTGCCTCAGCTGGTATAGGGCCTGGGGGTTCCTCGGTCCCCAACAGCCTTCTCAGCCATCCAGCCCCTTCCCTGCCCATCCTCTCCATCACCTCCTTCTCAGCCATCCAGCCCCTTCCCTGCCCATCCTCTCCATCACCTGTTGCTGTAGCTGATCCAATTCAGCCATTCTCCTGGTCACAATCTATGCCTTTTTACTTATGGTTTGCAGCAAATCCTAAACCACTGCTAAGATAAAATGGCGCCGATTTCCCCTCGGTGGCTTCCGTTTTTATAGCCGGCAGCCGCGCCAGGACGTCCCCCCTCCGACGTCATCACGCTGCGTCGGCCCGCCCACCCGCAATGCATCCTTGGGAACGGAACCAATCGTCCCCATCCCAGCCGCGGGTGACGGGGCCGAGGCGCGCAACGACGCCGGAGGTAAGACCGGACAAGGCTGTGAAGGAATGGGGGGGGGGGGCATTGCCAACTCCCCCCCCCTTCAGTCAAGGGCAACGCTGCTTAAGCAGCGCGTTGCCCCTCACATTAGTAATACAGGCAGGGAGAGAGAAATGGGGAGGCAGTGGAATACAGGAAGTCACTCAGTGACATTACTGAGTGACTGTATAGATTCTCCCGCACTGCACCTCCCCTTCAAATGCCAGAGCTTATGTATTTTATTACTTTATTTTATTATTCAGTATTTAGCAATCTAACATACTGAATATAAAATATTTTTACACTGCAAAGACGTTCCCCTGACTTTAAAGGGCATGTCCACCCCCAAAACTATAATCCCCCCCCCACTAATGGCCCCTCATGTGTGTAGTTTATAACTTACCTCACATCCCAGCTCCATAAGGTTCTCCTGTAGTCCCCCCCCAAAGTGCCCACCAGGAGGATAGCAGAGTCCATATAGGACTCTGCCTCCTACCTGGCCTCCGGGAGAAGTTTGGCATGGTACGTACTGCAGCCCTTCTCCCCCCCCTCCCTCCCCTCCCTTTCCCTCCCGTTTTGCTATCCTTCCCCTAGCATAAAACCCCTGGGCATGTAATAGAACAACTTCCCCCAGCCCAACCGCATAAAAATTATTTTTAGAAAGAGACCAGAACTGTACTTACCTTCCCTCGCTCCCCCGGCATTCTGAGAAGCGGGCAGCCGCATCCGTGATTGGCTGCCTCTCAGTCAATCACGGACGCGGCTGCTGGTCCCGCCCCCTGCTTGCCGTGTCTTGCAAGCAGAAGGCCGGGCGTCGGAGGAGAGAGGGAAGGTAAGTGAAGAACTGGGGACTTTCTGAAATTAATTTTATAGCGGTTGGGGCTGGGGGAGGGTACTCTATCATATGGGAAAATTTCATATTAAGGGTGGACATGCCCTTTAATCTTCAACTTTCTGAGGAAAGTGAAGACAAAGCACCTCACATCACATTCCATAGAATAATGAACTTTTAAATCAGCCTTTGGGCCATTGTAGTTCATTGTAGTTGATTTTTATTTTTGACCTATTTGACAAGTTAAAAGTTGCAGCATACATATCTTCTAAAATTAGAAGGACTGTGGGAGCACTCCTTATGATTAAATTCTGTGGAAGTGATCTTCTCAAAGCACACTTCCAAGCCCCATACAATATCATACTATCTGTGCACTTGCATACATTATAAACAAAAGGAAACTTTAGTTCTTTTTAAAAATATATTAAAATATTGAATCTCTGCATAACTGGGGGGGATGTGATATCGCTAACATAAGTCTAAAACTCACTCAAAGCAATCTAATATTGGGTAAATGTGGGCTTCAGCCTTATTTTGAGCACTGCGCTATTTCTAAGTGTTTTGGGAAATATTGCATTGCTTCTCTTTCAATTTCCCTGAGGTTAAAGGGTATCTCCACTGTTAAAATCACTTTTTTTCAATTCAGTTTTATTAAAGAACGGGAGGTAAAGGAACTGTGTCTTACTTTGCGTTCTTCAATACAACGTTTAGGAGCTGGGGACAAAGTTGTAGAACTTACCCGGTCTCTCGCTCCTCCACACCTACCTCTGACAGGTTCCGATGGACTTACAGGGAGATGTAATAAAAGTTCTTAAAAATGGTGCTAATTTTGGCCCAACCAATCAGATGTTGGGGCAAAATTAGCACCATTTTAAACGATAAGAACTTTTATTGAATAACCCTGTTAGTATGCTATGCACATCGCACCTACCTCATAGCACAAAACTTAGTGGGAGGTCGTATAGGGACTTAAAGGGCATGTCCACCCTTATTATAAACTTTTGACCTATAATAGAATGCCTTCCCCCAGCCCCAACCGCTATAAAATCATTTTAAGAAAGTGCCCAGATCTTTACTTACCTTCCCTCTCTCCTTCGACGCCCGGACGCGGCTGCCGGCTTCTCAGAATGCTGGGGGAGGGAGGGAAGGTAAGTAAAATTCGGGGGTCTTTCTTAAAATTATTTTTTAGTGGTTGGGGCTGGGGGATGAAATACTATTAAATGGACAAGGGTTTTTATGGTAGGGGGAGGGATCGCAGAGAGGGAGGAGGGGGGAAGGGCTGCAGTACGCATGCCAAACTTCTCCCCGGGGGGCGAGACAGGAGGCAGAGTCCTATATGGACTATGTTATCCTCCTGGTGGGCAGTTTTTGGGACTTTAGGGGGGACTACAGGAGAACCATATGGAGCTGGGATGTGAGGTAAGGATATTACTACACTACATGGTGGGGCCATTAGTGGGGGGGATTATAGTTTTGGGGGTGGACATGCCCTTTAACAGCAGCGCAAAAACAAACATCTTTTCTGAGATCACTCAGTGCAATACCAGACGTAATCGTGTTTTGCATTGAGAGATCTTGGAAAGTTAAGACTATCTATTTTGCATTACTGAATTCCCTGACTATTTTTATTATAATGTATATTTTATTTTCTATGGACTATCTATAGTGTATATCTGTACAGTCCTATCCCTATTGTATCATTTCTATCTAATTAACTTTTAATACTTTTCTACACTTGTGGTAAACTAGTAAACCATTCAGCAAGTAATTTTACACTTAAATAGTCCTAACAATTCAACACTGCATAGGATATCCAGATCCTGACATATATTTCCTGGACATAACACCTACTCCTTGTGCAAATCAAAAGATGTGTTATGGTATATGAGCCAGGGTGTAGTCAGACTGTCTAGCAGGGAAATAAGGGATAATTGTCTAAAGCTTGGTCAGTCTGGCTTCATTGGTTTCCAAAATGCTGTTTATTTCTCTTCAAATCTTCTTGCAATATTTGCAAGAACATCACCAAGTATCCATACAAAATGTAATTTTAAACAGAAAGAACTGTAAACTAATTACATTGCTTTACTGTATGTGTCCTGTTTTTTTCTTCTAGGATAATAAATTAATTTCTAAACTATAAATAGCTTGGTTTGTTTTAAGGACTTGGAGCTATAATATGTAGAACTAGCCAGCCTATGTAGAGCAAGCTAAGGCGGGTGTGTCTGTAACAGTCATCAACTAATGAGATCATGGAATAAAATGGGAAAAGTCAGTTTTAAGCCAAGGAAAAGGTCAATTTTGTCATTTGCTTTTTTTGTTGCAGATATTTTACCTAATGATGTAAGGACCATTATTACAAATATGTTTTTGTAGAATGCAAAATTAATTTGCATGGGTACATTAAGAGCAAATGAATTTGAATGTAAGGAAGTGAGACTTTGCATTATCTTTAAAAAATACCGTCTAAGGACACTTCTGCCAATGCTCTATTGTCCCTTTTGCTTTTTAATGCTTACATGCATTGGGATCCCCTTGAGTGACAGCAATATTCTCAAAGATCTACATTAAGACAAAGAACCAGTTAGCTAAAACATGACAAATATTTTTTCTTTTCTTTTACCAAGAGGTAGAGCTCTGTAGTGTTTCTTATTGTATGGGCAATACTTTTGTAATAATTTGTTGCTCATTTTTTGGTATGCATTGGTATGTTTTCTGGCAGTTTCTGCCTTAGAGATCTGATCCTGTTATGAGAACCCAACAACTTCCTATTACGTATATTAAACAGAAGACTTTTCCCTCGTCATTACATCACCACAAAGACACTCAATAATGAACCCAGCAAGCGGGATTTTGAGATAATGTATAAAGTTTAAAAAAACCTAAGCAAATAGCAAATTGGTATGAGGCTTGCAAAGGTTACTTTGTGCCAAAAATACCAACTGTGCCCATTTAACACAGACTTACAGAATTTTACAAATTTACAAATTAGAAGTGTTGACATAAGAAACCAAAACAAATTTGTTGAAACAGCCTCCATTTTTGTTTTACAAAAACTGAAACTAAGCAGAAGGAAAAACATGCAACATTAAACAAATCTCTCCAGTGGCTGATAAAAAGAGAACTATATGAGAAGTAGTTTTAAAAAAAAATGGTTGTTATGTTACCAAAATATAAATCTTACCCAGAGAGAGTAACTACATCCTAAAAATTACATATCTGCTCCTTATGGTTTATCCTGCAGTGCTTGTCCAAAGTCCAGGAAACTGGACAGTATAAGCTGTCCTCCTGTGTGAAAAGTTTCCGCCTCCTTCTTGTCAGTGGCAAGCGCAGAGTAGCCCTTCCCCCCAATCCCTCGCTGACTGCACTTCACCTAGCATAAAATATTTTTGATATAATGTTGGCCATCCCTTTCCACCCCCCACCACTATATTAGATATGTTTAAAAAGAACCACAACTCTGCTTTCAGCTCCTCATTCCCACTGCAATCTCTATACCTGGCAGCTGCGGCTTTGAGCCAATCACAGCCGTGGCTGCTGGTCTGGCCCCCTGCTTGTAGTTCCCATCAAGCAGGGAGCCAGATTACAATGCCGCTGGAGCGAGGGGCTGTAAGTAGCACTGTGATTCTTTTTTTACACATCTAATATTTAGTGGTTGGGGGTGGGAAGGAATGGCCAACATTATATCAAAAATTTATATTGAGGGTGGAGATGCCCTTTAATTCTGTGCAGGAATTTTCCCATATTTTTTCCTTCTTGTACTGATAGATTGGTGGGATGGTTAATTAGTTAACATGTTAAGACTAACATTAGTCTTAACATTGGTTGCTCTTTGGTTTGTTATTGTACCTAACTTTAAATTGCTGTCCCTGGGAGTGGAACTTTGTATAAAGTCCTTTGGTACTGTGTTATTAGGCATCGAAAAGAGGCATTTAATCATCTGATGGATGCATCTTCTGTGGTAAAGATATATAATATTTGTGCTGAGATTGTGGTCTGTATAAATAAATCTGTGTAAGTAAATAAATCCTTCTTCCTGCTAGTTAAAGTTGTGTGGGTTGAAGTTAAATTTTAGGCACTAGGGGCCATATTTGCTCTGTATAGCATTTTAGCGATACTGCACGTTATTCGTAATGTGCACCAAACATTCATTAATTAACTAACGTTCAGTTGTAGAATACCATGCGGTGGTAAACTATCGCAATGGTATTCTATGGGGGCCTTAAATCTACAATCAGGTTATTGTACATTTACGATCATTAATTTATGATAACGATCATAAATTAACGATCGCTGAACTGTTTGGAAATTAACAATTGGTTTTGTTTGTTTGTTTATTTGTCTCTCTGTCTCCTTGCACTGATACATTAGTGGGTGGGGCTAGGATAGAGAGAGGTGGAGATTATAGAGAGGGGTGGAAATGGAGCAGGAAAGGTTGAGTGGAGAAGTAGTTTTTTAAGAGTTACTAGGGGAAGTAGGGGACAGAAGAGTAGGGTCAATTCTTCCCTGCTAGTCCAATCCAAGAAATGTACCGTTTTAAGGGATAAAGTAGAGTAGTTCAGGTGAGAAGAAGCATGGATGGAGCAGGCTGATCCCTGGAGCACTCTGGGGACCGGCATTGGTAATACAAGGGGGAAAGAACCAAGTGCTAGAAAGGCTATTCAGGTGGTAGGGGACTCCATTATTAGAAAGGTGGACAGGGTTTATCTGCCGCCAAGACCCTAAATGCTGAACAGTGTGTTGCCTACCTAAGGCTAGGGTGTGACATGTGGTGGATTGGGTAGGCAGATTATTGGGTAATACTGGGAGAGTTCCAGCTGTCTTTATTTCCATTGGTGCCAATGGAGGAGGAGAAGGAGGGATGGGTTGCACCTCACTGAGGGCTAGAGGGTTGGATTTAAAGTAGGTTGAGGGGGTATTGTCAATCTCACTGGGGTAGATAGCACAGGAGATAAGGAGGGTGTAGATGGCCAGTGGTGGGTGTTAGTGTCTTCTACAAGCCACCAAATGCCCGGAAGTGTGTCACCTTCATATGCAGATGGAAAGGACTGCAAGCTAGTGACATGTTCTGATTATCGGGTACTTTAATTAGCCTGACATTGAATGGAAAAGTAAAACTGCCAACATAGTTAAGGGGGTTGGGTTCCCAAATTTGCTACATGAAAATTTTCTCTCATTGATGGATCTGGTAATATCTAATTACACAGGCAATATTATAGATATGAAGTTAACTTGAAGCTTAGGAAATAGTGACCATGAAATATTGTCATTCAATGTATGTTATAAAAAGGAAAGGCGTTGTGGGTTAACAAAGAAAGTAATATTTCCCTGGATAAAAATAGCTCTTCAGCATATAAACTGGGATGATATAGTCTCATGGAAAGAAACTGAACAGAAGTGTACTGGTTTTTTTTTCCCATGGTTCTTTTATTAGAGAGATTTCCAAGTGAACTCGGGATACATAAACAAAAAGCTCTGTTGCAACGTTAATCAGATATGTACTTGAATTAAAATTTTTAACTTTATAACAATAAATATAATATTGTAGGGTTACATTACATATGTGCTTCTCATGAAGGAAATTAAATAAATAAAATATTGAAATTATGAAGGGAGTGGGAAAGAGAAAAAAATGGGGGGGGTTGTGAAAAGGGTCTGTTGTCTCTTTATAGTATACCAGTTTGTTTGTGTATATTAGTACTCACTTACCTGTCATTTAGTTGTCCAACTTTTATAATTTACAGGGATGATTCGGTCATGCCCCGAGAGGAAGACCTTTGTCTCTCCTTCTTCCTCTCACCTCCGTCATTGCGAAAATCCAAAGGTTCCAAAACTTGCCATAGTGTTTCAGCGTGCCCTTTGCTCTTTTGACCACCAGTTTAAGTGGACTGTTTTTGAAGGGGTTTAAACAATTGCACATCTAAATGTATACTTTTGGGAAATAGATTTAAAAAAAAAAAAAAAAAACGAGTCTCCACCCACGTGGCTTTATTCTGATGTAAAGAGGGGAATGGAAAGGAAGAGGAAACTGGATGGGCCTTTAGGAACAATAAAAATGTAACAATAGAAGTTAGGATATCTGAACAAAGCAAGACTAAACCTAAACAATTTTTAAAAGTATATTAATAGTAAGAAGGTGAGGACTAGAAATGTGGAGCAATTAAATTACGGAAGATGCCTATAAAGCAGAAAAGCAAAGTAGAAATTTAGACTCTATCATAGCAGTAGATGTAGTATACTTGGATTTTGCAAAGACTTTTGATACAGTCCCCTATAGGCGACATGTATAAGCCAAGGTCTATTGTTCTGGGGAGGCACATTTGTACATGGATAGAAAACTGGTTAATAATTAGGATGCAGAGAGTAGTTGTTAATGGGGCTTCATCAATATGGATTAAAGTGCTAAGTGGGATGCCACGGGGTTCTGAGTTAGGGCGACTTCTATTAAATCTGTTTATTAATGATTTGGAAGTGGGTATTGTCAGCAAGGTTTTTGTGTTTGCTGACGACAGAACACTTTGTCAACCATCAAAAACTTTAGAGGATGTGCAATCGTTGCAGGGGATCTAGATAGATTGTCACATTGGGCTGCTAAGTGGCAGATGAGATTCAATGTTGAAAAATGTGATGCATTTTGGACTTAAAAATGATTGTGCTGCTTATACTATAAATGGCTCTGTGCTAAGTGAATCCCTGTTGGAAAGGGATCTTGGAGTTTTGGTGGATAACAAACTTAAAGGTAGCTAGCAGTGCCAGGCGGCAACAGCTAGAGCCAGCATGGTATTGTCTTATATAAAGAGAGGTATGGATTCAAGGGGGAAAATTGTTATACTCCCTCAAAGCATTGGTAAGGCATCATTTGGAATATGCAGTGTAATTTTGGAATCCTGTGTACAAGGCGCTTGCTTGGGGATATGATTACTGTGTATAAATACATTAACGGGCCATACAATAAACTATCTGGGGCATTGTTCACCAATAGATCATGTCAGAGGACACAAGGCCATCCCTTAAGACTTGAAGAAAAAAGGTTTAGGCTTCAAGTTCTTAAAAGGGTTTTTCACTGTAAGAACGGTACAGCTATGGAACTATCTTCCCGTGGACGTTGTGATGAAAGGTTCATTGGACAGTTTAAAAAAAAAGCTGGATGAGTTTCTGGATGAGTTTCTGTTAACTTTCTGGTCAGTCATTTCTTTATATCTTGGGCTGTGGAGCACATAGAGAGGTGGTTGATGGCTCGTTTTAAAGGTAGGAAACTGGCCTTTCATTTAAACTCAACTGGATTGGAGACCACAGTTCCCCTTTAAGCCCAACCCCAAACCCTGCCAAGGACATGCCTTCAATGTCTGTATTTTTAAGTCTGGTACTGTAGGAGGCAACCCTATTAACAGGATATCACCTGTTGCCGAAAGAGAACTACGGTAAATGGCAAATGTACAGCTTCAGGATTATACTTCTGCAACGTATTCCTGATGATTAGACTTTTTACAGATGTTCGTGTAAGCCTAGTTTTACACAGACACTGCACAGCTATTACTTGATGGGCAACTGTGGTCTCTAAAAAAGTTATGGATTAAATTAAAACCTGCAGTCTTTTCTTTAAAATAAGCCCTGGATCACATCGGTGGCTACAGCATGTGAAACATTTAATTGCTGTGAATGTTCAAATTCCCTACTTCCAGTTGGTTGAGTGACATCACCTGACCCCCTGACCCAGGGAAATTGCACGCTCACTTAAAAGATAACCGTAAAATGGAAAATGAAAATGGAAAATACCCAGGGCAGGGAAGTAGGATTAATTATTCCAGCCTCACAATATCATTTGGTTTAGGAGCTTCAGCACTTACAGTTTTCATTTGCCAGGATAGTCTTAAACTATTCCATTATTAAAGATAGTGCTGAAGCCAGGAGAAAGACTGTCAGAATCTTTTCTTTGGGCCGTTGCTCCTCACAGAAACAATATTGGGAGGTAGGAATTACTAATCCTATATACCTGTCCCGAGTACTTTCCATTTTAACTGTATTTTAAAAAAAAAAAACTATTCACACAATAGACATTCTTTAATGCTAGTAAAAACATGAACTACCTACACAGACATTAAAAAAAAATTACAGTTTAATGGGTAGCCTATTAATGCAGGAAGAGGCTGGTCACATGACTACAAGTTGGTTGCATGGCTGAAAACAAAAAGTTTCATTGACATTTTGGAGGTGCACCCAGGCAGGATAACGAAGAAGAAGGTAGTGCAATTCTACTGGAACCATCCGTCAGAAAGGAATTTTTCCCCCTATTTTTTCACTGGTTTTTTTTGCCTTCCTCTTGATCGACTGTTATGTAGGGTTAAAAAGTAGAACTTGATGGAGGTATATCTTTATTTAAGCTCAATTACTATGAAATTATGAATGGAGGGGCTTGACTATGCAGATATACTAGACAAGTTCTCTCTGGAGAAGTGGCACTTGCGTGAAGATATGATCACTTTGTACAAATATACATCCTTTAAAATTAGAGGGGTAGGTTGGGCTCATGAATAGCCTAAAAAGATTGGACTAGATGGATATTAGTCTTTATTCAAAATACTAGCAGCGAGATTCAATAAAAGTTCTTATCGTTTAAAATGGTGCTAATTTTGCCCCAACCAATCAGATCTTATTTAACATTTGAAAGCTAACATCTGGTTGGTTGGGGCAAAATTAGCACCATTTTTAACGATAAGAACTTTTATTGAATAACCCTGTATATTATTACAGTATGTATGTACATTTTTAGCTTTGTTTCCACCTTTTAATTATAATACATTGATGAATATAATTTTCCAGATGTTGTATCAGGGTAACAGTTGATTCTGCTAATTATGAGCTAATTTTGGTTAGAATATTTGCAGATCCAAACGTTTAGCTTGATATAATTTTCATATGCTGCAGTAAGTTTCCAAGGCAGGGAACTTTATTTTTTATTTCTAAGCCTTGCCAAATTGTGCTTTTGCAAAAGAGATTGTATGGTGCATCTGGAAACACCTGTCTGAAACAACATTTTGCTACAGATGGTTAAATTGTAAGAACTGAGGGTTAATAGGGGAAATGAGATTTTCAGAAGAAGTGGAGACATATTGTACATGCCATATGTGCTACTAATAAAAAAGTATTTGATAGTATGCTCTTTTGTAAATTAATGTATGTGCCTCCCTGTTCAGGGACAGGGTCAGTGATCTAGTTATTTGGGCCAAGTCGCATTAATATGCGTAAGAGGGTCCGATATGTGAGATTGTCTAGTGAACTAATCAGCCTGCATATTTCCTTCCAACAATCTATCTTCAGCCTTGATGTTTTATACAGGTATTAAATAAGTTTTTTTATAAAATAGAAAAGGTTTTTTATGTGATATGCTTGTATGGGTGATAGGGAAATGTTGTGTTCACTTTACACGGATTAGTTTGGTTACATGGTAAGGGTTAAGGAATTGGGGGGTTGTCCCCACAGCCCTTTAAGATGGTGAGAGCAATCTGGAACAGTTGATTCTGATGATGGCCTATTCAATGGCCAAAATGCATTAATATCTCGTGTTCCAACACTGGTTCAGCAAGTTGTCAAGTCCTGTAAGTGCCCTCGTGGTGGTGTGTTTAATATTGTTTGTAGGAGGTTTTTGCACCCAGGCATTCGTGGATCTGGAGTGCGGGCGCAGATGGAATTGTGTTGCTTGAGTGTGACTTGAGAAAGGTCCTAGACGCTAGGTACTAGACAGGGAGAATAAATGGTATTAACAGCACCGCTGCCGCCAATTTGTACCAGATCACTGCTTTATGCGTAACATG
Organism: Hymenochirus boettgeri; assembly: GCA_019447015.1. Taxonomy (NCBI): domain Eukaryota; kingdom Metazoa; phylum Chordata; class Amphibia; order Anura; family Pipidae; genus Hymenochirus; species Hymenochirus boettgeri. The sequence goes on from CM033474.1 coordinate 113,945,499, forward strand.
GCACACAGTGGGTTACTGGCACAAAGCAGACAGTGCACTTACTTTTTTTTTTATGATTATTTCTTATTATATTTTACAGCAGCTACAGCCATTATATCTACTACTAGCATATTTAAAAATCAAATCTTGTCTAGAGTTTCACTTTATAATCTGTTTAGACAAAGTAAGCCAATGCAAAGCATAAGAAGAATCTTGTATATTTAGTTTTCTTTTTTTAGCAGTTGTTTATGTTTCACTGCTCTCCTGCTTTTCAATCTGTTTGGTTTACAACATTCTTAGCCAGCAATTCCTGAGCAATAACTATTTTTAAAACACAGTTTAAAAGGGAAGCTGAAGCTAATAATCTTGTTTCCTTGCCATCAGAGGCATAACTACCACTGTGGCAGCCTAGGGGCTAGAGGGGGTCCCAGCTGCCTACTTTTCCTACCCCAAATCCAGTCCCTCCTCCAGTCAACTGCTCTAGATGAAGGATGGGAGGGGGCCCCATCATAGTTCTTCAAGGGGGCACAGTGATTTATATTTGCACCACTGCTTGCTATGGTAAGGGAAAATGTGATAAAATGTTAATTTAAGTTAAAAGGTAAAAATTTACAACTCTTTTCTGGGCTGCCTCAATTACACCTGCAGGGTACCCCCATTGCCTAAATCTCTGTCGCATCTCTACAGTCTACCCATTTAATTCTGGAAACTTTGCTAGTGGGAATAGATTGTCTTGTTTCTATTTGGATGTCACCTAGTAAATTGTAAAAATTAAAACATGCCCTCCCCTTTAGGATCACTAATATCTTTACAATTCTGGAGGTAATAGCCGGGATTCCAAAATGGCTATCAACAACTGCCTAGCAAGAACAGTCCAAAGATAATTTAGATTAAAAAAAAAACAATATAAATATTAAAAGATCAGTTTATTCACACATAACAGAACTTAGAGATTAAAGGGTATCTCCACTGAGGAAAAAGCATTTTTTTTTTGGTTTATTTTACACCATCCCCCAACCCTCCCCCTACCTTTTTTTCCCCAGAATTCCCTTTCGTTTGATTGCAGCAGCATGGGAAAGTTGTGCAGGTTCCTGGGGGTGTGTCTTCCCCAGTACTGAGAGTGCTGTCACTCAATGTGCATCATCATGGTAGCAGACACACCCACTTGGCTGCAGTAAGAAATCCTTTCCTCCCTGACTCTCTAAGTTCATTTTTACAGCTGATCATGCAGAGAGAGACAGGGGAGAAAAAGTTAAAACCCTCTTCCCACACTACTGTGGGAAGTAGGGGGAACTTTGTTGTTTTTAATAAAGATTTTTTTTGTGTCTAACTCTGAGAGGGATGGTTGAAAAACTGATCAATGATTGATTTCATACGGGATGCTGGGAATATGAGGCAATCAGGTGTGGGAGAGAGAAAAAGATAGTGCCTGATTACTCCATTAATTAGTGAAGTCAGCAAGCTGCTGTGATGGTCATGTAATTATTCCTCCATTAATCAGCGAACTCAGTAGCTTGAAGAGTGTGTGTGTGTATGTGTGTGTGTATAGAATCGACCAACCAGTCAGATCACACAGACAGCAGTCCCGACGGATCCTCTCACGTTCTGCGCATGCACTAAAGGAAAACGCGCGTCGGACATTTTCCATGCAGGCAGTCAGTGAAAGTGGGCGGACCTGCACCATCCACAGCGTTCTGGGGGAAACTCATTGGATTCCTTCTAAACTACTGTTCAAAGACACAGGGTACTGCAGGTACATATCCACCTTACACATATCTATCCTTAAAACCCAGGTGACTTTTATCAGTGGAGATACCCTTTAATCCCTTGAAATGACATCGGCTTCTAACACTTAAACATACACATTAATAGCTGGCCAGCCCACCACAAAATATATTTGTCTAATATATTAAAATTCCATAATTACAAAAACACCTTAAAACAGAGGCTATCCGCTTAAAATCGCCTGAGGAAGCCTGTACTGGCGAAACGCATAGCGGTTGTTATTTTTCTGTATATGCATTAATAGAGACTTATAACAGTGCTTGTTGTTACTGCTGATTCATAAAGCTTGAAGGAGTTGAAACTGGGATAAGGCTACGTCAACAGTGCGGGACCAGCGTGGAGTGTGTGTACGCCAAGATACAGCCCCGACTCCAGGAGGAGTTGGACACCCTTGTGAGTAAAACCGCTCCTGCAGTAAGCGGAGGGTAAGAGGGTGAGCTTGCTGTCAGAGTCAGCGGAGTCACGCAGCAGGTCAGCTACTTCCACCCAGAGAGCCACGGAGGTCCGCGCCAAGGACAACCATCAGATAGCCCCTTACTTCTGTCCATCAGAGTAATAGCCGGTTCCTTAAAAAAATGTCATCAGAAAGGATAAGTACTGTACTATTCCGTGATTACTTTGATATATTGTGATGTGAGTTATCATCAAACAAGACAGATTTACATCTGAACTGTATGCACATAAAAACAGCAGTGAGAGACTCAAATTGACTGTGGACAGTGCAAATGGAATTTTTATATTCCCGGTCCTCTTTATTTTAAGCTGATATAAGGACTCTAGCCTCTGTTTTAAGGACTTTTTGTAATTATTGAACTTTAATATATTAGACAAATATATTTTGTGGTGGGCTGGCCAGCCATTAATGTGTATGTGTTAGAAGCCGATGTCATTTCAAGGGATAAATCCCTAAGTTCTATTAGGTAGCTAGTAAATTGTTACAACTGATCAAATTATTATTTTATACAACCAAGTACACACCATATCCATTTATCAGATACATTGATATCCCAAAAATGTTAATTTTGTCACATAGCGAAGTATATATAATTTTTGAGCATTGTATTAATTTTACTGTGAAACTTCAACAGGGTGTAAATGTCAATCTGCCATTACACTTCATCAATGTATCTCCACCAGGCCAAACAATGGGCCTGGTAGAAATCATTGACATAAAAGTGTCTGTGTTTCAACAACATCATAAAGGCATTAGCATATGGTGGGATGACATTTGACCCCATCACTCTTCCATGTAATTGGAAGAATAATTGTTCCTAAGATTTGGAATAATTCTTAGAGAGGATTACCTCTAGCTATCCATAAGATCCATCATAGGTTGATTGTGATAGCATCCATCTGGCTTATTCAATCCCATCAGCATGTTCAATCAATGTGTACAGACTGGCAACATCGAAAGTTGTAAGGCAGACATTTAGACCAGTTTGATATTTTTACATCATGTAGTTTATTTAGAAAGTGCATGCTATCTTTTATGGATGATAACTGTGCACACACCCAACAACTCAACATCTTGTATAACATTGCTATCAAGAAAAAGACAAATCTACTTCGTATATGATTGATGCACCTGTGGATAAAGATTGCCATTTCTATTGCTTGAGAAAGGGCCATGACTATTTCTCAACATTTTTGTAGACATGGTGCATATGTTTTAAAACAAATGTTTTTTAATTATATTTGATCCTTCTTTGTTCCTTCTCAATATATATACAATACTAGCAAAAGTGTGCCCGTTGGTGCACAGTGGGAAATATATGGGTGTATGTTTAGCTATATGTGGATACAGATTATATAAAATCTTTATACACACTACTATAAAATTTAGGGATTTATACAAAAAAATAAAGGCAAGATGTTAAAATAAAAGAATCCATGAAATCTTGGTTCTATTAGTGTCACATCCCCTAAATGAATATTTACACATATACATAGGCAGAAGGGAATCTATTGGATTTACCCCAATAGGTATTAGAGGGGAAATATAAATGGAGAAACACCTTCTTATAACAGAAGGCATCTTGCAGTCTCATGCTATATGAATAGCATTGCCTACAAAGGAGACATATATACACACATCTTTTGTACTGGAAGTGTTAGTGCTTTAAAAATACATGTTAAATAAACATAAAGTGCAGCCTAACATCTAGGTAAGACAGACATTATCCATCTTATATTTGTTGTATAACACTACACATTTTTCTGTTTTGTTTATTGATTTGTTTTGATAAATCTATACAGGAAGATATTTATTTTGAATTCAGGGTTTTGAGAGATGTGCGAAACTGTTAAAATCCGTTCTGCCTGTGGACCTGGAAAATGGTCTGGGAAAAACGTACATACATCCAGAAGTGTTAAAAAAATAACTTTCCTCACGATCAAACTGTTTTTCGAGATTACACATTTACAAAAATTATACTGTAAATGGTTTGGGGAACAGATAATTTGATTCTTTCAAATCAGAATTGGTTACAATGAGATTTTTTCAGAAAGTAACTGATTGGTATACTAAGCAATCAGATTCTTTCTGAAAGAATCTAATTGTAACCAATTCTAATTGGAAAATAATCTGAATGGTATACTAACAAATCAGAATCTTTCTGAAAGAATCTGAATGTAACAAATTCTGTTTAGAAAATAATCTGATTGGTTAGTATACCAATCAGATTCTTTCTGAAAGAATCTGATTGTATCCAATCAGAATTGGTTAAAATCAGGTACTTTCAGAAGAATCTTATTGGTACGCTTTCTGGAAGAATCTGATTGTAACTAATCAGAATTGGTTACAATCAGATTCTTTTAGAAATAATTTGATTGGTATACTAACCAATTAGACTCTTTCTGAAATAAGCTGATTGAAACCAATTCTGATTAGAAAAGGATCTGATTGGTTAGTATAGCAATCAGATACTTCCAGAAAGAATCTGAGTGTATCTAATTAGAATTGGTTCAATCAGATACTTTTAGAAATAATCTTATTGGTATGCTTTTTGGAAGAATCTGATTGTAACCAATTGTGATTGGGAAAGAATCTGAATGTTATACTAACCAATCAGATTCTTTCTGAAAGAATCTCATTGTAACCAATTCTGATTGGAAAATAATCTCATTGGTATACCAATAAGATTTTTTCTTAAAAAAAAGCTGATTGTAACCAATCAGAATTGGTTACAGTCAGATTCTTTCAGAATTAATTTGATTGGTATGCTTTCTGGAAGAATCTAATTGTAACCAATCAGAATTCTTTTCTAATCAGAATTGGGTACAATCATATTCTTTTAGAAAGAATCTAATTGTCTTTTCCCCAGACCATTTACCAGGTCCCAAAACTATTTATAGTAAGTTACTGTATAATGTTTACAAAATTTCAAATATTCCTTGAAATTTTCTAACGCGTTTCGAAAAAATCTGCAAAGCGGAATTCCGGCAAAATCTGTGAATCACGGAAATCCGTCGCAGTACTGGGTTCCGATCAGAGATCCAGTCCATCTCTATTCTTGATCTATTTATTGTAACATTGTATAGAGTGTTATAGTTCAGTAGAAACTCCACAGTTAAATACAATTGTTATCAATCTGTCTTTCAATACTCACCCTCCCCATTAAGGTCGAGGCCACACTACAACGCACCAAATCGCGCACACAATCACAAGCGGTATCGCAGATGATTTTGTGCATGATTCTTGTGCGTTTTGTGCATGCGGTTTTGGCATTTTCCGTTACGGAAACGCATGCGTTAACGCACCAAAAATGGTGAACGCATAGATTATCAAAACGTGAACGGATGCACAATTGCATGCGCATCAGAAATCACGTGAATTTTCGCATTTCCACAATTTCCATTTTAGGGAAAACCGTGAGCGAAAACGCGCTAGTGTGGCCTAGCCCTAACTCACAGCTATCACCAGGGATACCGTTAGAGAGGGATCACTATTGGGAAATGTTAAGGGGATCACTATGGTAAATGTTTAGAGAGGGATCACTCTTGGTCAATGTGTTAGAGAGGGATCACTCTTGGTCAATGTGTTAGGAGGGATCACTCTTGGTCAATTTGTAGAGAGGGATCACTCTTGGTCAGTGTTACAGAGGGATCACTCTTGGTCAATGTGTTAGAGAGGGATCACTCTTGGTCAATGTGTTAGAGAGGGATCACTCTTGGCCAGAGTGTTACAGAGGGATCACTCTTGGTCATGTGTACGAGGGATCACTATTGGTAAATGTTTACAGAGGGATCACTATGGTAAATGTGTTACAGAGGGATCACTTGGTAAATGTGTTACAGAGGGATCACTATTGGTAAATGTGTTACAGAGGGATCACTATTGGTCAATGTGTTACAGAGGGATCACTATTTGTAAATGTGTAAGAGAGGGATCACAATTGGAAAATGTGTTACAGAGGGATCACTATTGGTAAATGTGGTAGAGAGGGATCACTATTGGTCAATGTGTTACAGAGGGATCACTATTGGCAAATGTTTTAGAGAGGGATCACTATTGGTAAATGTGTTAGAGAGGGATCACTATTGGTAAATGTGAGGTCCTATAAAGAACCCAAACTATCCTGTCATGTTTCAATCTTGTTACATTTATCAGTTCAGGACACAGGTTCATGGCTTCTATGGAGTCTATTGCTTAAATAATGTAATAAACTATGAACAAAGTCACTTCATTGTCTCAGAGAAGTGGGCATGGAGATGTTTTCCTTTCAGTCCCCCTATCATTATGCAGGGATAAGCAACTAGTATACTCCAGATGTTTGAAAACTACAACTCCCAGCATTCCTCTACACACCTCTGTAGTTAGGGAATTAAAACTACAACTCCAAGCATTCCTCTACAAGCACCCTGTAGTTAGGGAATTCTGGGAGTTGTAGTTTCCAAAACATCTGGAGATCTACTGGTTGCCTAGCCCTAATCTATAGATAGCTCTTACTGTTCAGCAAACAGAAGCTCTCCTTTGTTTCTATTGAGAGAGGAGGGGTGGGGTGAGGTGAGAGACTGTCACATGTTTTAGAAAGGAAGTGACATATAAGTCTTGCAACTTCCTACTTCCTACTAACACTCAGAAAATGTTTTGATTCGCTAACACTACTGTCAATCTATTATTAAGCACACCATTGGATACAACACTAAAAGGGAATTGAGAAATGTTCCTTTGTAAGCTTCCATTGCCTCCCTGTAAAACTTCCTGGGTGTGGCTTAACAGTCCATTTTGAAGATACCATTACAAACTTGAGTGGGCTGTCAAGTAATTTTATTTTTTATAGATTGCCTTATTTACATTTCTATAACTTAATTTCAATACTACATATTTGTTAATATTGGTATAACTATTTATTTAGTGCTTAAACAACACATAAACACTGTCCCTATGTATATTACTTTTACCCACCCCCACCAACATAGTACCTCCGAAAAACCCAATGTATTCCCCATGAAATTATAAATTTATTTATATAATATAAGGGATAAGGGATATATAATGTATATATTGGGGGTTGTGACACCAATGAGGGAAACGGCACACAGAGATTATTTTAGGTTGTGCTGCTGACTTTTTTATTATTTATATATGTGTGTGTGTATGTTCTTTGTCCTTGTTTCCTCTGTACTGTATATACAGTAGAGTGGCCTTTTTGTGAATGTTTGCATTTTAGCAGCCAGGAAAGATTCACTAAATTAATAGATAAAGTTAATATCAATAAGGTTCCTTGACCACAGGGGATGTTGTTGTTATTTGAACTGATTTATTTCTAGTTGTTGAAAGAGGATGAAAATGTGAATAGTCACAACTTGTTAACCAAAAACCTGTAAGGTTAAAACCAGAGGTGGAGAAGATACTGTAAAGTTTGCTTCTTGTTTATTTTCAGGATTATGATTTGGAGACTAATTGACATGTTTCTATGACGAACAACTCATATCCTATATAATAAAATGCAAGTGTGCGTCCCTGTGTCTCTGTGTGTGTGGCTGCAATCTACCTGATTGGCTGCTTCTTTTCCCTTGAGAGCAGAACAGCCAATCGGATCACAAGTTTGCATTAAGGGGCAGGACCCAGACTATAGACTGCTGGCTGCTCTGGGTGGGTTGATTTCTTAAGTTAACTCTTCATGGTGTGAAAATTCCTGTCCATGCTGCATTACTGGGTCTGACACACAATAAACTGTACACACACCAGGTATGTTCTAAGATCTCTGGGTGGGGGACGTGAGGCAGGGGGTAGCTGGTGGGGTGTGTGTTTGTCCTGGACCCCAATGATATTAATCATGTGCTTGTGGGGGGTTGTGAGGGAGAGGGTTGCACTAGACATCAATGTCTGGGTGAAGGTGGGAGAGTCAGAACTGCTCACTGACATGACACCATGCTAAATTAACCTCCTATTAACCAAAGGTGTCAGAGCTGGCTGTAAAGCAGAGTGACAGAGGGGGGTTGGGTCTGGGACAGAGGGGGTGGGACCTGGGTCTGGGGCAGAGGAGGGCCCCTGGGTCTGGCACAGAGGGGGCCCTGGTTCTGGCCACAGAGGGGGGTCTGGGTCTGGGACAGAGGTTGGGGGGGACCTGGGTTGGGTCTGGGACAGAGGTGGTGGGACCTGGGTCTGGGGCAGAGGAGGGGCCCTGGTCTGGCACAGAGGGGGGCCCTGGTTCTGGCACAGAGGGGGGCTGGGGCTGAACAGAGGGGGGGGCTGGGTCTGGGACAGAGGGGGTGGGACCTGGGTCTAGGACGAGGGGGGGGCCCTGAGTATGGGACAGAGGGGGGCTGGGGCTGGGACAGAGGGGGGGGCTGGGTCTGGGACAAGAAGGGCTGGGTCTGGGGAAGAGGGGGGGCTGGGTCTGGGACAGAGGGGGGGCTGGGTCTGGGACACAGGGGGGCCCTGGTCTGGACAGAAGGGGGACCCTGGGTCTGGGACAAAGTGGGGGACCCTGGGTCTGGGACAGGGGGGGGGCTGGATCTGGGGCAGAGGAGGAGCCCTGGGTCTGGGACAGGGGGGGCTGGATCTGGGGGCAGAGGAGGAGCCCTGGGTCTGTGACAGAGGGGGGGCTGGTCTGGGATAGAGGGGGTGGGACCTGGTCTGGCACAGAGGGGGTCTGGACAGAGGGGGGGCTGGGTCTGGGACAGAGGGGGGCCTGGGTCTGGGACAGAAGGGGGCTGGGTCTGGGACAGAGGGGGGCCCTAGGTCTGGGACAGAGGGGGGCTGGGTCTGGGACAGATGGGGGACCCTGGGTCTGGGACAGAGGGGGGACCCTGGGTCTGGGACAGGGGGGGACCCTGGGTCTGGGACAAATGGCGGACCCGGGTCTGGGACAGAGGGGGTCTGGGTCTTGGACAGAGGGGGGGTCTGGGTCTGGGACAGACAGGGGGGGCCTGGGTCTGGGACAGGGTGGTGTGACCTGGGTCTGGACAGAGTGGGGGGCCCTGGGTCTGGGAACAGGGAGGGGCCCTGGGTCTGGGACAGAGGGGGCCCTGGGTCTGGGACAGAGGAGGGGCCCTGGGTCTGGGACAGAGGGGGGGCTGGGACAGAGGGGGACCCTGGGTCTGGGACAGAGTGGGGGACTCTGGATCTGTGACAGACGGGGGGTCTGGGACAGAGGGGGTGGGACCTGGGTCTGGGACGAGGGGGGACCCTGGGACTGGAGAGAGGGGGCTGGGTCTGGGACAGAGGGGGGACCCTGGGTCTGGGACGAGTGGGGGACTCTGGATCTGTGACAGATGGGGGGTCTGGGACAGAGGGTGGGACCTGGGTCTGGGACAGAGGGGACCCTGGGACTGGGAGAGAGGGGGGGCGGGTCTGGGACAGAGGGGGGGGCCTGGGTCTGGACAGAGGGGGGCCCTGGGTCTGGGACAGAGGGAGGCCCTGGGTCTGGGACAGAGGGGCCCTGGGTCTGGGGCAGAGGAGGGGCCCTGGGTCTGGGACGTGGGGGGACCCTGGGTCTGGGACAGAGAGGGGGGCACTGGGTCTGAGACAGAGGGGGGACCCTGGGTCTGGGACACTAAGAGGGAACTGTGGCTTTGGGACATGGAGGATGGTGGCACTCTGGGCTTCTAGCGCCTGTTATTGTAACAGGCTTAATGTCTAGTTGTTTATAATAAACTTGTTATTGTTAAATAAACTTGCTGATGTTTTATGGTGAAGTGGTTCTGAATTTCATTTATTATTATGGATTTATACAGCGCCAACAACTTCCAAAGGGCTTTACAATTACATGGAGACATTCACATCAGGCCCTGCCCCAAAGAGCTTGCAATCTAAGCACATTTATTTGAGACATACAACTTATCAGTATGTCTTTATGATTGTGGGGGAAACCGGAGTGCCTGGAGGAAACATACACAAGCACAGGGAGAACGTACATACTCTTTGCAGATGTGTCCAAGGGTGGAATCGAACTCAGGGATGCAAGGCATCATGATGGATGATGTTTCTAACTTCTCTGGATCTCATGTTTTAGGCTTGTAAAGTTTCACTTCCTAGTCTGCCTTACAAGCTGTGCAAAAAGTTATTTTTTTAACATTGATATTTTCTGAAGCCAGTTAGTTTCAGCTGTGCAGCCATTCTCTACCCTTTCCTCTACCTATGGTATGTTAGGAATAGGCTGAATATGTAATTATTGCAAAATTGAAAAACTGTTTCATGTAAACAGGCTTCAATAGAGACATCATCCATCTAATCCAGCCTTTATAGCTTACTCATTAAATCGACCTAATAGTTGATCCAGAGGTAGTAAATGTCTTTATTAATGCACAGTTACTTGTTCATTTTGTAATAGTAAATGCATATCCCGTTGATGATTTGCTGTATGCTTTAATAGACTAATAGGACTATGTACATGATTAAATGTACCTTAATACTGTTTTGTGTCTGTGTATCTATCTATCTACACAGTTTATACAGTGTGTGTGTGTGTGTGTGTGTGTGTGTGTGTGTGTGTGTGTTTGTGTGTGTGTGTGTGTGTGTGTGTGTGTCTGTATCAGCATGCTTATTAATATTAAAACCTAAAAATTCACTATTTCATCTTTGCTGTTTTTTTCTGGAACATTTAAAAATATATACATTTTAAATTAATTTTGTGCATACATATTCATGACTAAATGACATTGGCCCATCTGTCAGTCTGTTTCATATGAGACAGATACATTGTTGTCCAGGAGTTTTAATAAATCATCTGGAGAAAAGTTTAATCGTCTATGATATCTAAACTACTTATTTTAATATAAATGGGCATCTGTTGGGGACATAGAGACAATCCATTACTGACACGGATCTTAAACTCTGCAGCTACCACTCTAATCATTATAGAATATGGAATCTGGTGAATCCTTGAATTGAACTGAGCATTTTGCCACTTACATTTATTAGATTGTAAGCTCTACAGGGCAGGGACCTTCTTACCTCTTGTGGCAAAGCTCTAGCACTTCTATTTATATAATGTATATACAGTATTTATGTACTGAACTATCTATTGATTTGTTCCCCTTGTATGATTTTATTGTATTTAGTTACTGTACAGCGCTGTGTCCCAATGTGGCGCTTTATAAATAAACTATACAACTACACATACATTTAACATACATTTTGTAGAACACCCCCAAAACACTTCTTTTCTTAATGCTGCAAAAGCTCAGAGAGATTTCCCACACACTCCCCGAGCTTTGGCAGTGCAAAAAAGGGAGCTCCAGGAATATTATTGCCTGTGACATTATCCTTATGGCCATGACTGCAGAGTAGAAGTGGGAGCTGCAGAACAGAGGTGGCAGGAATTGGGTACCATATCTCTAACAGCACTATTGGGCTGTGCGAGTATTATGATTGGGGGATGCCTTAGCTGTACACAAAATTTCATTTTGGGGGTGGTATTGCCCTTTATTGATCAATTTTCTTTAATTCTAAAAAGACATCAAGCCCTTTTTTACTATCCAATAGCACCACATATTATGAAAGTTTCATGGATTTAATGTTCTTACTTTAAATACCCCCTCTTAGACACCACTCTTCTAGACAAATCCATTGTTTTTCTAATCTAAAGAACCGATTAGTCAAAAATTGTGATAGTGATAGTATTTGAGGTTGAATAAAGACATATGTCCATCCAGTCCAACCCATCTAGCAATATCCTCATTTCCTGCCTAACTGTTGATCCAGAGGAAGGCAAAAAAAAAACACCAAATTTATGAAGGGGGAAAAAATTCCTTCCTGACTCCAAGTGGCAATCGGAAATTTCCCTGGATCAACTCTACTTTATGTATCAATACCAGTAACTTGCAACATTCCTTGTTTGCAGAAACTCATCCAGCTTTTTTTTGAAACTGACCAATGAACCTGCCATTACAACGTCCACTGGAAGACAGTTCCATAGCTTTACCGTTCTCACAGTGAAAAACCCTTTCCGAGCTTGAAGCCTAAACCTTTTTTCTTCAAGTCTTAAGGGATGTCCTCGTGTCCTTTGACATGTTCTATTGGTGCACAATGCCCCAGATAGTTTATTGTATGGCCCGTTAATGTATTTATACCCAGTAATCATATCCCCATGCAAGCACCTTTTCTCCAGCGTACATAATTGTAACTTTTCCAGTCTCTCTTCATAGTCAAGCTCCCCCAATCCCCTTATTAATTTAGTTACCCTTCTCTGAACCCTTTGTATTTCAAAGATGTCCTTTTTGTACACAGGATTCCAAAATTGCACTACATATTCCAAATGAGGCCTTACCAATGCTTTGTAAAGAGGGAGAATGACATTTTCCTCCCTTGAATCCATAGCTCTCTTTATACAAGACAATACCATGCTGGCTCTGGCTGTTGCCACCTGGCACTGCTTGCTACCTTTAAGTTTGTTATCCACCAAAACTCCAAGATCCCTTTCCAACAGGGATTCACTTAACACAGAGCCATTTATAGTATAAGTAGCACAAGTATTTTTAAGTCCAAAATGCATCACCTTACATTTATCAACATTGAATTTCATCTGCCACTTAGCAGCCCAATGTGATAATCCATCTAGATCCCCTTGCAACGATTGCACATCCTCTGAAGTTTTTAATGGTCAACAAAGTTTTGTGTCGTCAGCAAACACAGAAACCTTGCTGACAATACCCACTTCCAAATCATTAATAAATAGATTAAATAGAAGCGGCCCCAACACAGAACCCTGTGGCACCCCACTTAGCACTTTAGTCCATAATGATGAAGTCCCATTAACAACTACTCTCTGCATCCTATTCATTAACCAATTTTCTATCCATGTACAAATGTGACTCCCCAGACCAACAGACCTTAGCTTATTCATTAGTCGCCTATGGGGGACTGTATCAAAAGCCTTTGCAAAATCCAAGTAAACTACATCTACTGCTATACCAGAGTCTAAATTTCTACTTACTTCCTCATAAAAGCCAAGCAAGTTAGTTTGACAAGATCTATTCCTCCTAAATCCATGCTGGTTACTACTTATAATGTCAGTCCTTGAAACATACTCTAGAACATGTTCCCTTATTAAACTTTCCAGGATCTTCCCCACCACTGAAGTTAAACTTACAGGTCTGTAAGTTTACAGGCCCGACTGTGAACGACTGCCCTTTTTTAATATTGGAATAACATCAGCCTTTTTCCAATCCAGAGGCACACCACCGGACATGAGGGAATCAGCAAAAATAAGAAACAATGGCCTAGATAAAACTGAACTTAGCTCCTTAAGTACCCGAGGATGTATTTTATCCGGTCCAGGAGATTTATTAATATTAACCTTATTTAGTTCTTTCTGTACCATATCCTCGGATAACCAAAGTGAACTTGAATCTTGTATACCTTTATTGCTACTATACTCTATGATATCTGTACTTGGATCTTCTATAGTGTATACAGAGGGAAAAAAATTATTCAAGACATTTGCTTTATCGCCATCCTCCGTAACTAACTTATCTCCATTAATTAATGGTGCCACATTCTCAGTCCTCATCTTCTTACTATTAATATACTTTAGAAATGTTTAGGCTTAGTGATGCTTTCTTCAGCTATCCTAACTTCATTATTAATTTTAGCTAGTTTGATTGCTTTCTTACACTCCTTGTTACAGTTTTTATACTCCCTAAAGGCCCTTTCCGTTCCCTCGACCTTAAAGGTTTTGAATGCCTTTTTCTTCCTTACCATTTGCCTCTTTACATCAGAATTCAGCCACATGGGCGCAGATTTATTTTTTTTACATTTATTTCCCAAGGGTATAAATTTAGATGTGAACTGGCTTAAAATCCCCTTGAACACAGTCCACTTCTGTTCAGTACCTTTACCTGATAATACATTATCCCAGTTGACATTCTGAAGAGCTGCTTTTAACCTGGGAAAATTTGCTTTCCTGAAATTAAATGTCTTTTTTAACCCAGCGCACTTTTCCTTTCGATAACAAAGTCCAAATGCCACTATTTCATGGTCACTATTCCCTAAGCCTCCAGTTACCTTTATATCTATAATGCGCTTCACAATGTTAGATATTACCAGATCCAACAGAGCTCCTTTTCTAGTAGGAACCTCAACCACCTGTGAGAGAAAATTATCCTGCAGCAAATTCAGGAACTCATCGCCTTTTTCTGTGATGGCAGTTCCACCACACCAATCAATGTCAGGGTAATTGAAGTCCCCCATAATGAGCACACTCCCCAAACTTGCAGCCCTTGCCAACTGCATATGAAGTTGACTCACCTCCTCTCTGCTAGCATTTGGCAGCTTATAGCAGACACCAACAATGACATTACCCCCTTTCCTGTTGCCTAATTCCACCCATATTGCCTCCACTTTATCATCCATATCACCAGTTATCTCTTCTTTTAAGTTTGGCTTCAATTATTTTTTAACATAAACACATACTCCTCCCCCTTTCCTTTTTTTTCTGTCCTGCCTAAACAAGGCATATCCTTCTATATTTACAGCCCAGTCGTGAGAACTGTTCAACCACGTTTCTGCTATACCTATTACATCATACTTTTCATTCAATGCCATCATTTCCAATTCACCCATTTTGTCAGCCAGGCTTCTCGCATTTGCAAACATACATTTTAGATTATGATCCTGTAATTTATTCGTACACTTTGATACACATTCCTCCCTATCCCCTATGCTAGCCCCCCCCCCTTTCCGCCCACCACTGGCCTATCTACACCCTGCTTTCCTCCTGGACAATCTATCCCAGTGAGACTGCTAATACCCTCCCCCCCCAAACCTAGTTTAAAATCTCTTCCATCCCTCTAGCCATCTTCTCCCCTAAAACAGCTGCACCACCATCAGTGAGGTGCAACCCATCCCTACTAAAGAGCCTGTAGCCGACAGCAAAGTCTGCCCATTTCTCAATAAACCCAAACCCTTCTTCCTTACACCACTCTCTTAGCCACGCATTAATGCTCCTAAGCTCCCGCTTAGGAGCTTAGGAGAGAGTTTATTGTATAAATGATTATACCCAGAGGCAAGCTCATCTTCTCCAATTTAGAGAGTTTATTGTATAAATGATTATACCCAGAGGCAAGCTCATCTTCTCCAATTTATCATATTTATCATGTATGTCTGCAGATAACCTACTCCATTACTCTTTTTAATTAATTGCCCTTCTCTGAACCCTCTCCGGTTCAGCAGTTTAAGTCCTTTGTGTGTTACATTTTATATGGAGCCTTAGCAGGGGTTTATAAATAGGTTAGTATAGTATAGTATAGAATTTTGAGGTTAAATAAAAACTTAAGTCCATGCAGTCCAACCAGCTCAGCAATACCCACATTTCCTGCCTAATGTTGATCCAGAGGAAGGCAAAAAAAACCACCCAGAATTATGAAGGGAAAAAAACTCTTTCCTGACATCAAAGGCCATATGTATAAAGTGCAGTATCGCAATTTAGCTTTAGCTTTATTGGTAATGTACGACAGTGGCCATTAATGTACGGCCACACATTTGTAGTAAACTACTGCAATGGTATTCTATGGGGATTCTAGACCTATGATTGTGTTATCGTAGATTTACAATTGGTATAAGTAATTTACAATTGTTACCGTTAATTTACCTGAATGACAGTAAATTAAATTAGCGATTGTTAAACTAATTGGAAATTATCGATCAGTGTAACAATCATTAAACGGATCGTTAAAGGCATGGTATCGCTAAAAAGCGATATCGCAACCTCAGGAATATGGCCCCAAGTGGCAATCGGAAATATACCTCAACTCCACTTAATGTACCAATACCAATATATTAAATACATAATTAATAATAATAGTTTTATCCCATAGACGGTAACTCTTACAGTTGCATGGCATTGTTTGCTGCAACTAAGCCTGGGGACCCCAGGTCCAATTTTTAACACAAGACTGATTAACATTTAACCTAACCTGCTTTTGAAGTTTCAGATTGATCCAGGTCATGGTATATCTGTGGTATTTAAATCCAACATTTTGCTGTCCATTTCAACAAACTATCTAAATCTAATAGAAGAAATTGCACATCCTACATGGACTCTTTATTAGAATGTAGGCATGATTTCTGCAGCTTGTTTTGTGAGCATACTTAGACTCCCTGAAATTACCGGTGGCATTGTTATATATCTGCCATATCTTATGTGAGATGTTGGATCTGTCAAAACCATCCAGCTTCTAATGGATGTGCACTGAAGAAATATTTAAATTGGCAATAGCATCAATCAATGTAATTTCAACATTTGGTTAACCACTCTGTTTATTTAAAAGATCTATCAATTTTATTTAGTAAGCCTGTTTTAAAATATTGCAATATTTATACATTCAGTGGAAAAGGTATTTACTTTAGATCAGGGTTTTATGATACTAGTGTGCTGTTTCCTAAATGCAGTGATGTTAAACATTGGTTTTAGAAACTACAATTCCCAGCATGCCTTAATTGCAGAATGCAATCTAGACATGCTGGTAGTTGTAGATTCTAACCATCTGGAATGCCAAGATTCGACATTCCCTTATGTAATGTAACATTGTGCAATTAATTAAGAAAGAATAATAATAGTTCATAATAGTGTAGCCTTAAAATACTGTTTTCATAGAATGTTGGATCTGGTAAAATTTGTGGAATTTTAAAAGGCAGAACTTTTTGCAGTAAAAAATTCACTTCAATGGGGTTTCTGCAAAACATGACATTTTCATTCATTTCTAATAAGTAGACACAAATGTGCCAGTATAGGTAATGTCCTGGAATGTTAACTGGTAAAACCAGTGTTTTTAGATATTAGATAGATTTGACATCAAATATATCCAATATCTAAGTATATTAGAAGTCCATAACTTCTGAGTTCAGCGCAGGCTTGCACCTCTTTATATAGGATTGATGAAGGACCAAATCCAATTTTGATTGCTTAATACTGCAGTCCCATCAATCATATGGTCAGCTATTGACCAATCATATTGGGGGGGCAGGTTACCGCAGGGGGGGTTGGGTTTCAGCACGGTGCATTTTCATTTGCAAGGGGTTGTTAGTAATGGCGTGTCCAATAATGCTGTCCCCATAAATGGCTGCACAGTAGCAGGGGGACCTCTCTACCTCCACAGGCAGGTCCTTCCTCTGGATCAGCTGTTATGCAGGAAATGTGGGTATTGAGTAGGTTGGGCTAGTTTTTTTTGTGTTTTTTCATTTTTAAAAAGCAGACAGGGAGATTCAATGTAGGCATACTCCGTGTAAAACACTCATTAACTCGAAGTAATATAGGGCACAGCGCCATTTCCATATGTTTTTGGAAACAGCACTGTGCTAGCAATACAAAACCCCTTTGGTTAAGTTTTGCATGGAAGGTACGGTGCACTCTTTTACCACTTTTATGGGCTTAGTACAATAGTTGTTACTGTTCCTGTTACATAGTAGTGCAAAATTTTAAACTGCTTATTCCATCCATATTATTATGATATAGTAATAATAAATACTATTTTAATCTTTTCAGGAGGAGCTTGGTATTGCCTGTGAATTACTGGAAGAAGATTTTCTCAAGTGCAGTGTGGGCTTTCCATTTATGAGATCAAAATCCAAGGTACAGTAATTGATAATGTACAGTTGCAAGTAAAAGTATGTGAACCCTTTGGAATTATATGGATTGGTCATAAAATGTTATCTGATCTTCATCTAAAGGTTCGTACACACCTGCTATTTTCACCTGAGTGCCGCCCCCCAACCGACCCCCGCGCCAGATGAACATCCGTGACAAACACGGCGTGGGTATTCGTTGAGCTCGGGGGTCGGCCGAGGGTCGGCGCTCGGGTGAAGATCGCCAGGTCTTCACAATAATAGACATTTAATGTTAGCATGTTTTTATTGAACACACCATGTAATCATTCACAGTGCAGGTGAAAAAAGTATGTGAACACTTGGATTTAATAACTTGTTGAACCTCCTTTGGTAGCAATAACTTCAACCAAACATTTCCTGTAGTTGTGGGACTGTGATTGTCTATTTTTGTGACTTAGATGAAGATCAGATTACATTTTATGACCAATTTGTGCAGAAATCCATATAATTCCAAAAGGGTTCACATACTTTTAATTGCAATTGTATCTGCATCATCTTTGTCATGTTATAATTCGGCCTTATAAAAAGTATCAAACTTCTGCAGGTAACCAAAAGAAGGGTAAGTAAACTTTAACCAGCAGTGTTGGTTGTGCGTTGAAGTGTAGCTCAAAATGTATACAGCATTTGCGTAACCATGCATGTTTGTGTGTTTGAGGGTAAAGCAGTATAGTATGTATAGTTTTTTAAACTGTTTTGATATAAAAAGTTTAGCATTTGAAGTTTTAAGAACTTGAGAGTTGGATTCTATCTGATTTACTGAAGAACAGGAGGTAAATGCACTATCTCTTACCTCCCGTTCTTCAGTAAATCTTACAGGAGAGGCGGAGACACTTACCCGCGGACCCGCTCCACTGCCATATTCCTCAACACCTCCAACGCATCTCCAGTCCTTTGTACTGTGTGCACATGCATACACAGTGCGAAGGAACGAGGACGCGTCGGAGACTGTCAGTGAAGTCGCCGCTGGAGCAGGTCCGCGGGTAAGTGCATTTACCTCCTGTTCTTCAGTTAATCAGATAGAAACCAACTTACTTTTTTGATGGACATACCCTTTAACTCCGTAGCAGTGTTCCATTTGGTGCATCACTCTCTTAAACGCACGGTATAAGAAAGTTCCAATACCATGGGTTATCATAAAATTACAACAGCAGATGTACATTTAGGTCCGCGGTTGTACATTTACGTACAATACAACACTTTAGTACAATACCGTTGTGGTATTGCATAGGCCATACTACGTTGTAGTATTGGTAGTTTTCAGCCAGGTTGTAAATGTTCGATTGCAGCCATAAAAAACAGAGATGGTTAAAGGTGCCCTTTATTAATACTGCCCTTAACTTTAAGTCCCTTAACTTTAGGTCCAGTTGAACTAAATAGCACAGATACACCTTGACCTGGATGATTGAGATGCTTTACAAGCTTTACAAGCATATGTATAGTTCTGTATCAGTGTATTTATGTGTAGCAATGTGTGTGTATGAGAGTGTGTAGCAGTATAATGTACTGTATGTGTGGGTAAATTAAAGGGGAACTGTGGTCTCCAAACTGTTGCCTACCTTTAAATGAGCCATCAACCACCTCTCTACGTGCTCCACAGCCCAAGATATAAAGAAATAACTGACCAGAAAGTTAATGGGTGGGAGGCTGACATGTAACATTCCTAAGGCTTGTCCTGCACAGTGCCGCCGGCGAGCACAGCCTCAGACTCCTTCAGTGTGTGAGGGAGACAGAAAGTCCCTCCCCCTCCCTGCTGTGTGAAGTTCTGACACAGTAGGTAAGGGAATCTATAGCCCTTCTTTCCCACTATGTGAAAACAGCCTTTTCAGGCAGAGTTCTCACTCTGCCTGAAAAGGCTGTTTCCACAGAGTTTTCTGTAGGGGGGGGGGTCTAAGTGGCCCATGGCACCTGCAAGTGGGCGGGGGCTTGTGCACCCGTGAGTGGGCGGGGCTTGTGCACCTGTGGGTGGGCGGGGCTTAGGCATCCATGGGTTGCTGGGGCCACAGCACCTCATGGGTGGGGCCACATGGGGCTATAAGAGAATGGGTCAAGGGGGGCCTGCAACTGGAGGGACCATGGGGTCCATAAGTGGGAGGGACCAGGGGGGCTGCAAATGGGAGGAGGAGACACAGGGCAGATTGACTGAGCAGGAAGCAGGAAGTGCAGGGGATCTGGTGATGCTGCTGCCATATCACACACAAAAATGTAAATATCTTCAAAACTATGCAACATATACAATGAGAGCAATTCCTATCAATTTAGCTAAAGTCATTTTTGGACCACAGTTCCCCTTTAAACATTTTTCAATTGATTGGTGTCAGGTTCTCTGATGTGCCCCATGTGCTCAGTCTAGTAATGTGTGCTTCTGTAGTTTACAGAGAATCTTGACACACACAGGGCCAGGTTTCAGACAAGCCCAAGTAGACCATAGCCTATGGTGTCAAGGTTTATACAGTAACGGACTGGCCCACGGGTTACAGGGGAATCCGAAAGTTGTCCCACAGCCCACTCACCCAAGAAAATGTTTAAATTTAAATACAGAGCCAAAAGGACTATAATAAATGTATTTAAAAAACTCCAGTAGGAGTAAGATAGATTTGTAAATGAGTGATAATAGAAATATGAAATGTTAGGTGGGCCCCTAAATACGCCCTGTTGGGCCCCTGATCTCTGATACCCCAGTCTAATGCTGGGTTTATAGAATAGCCATGTACATCCTCCTGTTTTGCTAAAACATGAATTGCTTACTGGATTAAATAGTAGAGAGAAAAACATATTTAATTTTTTTGTATACTGAAAAAATTGTGTCATCTTAATCTTTAAATAAATACATGTGAGTAGCACTTACTCTGCATTCCTTAAATACAATACTTGTTTTTGCTCAGGCTCTGACCACTGACCTGACTATTTTCCCACATACCAACTGTCAAAACTACATACAGCATATAGCACACCAACTGTCAAACCATTCCAACAACAGCAAAACTGCTTACAGGAATGCTAAAGCGTAGGATGTTTCAGATTGGATATCTAATGAAATAGGGGACAGATCAACAAAAAATGGTACTGTAATGGCTGGGATGAATTATAGTTTCCACTAATGGGCAATTTAAAAAAAAAAATCATGCCCTTTAAAGGGCAAGTCCACACTTCCAACAAAAAATATGTCAGCTGAACACCCCCTTAAACCTAGACATCGATGGGTTTATTTGTTTCAAATCAGCCCCTGGACATACTTACCAGCCCACTTTCCCTTTCTGCCTTCTGCTTGTCTCCTGTACATTTTCCGTGCACGGAAGCAACCAAATGGGGCTTGACCGGCAGCCCTGAAAGGGATTGGCTGAGACATTGCTCTTGTGGCTGCTATACTAAATACTGGTCTTGTTGGTTAGCCTGGGGTTTGTGGTGGCTTCACAGGTATCTCAGCAGGCACCCCTGCAGCCGCCACAAGCGTTGTAATATGCCAATTATGTAAACTTTTTAAAGCCAGCTAATAAGTTTTACAGCGGATCAAAATGCAGTGGGAACTGCTTTGGGCAAATTACAGAGATGAGCGGGCAGTTATCAGTGGCAGTCTGACAAACCCATGATATATTCCCCTCAGTGGGGGAACTAGGAATCACTAGGCCCTCCAGCAAAACTATGATGGGGCCCCTATCTGTGCTTTATACACAGTGATTATCTGGGAGGAGGCTATATCTGTTATAGGAAAAATTAGAAGATGGTTCTCCTGGGCCCCCATGTGGTTGCTCCCCCTGCTCCCTGGTAATTACGCCCTTGATTCCCCTCTGCCTGACCAGTATATAAATGTGGCCCTGACCACACATACAATAAATATTCTGTGCACACCCATGTTAAATTGTTAGTTTGTGTAATGCATACTTAGTTATTCTACATATTCTCTTCCATTTTGAAAAATCTGTTGATTTCATACCCTTTGCTGTTCCCTGCTGTTGACATTAGTGAGCTGACATTTTAGGTTCTAACGGTCCTTCTTCTTCCCTGGATGCACCACATCCTTGGAATGTTCCTAACAGTTATTTCTACTGATTGGCTGTTGGATGGGTCAAAGATGCTCAGATCTCTACTGACCAATTGAATCAACCCAGGTGCTGGGTCAAGGGCAAGACCATAACGGTCTCTATTAGGGGTCCTGCAAACAGGAAGTCAGTATTTCGGTTGCATTTATTTATACACAGACACAATGCTTAATTGGCAGATTAAGGTCATTGGGATAAAAAAATACTGCTCTGTTTTCTGAATAGTATATGTATTTGCACTGAACTTCCCCTTTAATTGTCCTTTAAAAGGTATACAGAGCATTTTTGGTTTTAGTTCTATTAAGTCAACCAAAACTTTCATCTATAGCTTATGGTATAATATTAACTATAAAAACAATATAACCTGAATCACATGTTAGTATTTTATTACGTGTCAGAAAATATTCTGTTTATCTAATATTAGATGTAATTTCAAAAGCCTGAAACTACAAATAGGCCCATAATCTGACACTATCTGATTTTATTACTATATTCCACTTCACTTTTGATTGTATCAGTCCTACAATTATGTATGTTGTGTTAACATGTTAGCATATAAGTAAGGCACACAGCCTACTGAACTGTGCGGCCTACTGAAACAGAATACTGTGCTGCTGTTTTTATAACAAAATATTTCATTAAAAACCACATCAATATTGTGACGGGTAGATTTGTATAAGAATATATTAATTCCATCCAGCTGTACAAAATGGATGTCTGTAGAATAAAGCCTAAAACAGGAGACAATGGCCTATTAAAGGATAATGCTCAGTTGCAGTACCAACATGACTGTAATCAATTTGTAACACCCCATTAGCCTTTATGATGAATTAATGTTAATGCTTATTTATGGTTTGTATCTTTTTTAGTATGAGTTCAGCGTCATCTTTGATACGACACATTTATCTGGAGAAGAGGAACTCCTAGAGTTTTTAGTCACTGCACAAAGGTAAATGTTGTAAATGTTTATATAAGTGTCTCATACAGGGTTCACACATGTGGCAATATAAAATGAATGGCTGCTTCCAGAGTTACCTGCTTGCTCTGTCTTAGCAAAACAAATGATGAAGTACATTAGGTTTGAAACATGTTGTGTGAATAGGTGAAAGTACAGTAAGTTTGTTTGTCCTCAGCGTCAGTGGTTTTGGATTCTGTATTAGACGTGTCGCAGCAAACCTTTGTTCCACCATTAAGAAGTGAGGTGTGTTTAGGGTGTTAAAGGTTGCGCAGGTGACTCGTATACTGGGTGGATCATATGTTAAAAAGATAGACAGAATAAAGTATGTGTTAAAATTTTAATAAAGATTAAAGGGTGTGTGTGTGTGTGTGTGTGGTGTGTGTGTGTGTGGTGTGGGTGGTGTGGTGTGGTGTGGTGTGTGTGTGTGTGTGTGTGTGTGTGTGTGTGTGTGTGTGTTCCCAAGCACCAAACATCCAACTTCTGAAATCTAAACCCCAGCCAAGCCAATCTATGAAACTCGGCACCGGGTACGAGGGCAGATCACATGACACTCCTCTCCCTGCTCTCGCGGCTGTCTCTGTAGCCATGGGAACGGGACGCACATGTTCCCATTAGCTAAATCAGCCGGAGCAGATTCAAGGACTCCGACGCTGGATTTTAAGATCTGCGCATGCGTGAGATGGCGCGCGCGTCGGACTGCCTACTATTGGGAAGGCAGCGATATACATATTCAGTGTGCCAAGTGAATCGTACGGGACATATGTCGGAGAAACGGGCACAATGAGAAAATCCCTAACAGGTACCATACATATTTAAATGTGCTCTTTCACTTGATTTAATGTTATTTTTTCAGGTGGACATACCCTTTAATAAATAATACAATATATTAAAATCTAAAAGCTTAGCCATTAATTTGGGCTTGTTCACAAGTCTGTGTTCCCTTTTTGACTTTTTGACACCACTCTCCTGCATAAGGAGGAGCTACGCTTTTTATTGCGTTTTATTGCTAGGCCATACTGCTGCGCTTTTTTTGCGTTTGCGCTTGTGTTTTTTTCATATCATTGAAAAAGCGGTAACGCACTGAAACGTGCGTTGCGATTTGCGTTCCGCATTTTAAATCGCATGCGTTTTCAATATTTAATGAAAAAACCCATGCGCAAACGCAACGAAATCGCACATGAAATCGCACGCGATTCCGTGTGCGTTGCAGTGTGGCCGTGCCCTTACTGTTTTTTACATTTTTTTGTGACATAAAGCCTTTTTAAACTACAAACCGTGTGAACCAGCCTTGGTACATGAGAGAGTGGGGAACACAGTCTTGTGAACCAGCCCTGGTATATAAGAGTGTGGGGAACACAGGCTTGTGAACCAGCCCTGGTATATAAGAGTGTGGGAAACACAGGCTTGTGAACCAGCCCTGGTATATATGAGTGTGGGGAACACAGGCTTGTGGACCAGCCCTGGTATATGAGAGAGTGGGGAACACAGGCTTGTGAACCAGCCCAAGTTAAAGGCTTAGATTTTAGATTTTATTATATTGTATTATTTTTTAATCTGATTTTAACACATACTTTTATCATGTTGTGTGAATAGCCTATCCTACCACGATAATCCTGCATTTCTTACATTTATATGAGTATATGAAAGTGTGTAAATGTATTATCAAACTGACAAAGCAAAGATTCATAATCAGGGATTGTCTTCTTTTTAACTGTAAATTAAATAAAGTAATGTAAGAAGGATTTTCCTAATTAAGTGTACTTTCTTTCCCTGTATGTTTGGCAAAAAAAAAAATACTTTGCATGGGTATCAGTCATTCAGGGATACATAAACTACCATGGCCGCTATAGAGGAAAACATTTTGGTATTGATCCAATTTTGCTTTTTGGTATCACTTTCCTTGATGCTTAAAAATTAAGTACCGTATATACTCGAAAATAAACCGAGGTTTTTGTTTTTTTAAATAGACCTTAAAAGCAAACCTTGGCTTATATTTGGGTCAAAGTAGTATTCAAATGATAAAATACAGGAGGACATTACCTAGGTTTGCCATTACTCACAGTTGCTGTCATTACGGTCCTTTGCAGCAAGGAACAGTGAGGAGACTGTAGGAGACCGGAGCAGTCAGGAGTCGGTAGTCTTTGGCGCGGGTACATAAGCGTGCGCACGTAAGCACGCATAGAGTGTACCTGGGACTACTGTATGGTAATTCTGCTGTTTATTTGATCATTTCTATCCTCCGCTTATACTAGAGTTAATCAGTTTTACTCGTTTTTCAGGCAAAAAATAGGTACCTCAGCTTATACTCGGGTTGGCTTATATATGGTAAATAAGATTTTTTTTTTTATGGGTTTTTAATAGCTGCTGATGGTTTCCAGTAAAATGTAATGTTTGGTTTACAAACAACTAGCCATAAATATATTACAGGCATATCTAATAACTTGTTTAATGAAACTTCTCCCACAGCGGAAATAATGAAAAACCCGAGTGTCTGCATGACAATACTTTACATCTGGCTGTCCCTTTAATGCATGAAGTGGACACTTCAGTCACAGGGTAAGTGACAAATACAGAATATCGCCTGTACAAATAGAAAAGGAAGTGGCTAATCTTCGTTTTAATGGAAAATGGCATTCTTTCCTTGTTTAAAGATTAAACTTTCCAGAATGTTGCTTTCATCTAGCTTTAGTTACTTTGGCTATAAAAACAGGATATTGCACTTTTATCTTTGCTTTTCTGTCCTCTTCGCATCCCTACCCATAAAAGATACCTTAATACTGAGTGGAGCTGTATGGAGCTGTTAACATTCTTCACTTTTTGCAACAACATCAAATTTTTTTTTTTCAACACTGTGGTAATGAGATTAGGAGTGTTTAGGTCATTTATTATAAATAAAGAAGCTTTGTTTTGTTAGTAATATTACTGTTGGAAGAATTTTAAACAAAATACCCAATAAATAAATCAAATAGTAAAATGCTGATACCAACTACAAAATGCTGATAACCAAATGTGATATTTTCTATCACATCTCCGTTATAATTTATTTAACTTGATAATAATAGCTATGATTGACATTATATGAGTGTATTCACTGCATCTTATATTGTAGGTCCCCACTTTTTTCTACATCTTTTTTTAAAAACATCTCTAATAATGATTAGTGAGCATGCGTGCTCTCATAAAAAAGTCTGGTCAGATGGAAGGGGAGTGGTTAAAAGAGGGAGGGGGGATACTGAGCCTGTGCAAAACAAGTACTGGATTGAAGGCACACAGCAATACACACAGTAAGTAAGTAATACACATATTTATTTCTAGATTACGATGAGGAAAAGTTTTTTCAGTATACAGTAGTTGTCCTTAAAAATATACGCTTGTGGTGAAAAACCCTTCGCAAGTTGACACTCCTTACCAGTAAACTGTATTCCAAGTTCCACCCTCTAGCAGCGGACAAGAAACGTGCAGGCAAGCGCAGGATTGACTGAACGTTTCTGGGGCGCTAGTGTGGATTGCTGTGTATGCAAAAAATGCAGATAGCATGCACTCCGAGTAGTGGATAGCAAAGCACCTAGGGGAAGATGCAATTCATTTTGCATTTGCAACCTACATGCACTTGTTCCCGCAATGTATTAACCGATATGCGACCGTTAATACATTATGAAAACACTAGAGGTTAGTTGCAAGCTTTTGCGCGGCTTTAAAGACACAATTGAAAAGGTGTTAATTTTCGTGGGAAAAAAGTGCAAAAACTGACGCAAAATTTATTGCATCGCTAGCACTGTGCAAAATTTGAAATATTGCGATGGTGCAGGCAGAGCAAAACCTTTGCTAACACATCAGTACATAATTTAGTGTGAATTTAGCGCTTATTTTCCTTTTAGTTAGTTTAGATATTGCATCTCCCTGCAAGTGTGGCCAGACCAATTGGTCTAGCCACACTTGCAGACCACATATTAAAATGGTGCAAAGTGGCCTTGCCCTGAATTGCAATTACCAATATTCCTCAACAGCCTTATGAAATATTTTTTTTTTCCAGACTTGTGTCTCCATCTTCTTTTGTTTATGGGGAATCTGTGGATACATCAAACTTTGTCCAGCTGCAGGATCTAGAATGTCACTTTCAGCCACTGAACTTCAGTTTTCAGGTGAGTTTTTTTCATTGTTGTGTTAATAGCACAAGTTTTAAAACACTGTGAATTTGATTTAAAGCGTGTGCCTCTTTCCATTTTCTTTCTGTAATTCACAGACTACACCAGCACTGGAGTATTGCTTAGATCCCTGTTTTTTGCCAACTTTTCACATCACTTTATTTCTGCTCATAGACAGAGAATCAATGTCACTTTGCCAGAAAGCGCCACTAGACACTGTGTCTGCTGTCTGGCTGTATCACCTGACTTCTGCTCTGCTTTCTTGTGTCTGTTGGTTCAGCACAGGCATTATGAAGCACATCTGTACATTATGGAACACATACAAGGCAAAGTAGTCCAAGGCAGCTGGAATTATAGGAATACTTGGTAAAGCCTTATAACAGCTGTTGAAAACAACTGAAATTTTAGATTTCTTAAAGTGGCAGAAACATAATAGGGGAGATTCAATAAAAGTTCTTATCGTTAAAAATGATGCTAATTTTGCCCCAACCAATCAGATCTTATTTAACATTTGAAAGCTAACATCTGATTGGTTGGGGAAAAATTAGCACCACTTTTAACGATAAAAACTTTGATTGAATAACCCTGAATTAGTTTAAACATAGATATGTGAGAGTGTGGTTGTGCTTTACAAAAGTCAGGGCTGTAAAGTTTAGAGAGTTGTATGTATGTTACACCAAACAAGCAGGCACTGTAAATAACTGTAAAAATTCAAGTAACAAATTTTCCAAAATATGTTTTTTGATGACAGGTTTATAATGCTGGACCAAGTACACTTCCTGGATCCAAGATGGAAGTGTATTTTCCTAATCGACTCTCTGCAAGCAGTGCTGAAATGTTCCACATTCAGGAAATTATGGTATGGGTTTTATTTTGTCAATACGTCATGAATTGTAAGACATATAATGGATATTTTTGTTGGGGGGGGGCTTCTTTACTGCTGTCCCTTTAACAAGTAAAATTCCAAAGTTTCCTCTGATTCCTTCCTGTTTTTAAATGGCAATTATAAAGGATCCCTGGATAAACCAGAACTATTGGTATTAATACCAATACCTATGGCTATTATGACTATTCAATATATCCGCTTGATACAATGAAGCTATTTTATAAATCTACAAAATTTTATTCAATTCATTTTCAATACCATAATGCCATACAAGGCAAGAACACGCTGGCAAGCAGAGCTGTAACAACAAAGAGCTGCTATTTTATGCCAGCTCTTTGACTGTAAGAATTGCAGTTCCCATTTTAGGCATCCCCTACATCTAGATCACCGGCATCCCCGACAACCTCTATTCTTCCTTAGTGGATTTACCAATCAGCAGCGCTCAACAAGCATGTTTATAAACCTGCAGTTTGGAAAACTCTTGGTTTTGCCCACCCATGTTAAAATAATAATGTGGCTGTAAACTACCCAACATTATTGTCAGTTTATTCGCCTCCTCCCTTTGCTTCTGATACAGTTTTTACAACTTAAAAAAAAGGGCCATTGGCACCTCATACAGTCACGCATGAATTGCACAATATAGCTTGTGCTTTGATGTTGCCCTATCTTAGCACATGCGATGCGCACCAAAAATGGTGATCCCATGTGCTGCAAAAACGGGAAAAAGCGTAGCGCAAGGCAGCAGACATAGTGGGGCCTCTTACATCACTCACGTTGTCTTGTATCGGTATTCTTTTCTTCCACGGTGTTGCTTTTCCACCACTTACTATCGTCCATTGACGTGGTCGAAAAAGGATAACACCAACCTAAATCACTTGCAGTGGCTGCATTGGTTATTTGTAAAACAATTCAGAATCCGCACTTCCTAATGATCCTTTGTAAATGGAGGGGGGAAATAAAGGGAAATTTGTGGTCTAGCTCTCTGGACAAACACACTCACTCATTCCTATTTAAAGGACCTCAAAAATGAAAATGTTACTTAAAATAATCTATTTTGTTTTGGACTGATTATGATTACAAATTGGCTTCATCATTTATGCCAGAAAGGAAGAGTTGAGAGCCTTAAGTGCTTACAGAAATTTTTCTCAGAAATATCCGTGGATCAACTCTACTTTATGTATCAATGCCAGTAACCTGTAACATTCCTTGTTTTCAGAAACTCATGCAGCTTTTTTTAAAACTATCCAATGGAAGACGTTCCATAGTTTTACCATTCTTACCTTTTCGAACTTGAAGACTAAACTAAAACTCCTTATTTCTTAAGGGATATCCAGTTGTCCTCTGACATGTTCTATTGGTGAACAATGTCCCAGATAGTTTATTGTATGGCCCGTTAATGTATTTATACAAAGTAACCATATCCCTTTTCTCTGGTATACAAAATTATAATCCAATAGTCTTAATATTCAAGCTCCAATATTCCCCTATTTTAGTTGCCCTTCTCTGAACCCTTTCCATTTCCAAGATTTTGTACACAGGATTCCAAAATTGCACTGCATATTCCAAATGAGGCCTTTAGAAAGCGTTGGTAAGGCCTCATTTGGAATGTGCAGTGCAATTTTGGAATCCTGTGCACAAAAAGGACATCTTTGAAATGGAAAGAGCTCAGAGAAGGGCAACTAAATTAATAAGGGGATTGGGGAGCTTGAATATGAAGAGAGTGGAAAAAGTTACAATTATGTACGCTGGAGAAAAGCCGCTTGCGTGGGGATATGATTACTGTGTATAAATACATAAATGGGCCATACAATAAACTATCTGGGGCATTGTTCACCAATAGACCATGTCAGAGGACACGTGGACATCCCTTAAGACTTGAAGAAAAAAAGTTTAGGCTACAAGCTCGGAAAGGGTTTTTCACTGTGAGAACGGCAAAGCTATGGAACTGTCTTCCAGTGGACGTTGTTTTGGCAGTTTCATTGGTTAGTTTAAAAAAAAAAGCTGGATGAGTTTCTGCAAACAAGGAATGTTGCAAGTTACTGGTATTGATTCATAAAGTAGAGTTGATCCAGGGAAATTTCCGATTGCCACTTCGAGTCAGGAAGGAATTTTTTCCCCCTTCATAAATTTGGTGGGGTTTTTTTTGCCTTCCTCTGGATCAACTGTTAGGCAGGAAATAAGGATATTGCTAAATGGGTTGGACTGGATGGACGTATGTCTTTATTCAACCTCAAATACTATACTATACTATACTATACCATACTGTACACTGCTTTCTACATTTAAGTTTGTTATCCAACAAAACCTCAAGATCTTTTCCAACAGGGATTCACTTAACACAGAGCCAGCATAAGCAGCACAAGGATTTTTATGTTCAAATAATGATTGCATTATTGCAACAGAAAATGCAGGACTCCTAAACAATACTGTTGTATTTAAAGTTAGTAATAGTGATTGTACTATATCCTTTTAGTGGACTCCACCTAGATGCTACAATTTCCAGTGGAAAATAGAGATGATTGGAAAATTTACTGAGTGATCCTTTGAGTTTTTCTTTTTGCTAGGTTGTAAATCTTCTTGGCTCAGTTGAGCCAGGTTTACTGTAACTGCTATGTGAATAATAATTCTGTCAGAAAAAGTTTCTGGAACGTTTCACTGTGTGGACATTATTTCAATAAACATTTCTGCTCTCCCGCCCACTAATGAGAAGTGGAGAATAACGCATCAAATTGCACAGAGATGTGTTCACTTTTTAGTAGTATGATTTGCTCGGGCCAATTATTCAAAGCTGTTCATGACTGTTTTTTTTTTCTCTACCCTTCTTAAATTTACTTTTTAAAACAGATACTAAAAAGCGGTATTAAAGACATGTTGGTATATGTTTAAAAATTAGACTGGCAGATACAGAATGCTATATCCTTACAAAAGTCAAACCTAAAATTAGCTGCCCATATACAGTATTTTTCTAACACTGGCCATACATTACAAATTTACCTTCTGACATTCCTGTTCTAGTCAGACAACCGCCTGACCTGAGTATTATGGGATTGATGTTACGATCAATCACAATTACGATCGCATACATGATCCGGCTTGGGAAACATCGCAGAAACGTCAGCAGGTAAAACAGCTTGACATTTATCTTGGATCAAATCACTAGTGGGGAGACACAGAGTAAATAAAAGCATCACTGCTCCTGTCAGGACACACTTTACATGCCCTGTTGCTTTAGTTTTCCTATAAAAGAAGTGTGAAAATAATAAATTAGTTGCGGTATCCTGAAATTACTGTAGAAAACCTGGTGAGGTGGAAAGAGTCTCAATCCAGAGAGCAGTGGATCTGCAGTTACCAGAAACAAATGCAAATGAAGCTCTTATTATTAAAACGGGGCAGGGGGCTGTACATTTATGACCTTGATCATAACTTGCGGTATCGGACTTTTCCAATACTGCCCTTAGGGCCATATTTATAAAGGCAATACCACCAGGTAATACCACTCTTCTAACAATCATAATATTTATGACTGCAAAAGTACAATTGTGATTGCGGTTGTAAAATTGCGATCATGGTCGTACGATTACAATCGCGTTCTTAATTCTACGACCTCCTATACAGTACTATAGCAGTAATGTACAGTACTACTGCTTGGTATTGTATGGCCATAGATGTATGATTGCGGCCATACATTTCCCACAACCCGCAGTACTGGAACATTACAAATTCACGTGTTTTTATATTTTGCCAATACTAAAATGTTATGTGTCATTTAGCATCAGGATTTCTTCCATCTGTACCCTGTCTGATTTGTTTATGCATTACATTACAGTCTCTGTCCTTATAATCGAAGATACTAAAATTACTGGACATATGATATGCATATAAACCTACTAGAAAACTGTCACCTTCATTCATATATTTATCACATACTTAATTAATGTGATAAATGTGTATTAATGAATTAATAGAAATGTAGAACCAGTTTTAATTATTTGTATTACCGGTATTGTTTCCCTTAGGTAAGAGAAGAGAAAGGAAATTGTTCTTTCCAGAAGAATCCTGTGCCTTGTGTCATTCCCCAAGATAAAGAAAATATATTTCACACAATATTTGCATTTTTCACTAAGTCTGGAAGAAAAGTGTTGGTATGTTCTCACTTTATTTGATTCATTTAACGTTGTGTTGTTTTAGAGTGTTCTTTTACAAACGTCTTTGGTAATCTATATTGCAATTCAATTATATGAACTGCCAGTGATTTCTTTATGTACACCAGAGATATACCACAAGGTCTGATGCTTGTGGTCATCCATGCTTTGTTGGTGCCTTTGATTTGGTTTAGCTTATGAATAAGGCCAGCTGTGGGAAAAGTTGAGTCAAAAGCAGCTGGAGATAAAACAGATCAGTTGTGTTAGACACAATCAAGCAGCCATTGGTAGATGTTTCTGCCTCAAGCCTATTGCTTATCACCCTTAATATTTCAAGTCTACACCCTTTTTAGCCCTATCTTTCTAGTCAGGGGTTGCATAAGGGGGCCTGTGCCACTGGGTGGCTACTCCTGAGTAATAATGCTTATTAAAATAGGATGTAAATCCCAATTTATAAGATAAATTAATAACCTAACTCCTTGATCAATTGTTAATTGTATGAACTATTTAATACACTAAATTATTATTTCAAAAACACATATATTTTAGTATTATATGCTCAATTGATCCATTCAAAAATATTTTCTATTTATGTGATCCTTACAGTAACATCTAAATTTACATCTCTAATCCCACGCTATGAGGCTATAGTATGTCTTAACATCTGTACTATAGTGGGAAAAGTGCCCATTTAATCCCGGAACCTGATTTAGCTAAAATACAGTGAGGACTGGGTTAATTTATGTGTTAGTAGGCAGGGGGAGACACAGAATAGTTAATGGGGGCATCAGTGGAATATTTTCCTATGTAGCTGAGTGATTTTTATAAGGAAACATTACGAAGCAACTTCAGATCCCCAGCGCTGACAGCATTTTCACACTTATGATAGTATATTCAGATTGAGATATATAGTTGTGTTCTTTATCTTGTTCTTATGGTTTTTCTCTTCGTTTGTAGGATTGTGAAAAATCGGCAATGTCCTGTTTAGTTTTAAACTGCTATCTAAGCTCTCTGGCAAAAGAAGAGTCTAGAAACATAGATGTGCTTATGCTGCTGAATACAGAGATACTAAAAAAAGTAAGAAACAATGCTCTACAAAATGTAACAAAAAAAGAAGACAATCTTGCTTATTTAATATGAGGTACAAATGTTTGCCAGAGCTGTTAATATTCCTCAACTAATCAGATAATACCATTTTATTGGATTACTACAGTTAGAAAACATTTGATATGTTGCTGCAAATTTAGAACACTGGCACAATTTTGCACTTTTATTGAATAAGACCCTACTAGTTGTTTGGGTATTCCAATCTCTTTGAATGCCATATAGCAGGAATGTCCATTTTGCTCTCCTTTCAGATCATAATACAACCCCCAGCATGCAACCAAGGAATGCTGGGACTTGTAGTTTGCTAACATCTACAGTATAACATACAAATGTGTTGTCATTTTCTACTTTTCCGACACAGACTGTAATTTTATTATACTATATACATTATAAAACGATAACGAATTTCAGGTTTATCCTTTATAAACACCATCCATTAATGTATATTTGTGTTTCTTTCCCATTTATTTATTTTTTTAATAGGGGCATTTGGAGAGTTTTAGATTTGTTTTTATTGACTTGTAATGGGCCTTTTTCACCACACTGCCTCATTTGCCTAAAACATTCACAATTTATTAAAAAAAATCAAGTCCCAAGTGTGGCAATGAATCTAAAGAATTGGCATTACACAGCTCAATTGATAATTCCTTGTCTCCTTGTCCCCAGAAAACTGTAGAGCTTCTACAAGTGCACACCAACTACTTTGGAGGTCATTCTAATCACCGTGGAGACATCAGATCCCCATTAAATGGCATGTCCACCCTTAGACAAAAATGTATACTTACCTTCCCTACCCCCCAAAACAGCAGTTCTTACATAGCTCATTGGTGTTCTTGAAACCATATCTACAATGTTCAAAAGTCAATGTTCTATCCTATTCCAGGTAACAGAGTCATGAAAGCTGCCCAATATGCTTTCCCTAAGCATGTGCAAACTCATTAAAGTGAAGATCTGGCTTCAGAAGTGTCCATGACCTGTGTACATATTTAGTTTGGGGCCGTGAGGTGGATGGACATGTCCTTTAACGCTTTTGGATCTTCTATTGTCATAGAAGCTGGATTGCCAGACAATCTTTTTTAATGTTTATTAATATTCATAAGGTCTCCAAATTCTCTGACAAAGTCTGTTTTTTGGTTACCACTATTACAGAAGTGAAAATTCTTGGCAAAAAAAACTTTGCCCAAAATATTTTTTACCACTTTACTACACTTCATGATGCAATGCATGGCAAAAAGTTAAAAAAGCATGGCAAAAAAATGTTGATAGGTACTTTTTGTTGCCCTATTAATTAACTAAGCAGCGAAAATTCACCTGAGAATGTTTTACACTATTTAATAAAACCATTTGTTGTTGAAAAAATGGCATGGGGGGTGTTTACCATAACAAAGATTTTTGTGTAATGTTTTTTTTTACTAGTTTTTAAAGTTACCAGGTTGTGCTTGTGAAGGTTCTCATTCATCCAGGTCATGGTATATCTGTTGTATTCAGTTGGATCAACTGGACTTAAAGTTTAGTTGTTTAGACGTTTCGCTTGTCATCCGACTGGCTTTCTCAATTCAGAATGACTTGTACAAGAATCTGTTGGCAATTAAGTACCCTGGAAAATCCCAATTAGCATATAACAGCCAGGTGTAAGGGACCTTCTGAATGCAAGGTGCATGGATTGCATTGTGGCTAAGGGGTGTTATCGAAACTGCCCAGGGTGAGGTGTCAAAACAGCATTGTACGTGGCAGACATTTGGTGTTAAATCCCCCCATCTCTCATAAATGGCCTCCATGACACCTCTCTTGAACCAGTCCTGTTCTTTTGCCAAGATGTTGACATTACAATCTTCAAAGGTATGTCCTTTTTCCTTACGTTGGTGTAGCTCCTGTTTAATCTCCCCCACATTCAAATCCGAGTACTCTTCACTGCACTGCACTGTGTGTATGATGTCGCTCTTCTTATGACTCATTGTGTTGTTTGGTGTCATTCTGAAGTGATTCTGAATTGAGAAAGCCAGTCTGATTACTAACAAAACGTCTTCAAGAACTAAACTTTATGTCCAGTTGATCCAACTGAATACAACATATTTACCAGGGTGTGTTGCCTATTTACCATCATTCTGCCAGTGCAGTACATCAACAATAGATAAATACCACATGTAAAACAATTGAGCAGCCCCTATTTGAACCTGAATCATAACGGGGTGGTCGAAGTGCATGGGGAAAAAAGTACAAAAGAAAACTAGTTAAATTTTCTCTTCCCCAGAGGAAGCCCTTGGGAAAGTTGCCCAGGATAAAAGGCACATTAGTTCTGGATTTGAGGAATGACTACAGGTGGGGATGTTTTGAGTGCTTTTGATGTTAGTGGATTCTGGAGGAAGTAATTCTTCTTGAACTTCCGCAGTACTTGGTGTTTTGAGGTCCTTGGAACTTCCATTAGCCGGGTGAAGCAAGTGATTGTCTGTGCTGGGGAGCATTTCATGATTTGACTTCTCACATAAGTCCTGGGGAAGAAGGACCAATAAATAAGCAACTAGTGCCTTTGTATGCTTTTGTGTGTAACAACATTGAGTTATACTTAAGAGGGAATTGAACTGCTTGCACCCTTTTGTACTTTTATCCCCACCCCCCACGCATTTTGACCAAATCAGTGATACAGGATTGTTTTATGTGGTAATTATCTATTGTTTATGTACTGCTATTTGATGAATTGCTAGATTGTAATATTGTTTAATATTGTTTAAATTAGCACTGTATGGGTATGTGGATACAATGGCTTTGAGATTTGTTTGACCACACAAGTGAATGTACTCATTTTGATAAGCGCTGCTCTTGGAAGTTCCTTTTAGCTCCATTAACCAGACTTTTCACCATAGTGTCTGTATTTTTAGCTTTACATTCCACAGCTTAATTTTTTGCTGCTGCTAAAAATTTGCTTCTTTATAAATAAATCAAAAATAAAAAATTTTGTCCCAAAGTCTAATGGAAAGAAATGGCTTTGCTTTATAATAGAAATGCTTGCTAGATTTCTTTTAAAAGATTAAGTTGTGGATAGAGTGTCATGGACTGGGTTCCATTCCTTCTGCTGGTTCACAAAACAAAGAAACGTTTTTACTCACAATTTGAAACTTGAATCCAGTGGTTTAGTCAAAAATTCTACATTAAAACCCACAAGAAATCTTTGTTCAGCTGTCCAAATTTTTGCAGCAGTTTAAACTATTGAAGTTTTGGTGAGACAATTTTCCGACAAAGAGGAAGAAACTGGTACATAGAATAGATTGAGGATAGGAGGGAGAAATATGTGATTAATGGCTTTTTGCCTAATTTTTCCTGGTAGGCCCCCAGCAGTTCAGTCCAACACTGCTATATCTAATATGCAATACTACACATTTCTGTCATTTTAAACTAATCAGTTAAACTAGACCTATGAGTCCATTTTATTTCTTAGTAAATACACCAGGGTTGTGGATTTGGCAACATTAACTCCTAATATCAAGTGTTTCCCCTTTGATGACATTTGATTTTTATCCTGTTCCTTTTTCAAAACTCATGAATTCTCAGATTCAAGGAGTGGGCACTGTTTTATCATTCTGGTTAAAATCTGTATGTCAAAAAAAAAACATACCTTTTGCTGGGTGCGCTGACACACCATGGTGTATATACTTCAAGTAAAATCCAAAAATCAGCGCATACCAGACTTTGTGCAAATAACAATTATTAGCACATTATGTGCTAATTTATGCATTTTGTACTACAGTAAGTCAGGTGTGTGGTGATTTTTGGAGTCTACTTGGGAAAAATGTACTTTGAAAAAAGCCAACATTATTATTTTATTGCTTCCTTAGCTCAAAGTGATGTTGCCAGATTGTTCCTGTTGATAGTTCAGATATACAGTATTCCGTAGACCTTGGCAGAAATCCTAATATTTGACACTAAAAGAATATTGTTTGGTCCCTACCCTGTAATTTGTTAACTAAGGAATATTTTCATAGACAATAATTGTTCAGAGAGGATAGAACTGTAACATAATATTCTACAATCCTAAATTCTCCAGTGAGTTTATTATTGGAACGTATACAATATTTTCCTTTACCTTAACTTCAGTAAAATATGACTCCTTATATTATGACATAAGCTAAGATAGAAGCTCCATCGGCCCTAACACAATCAGAAAATCTTAAACGTTAGTAAAGATAAAGCAGCAGTCCAGCCCAGGCTTTCTTATATGTCTTTCTTTCAAATATTCCCATTTATTTTTAAAGTAAAAACACCCTGGCAAATAAATATTCAACTCTTTCCAGGATGTTTTTTTTTTAATTGAATTAATTTTAATATATGTAATTTACTTAAACAGGACAGTTCATCAGTTATCCAGTTTGTCTCAAGAGCAATGGTGCAAGTGGATTCAAATTTACGCGCAATTGAGATGCTTCATGGGAATTCAGAAGAGGCAACAGTAAGTAAATGTCTATACTTCATTAGAGTCTTATGTGTAATATGCTTCATACCTGCATGTCTATTACCTGCATGTGGGAACAGGAGAGTCAGGTGTGATAGATGCGGTCCGGATGTGCCATTTTCTATAGAGAGTCTAATGTGTGTCTCCTAGAATAATGTACTTACACTGTAGTTAATACTAAAGGAGACTTAACAGCAGAAGAAAAGGATGAAATGTAACTATTCAGAAAAGACATAGCTGCAATCTAATGTAAACTAGAAAACTAAATTACTGCCTTTACCACTTCTCAAGTTGACTAATGTTGAAAATGTTTAAGCATCTTCAATTACTAAACTTAACTAAAAGTTAATTTAGAATTAACCCATTATGTTCTATCGAAAATGACATACTGTGCATTAGTATTCCATGGCAACATTTCTTACAGAGCTAGGGTCAGACACTCAGTAGAACTAATGAAGGTGTCTGTCCTTGAAACTGTGTGTGTTTTTTTGTCACAATACATTTAGGAATGTGTTCCTTTTGCGGCATGTGCCTGACCATGTTTTAAATTGTGCAACCACAAATCCCTTCTTAAAGTCACTCAAGCCCTAAATACAGCAGTGCAAAAGAGGTTAGCCTTACTTTGGGGGATCTGCAGCTACAGTATTATTGTAGCGATATTAAACATGCTGATTTTTCCAGAATCTTTATAGTTTATAGCGCTAAAGAATAACATTTTTACCTTATTGTTCTAGGTTGTTTTTGAGGCCTTGCACAATCTGGAACCACGTGGTTATGTTGTTGGATGGATCATTGCCATCAGTTTGCTTGTGGGGATTCTCATTTTTCTACTGTTGGCTGTTCTACTATGGAAGGTAAATTGTGCACTTTTTGATTGGACTGTTGGAAAGTTTCCCAGGTGAAATTAGCCCATTTAGATATCAAATTAAAGTACTGATGCAATAATAGATGCAAAAGTCCATACAAAAAAAATTACAGGAATCAATTAGATTAGCAGTTGGCATTTTACTGGTTATTGCCATTAGATAATATCTTATGGTTGGTGCAGATAAACGCAAACTTTTGCACCCTTTATTACATCTGGCCATAAAACATTTTTGATACATTATTCTATACCATAATGTGTGCACTGTGTATGTTTAAATTTTAGTTACTTCTATTTCTCACAAAAAAAAGCCAGGTGCATGTAGTAGCATTCAGTTTCAGGGCAGTCTTTTGCAGCTAATATACAGTATGTGTAATAATACATTTACAGGAGAATTTACCCAGAACTGCATTCACTCGGCTCCCAGAATTTTAATATAAAGTTTATGGCTGGGGTGACTTCAGATTGGGCTCTACGCAATGTGCCATGTTTCCAAAATGTTGCTAGCAAAAAAATAAAGAGTCTACATGTATTAGTGTTCCACATAGTATGTTGGGTTAGGGAGTAAAAGCTCTGGTTTTAGCAAGACAGAGTACATGAGATTGCAGGTTCAATTACCTGTATCAAGGACAGGAAGGATCTATGCTGTTATATGATTGGGTGTCAGTTTCTAGGAACCAAGGCTTCAACTTCCTTGTTTTGATCTGTTGAGCACTACGGAACATGTAAAATGTACTGCGTATACTACGTGTACCCCTAGTAACCACAGGTTAGTTTCATAAATCACCCAGCAGCCATAGCAAAGGGAGAGGTGATACACAGCTTGTTGTATGTTTGTGAATGTGCTCTGTCTGTTGGGACAATGAAAATATGAAATATAAGGTTCCCCTTTAAAGGGCAAGTCCAGCCCCAAAATGAAAACTTACATACAGGTAAATCACCCCCCAAAACCCTAAATAGTAATAGTTTGAAATCTGAAATATATAAGTCTAACCTAAAATCCATTGCAGGCACACAGTAATGAATTCATAGGACAAAGTATTATATATCAACATATTTTAAAGAGGCCATTCTTTCTAAAAGATGTTCTTATGAGGTTGCAGTTGTCCTTTAACCCTTTGTATATTTGTATATTCACGATCTGTGCAGGAAATGCACAAACTGCCACAGATCATGAATATACGATCTGTGACTTTCCCTCCAAAAAAAAAATATTTCCCCTGCTAGGGGCAATCGGGGGGCATTCAAACTGCCCCCCTAGCCCCCTCGATCCCCCCTCGGTTGTGTTCAAATCCGAGGGGGGGATCTGGAGATACAGTACCTTTCTGCCGTGACCGTATAGGGAGGAAGCCGGTCCCATGTGGAGTTCTTCTGATTCCGGAAAGGGAGACCCCGGTGATGTCACGGAGCTTCCTCCTTCACCGGGGTCTTCCCTAAAAGTGGTAGGAGGCTGCGCCTGGTGGTTTAGTGGAGGTACTGCACTGTGATCTCCATTCAGAGTACCTGCAGTACCTGGTATAGTAAAGCTGTCAGTGTGACAGCTTTACTATACTTCTTGTGAATGGAACTCAAAGTACCATTCACAAATAGGATTTTTTCTAAGTCTTTGCTACTTAGAGAAGACTTAGAAAAAAAATGGGGACAGAGATCAAAATTTGGTGATCTCTTCTGATCACCAAATTCTTGATCTTTGCCAATGAATGAAAAATCACTTCCTGGAAAATGATTTCCGGGAAGTGATTTTTCCGATCGGATTTCGAATTGGAAAACGGGCATTTCGTTATCATTCCCTAAGATGATCTGATGATTATCTTTGGGAATGATCGGGGGAAAAAAGGGGAAATACACACAAAAAAATTCTTAAAGTGATACACACACACCCTTTTTTTTTTTATACTAAAGCCATAAATTAGAAAAAAACTTTGTCTTCTCCAAGCTTCCCAATGTCCCCGGTGATATCGGTAAAGTAAACACAGATACTTATTTGTACGATTTCAAGGGAAACTAAGCCTATTTTACAAGGAAATTTTGCAGAGGTACCAAAAAAAGACTATTGAATTTTTAGGATCAGTAAAGTGTGCAAAAACATGTGTGACTCTCCGTACTAACCGGTTTTCACTAAAATACCACTAAAAGGGGGAGAGTGTGTGTGTGGGGGGGTGGATTGTGGTGTTTTGTAATTTTTTTCTTGTAACTGCACTTCTACATGCGTCCCATTTGAGCTAGTTGGTGGCCTCGTCTCTGTGTGCATCCACGCAAATGGCACACCGTTTGATTCAGGACATGTGGGAGATTGCTATTTAGCTGGTTGTTTTGCTTGTCAAGTGGGTTTAGGTAGGATTTCAACCCTTGAATCATCTTATTTTATTTTTCACAAAACCTCCTAAAAATACGGAGTTCTTTGGATCACTGGGTCTGGAATTCTTCATGTATGTATGAAAGCATGGCACCGTAACGTAGCTGAAGGTGTGTAGATTCCAAAAATATATAGTTTGTGGGGGGAATTTCCAGGTTTCGGGACTGTTTCCTTAGAAAAAGGGTAGGCTGTTCAAATTACAGAGCACTTTGATTTTTTCTTGTAATTACACTTGTGCATGCGTCCCATTTGAGCTAGTTGGTGGCCACGTCTCTGTGTGAATCCACGAATATGGCATACCGTTTGATTCAGGGCATTTGGAAGATTGATAATTGACAAGTTTTTTTTTACATGACAAACTGCGCCCACACCATTGGTGGTATGCATAAAGGAATCAAACCATTGTGTAGCTGAAGGTGTGTAGAGTCCAAGAATATATAGTTTTGGGGGGTATTTCTAATATAGAGGGGTGTTTAGTCTGACAAATCTGAAAAGTTGCTGTATTTGGGCTATTGTTCATTGGCTCACTTTGTGGCTAGTTGATTCCATGTCTGCGTGTGTAACCATACAAAGGGCATACCGTTTGATTCAGGACATTTGGGAGATTGATATTTGGTAACTTTTTTTTACATTCCATCAGGTTTTGGCATGATTTCTACCTTTTGAAGTTGTTTTTTGTTCATTTTTTCAGACAAATGCGAACTTCTATGAAGAACTGCGCCCACACCATTGATGGTATGAATAAACAAACTACAGTGTTACATAGCTCAAGGTGTGTAGATTTCAGGAATATATAGTTTGTGAGGGTTATTCTAAAGTTATGGGGGGTTTTTTTTGTTGAAAAAAACTGCAGACTGTTCAAATTCAGAGTTGGCTAAATATTTTCGCTGTTTCTAAGCCATCGTGCGTTGTCTCACTTCGTGGCTTTACGCTTCCACGTTTGCATGTGTAACCACACATATGGCATACCGTTTGATTCAGGACATTTGGGAGATTGATATTTAGTAACTTTTTTTACATTACATGAGGTTTTGGCATGATTTCTACATTTTGAAGTTGTTTTTTGTTCATTTTTTCAGACAAATGCGAACTTTTACGAAGAACTGCGCCCACACCATTGATGGTATGAATAAACATACTACAGTGTTACATAGCTGAAGGTGTGTAGATTTCAGGAATATATAGTTTGTGAGGGTTATTTCTAAGTTATGGGGGTGTTTTGTGAAAAAAACTGCAGACTGTTCAAATTCAGAGTTGGCTAAATATTTTTGCTGTTTCTAAGTCATCGTGCGTTGTCTCACTTCGTGGCTTTACGCT
Source organism: Hymenochirus boettgeri (assembly GCA_019447015.1). Taxonomy (NCBI): domain Eukaryota; kingdom Metazoa; phylum Chordata; class Amphibia; order Anura; family Pipidae; genus Hymenochirus; species Hymenochirus boettgeri. The sequence goes on from CM033474.1 coordinate 113,987,574, forward strand.
TCCACGTCCACGTGTGTAACCACACATATGGCATACCGTTTGATTCAGGACATTTGGGAGATTGATATTTGGTAATTTTTGTTACATTCCATGAGGTTTTGGCATAATTTCTACCTTTTTGAATGTTGTTTGATGTTAAATTTTTTTTTTAAATCTGGTAAAAGTGCAAGCTTCGACGAAGAACTGCGCCCACACCATTGATGGTACCATTGATGGTACGAACTACATCGTTACATAGCTGAAGGTGTGTAGATTTCTGGAATATATAGTTTGTGGGGGGTATTTCTGAGTTAGGGGGGTACTACTGACATTTGGCACTGGTCACGCTCTGGGTTAGTTGGTAGCCATGGCTCTGAGTACACCCATGAATGTGGCATACCGTTTTATTCGGGAGGGGTTAGGCTTTCATATTTGAGATGCGTTTGAACTTTCCTCCACAGTTTTTAGCTGAAATTCGCATTTGATTTTGTCTCTGATTTTACAGTTGAGGAAAAAAAGGAAAATGTGAGAAAATAACTTACAATTGGACGAAGAGCTGCGCCCGGGTATCTGCATTTTGATTGAAACTTACCTCACTCCTAAAATCCTGCGGGTGTGTAGTTTCTAAAAATATCTCACTTATGGGGATATTTTAGTTAATTTGGTAGATATTCTATGTTAACTGTCAGTAGTGGTAATACATTTTAATTTGGTGTAATATTCTTGAAGGTGCAGTTTTAGTTTGGGGGGGTCTCCTGTACAGGAAAAGTGGGATACCTCCATATATCTGGTATCGTTGTACTCGGGAGTATCAGAGCTTTTAGAAACAGTAAGATTTTTGTGTGTAACCTTAAGATAACTATAAGTAAAAATGGGAAAAATCCATGAAAATTTGCAAATTTTTTTTTAGATATTTTACCCATAATTCCAGTAAAATTTCCAGGAAAGTTACAAAATCTGATTTAATTGGGTCGCAATAAGAATTTAAGCACCTTGATAGGTTCCACAGAACCACTGTCAGAATGAAACTCTACAGTTTTGTTCATATGTAATGATTTTTTTATTTTTCTCCTCTTTAATTATTAAGAGGGGATCTATCTTTGAAATAACTCACATGGCTCTAAAACATACATATCCACCAGTGAGACATCTTTTAGATTCTAATTGCTATGTGTTATATATGTGATCTCTATTGATTGTCTATGTAATTCATAATGACTGCATATAAACTTTTCAATGCGTTTTGCAGTCTGGTAAAAGTAACTGGCAATGCTTTAAATGTATTCTTGCAAATCATATGTGGCAAATCTAATTCGAATTCTATGAAATGGGGGGAAAACAAAGAAAATGTGACACTTTGCCATTAAATTGCGGGAACATTAAACATGTTAAACGTTAAAAGATTCACCAAAGACAACAGTTTGCTTTTCAAGGAACTTTTCCAGGTTAATCTGAAAATCCTTTAATAGAGTAACTTCTGTTGTGTCCTTTGGCATCTACTTGTATCCTGTTGGCTTATCACCCAGAGTGAAATGTACATCCCAGAATGAATTCCTTGATTCAGCATTTGTCATTATCCTAATGTGTGTTATGTTGAGATACTCTCTTCCTGTTTGATTCCTGAAGGTAATTACAGATTAACATTTTTTATTTAAACTTTTATTAGCGTAGTCAAGTAACCTTTATGAATGAATAATGCATGTACTATGGATTAGAACACTCTCTGGTGAATATTCCTTTCTTCTCCATATTTTATTGTGGTACAAATAGTACTGTCTATTTCAATCAATATAGTAACACGTAACATAAAAGGAATTGCACTCTTACACACTGTACATAGGATAGAATAAATCTGTGTTATATCGTGGCCTTTTTAATTTGTCTTGAAAAAGCCAAATTCCTGTTCTTTATGTTTCTTCTTCTTCCGTTTTATTCTTCCGCTTTTTTGGACTGTATCTCCTTCCACAGTTTTTGAGCTAGAGACACGCTACAGACGTGCGGGGCATATAGAAAAAGTGTGCTATCTTCTATCTAAGGAATCCGCGGAAGCGTTACAGTGTTATCTGCGGATTTTGGGATGTTTTTTTGCATAGACTATAATGGTAACAATCCTCAAATGTGGATATTTCAAAACAGTTTGTTTCTTGGTCATAAATACAAACAGTGATACCCCCAACCCCCCACACAGACACAGGTATACCCACCTACTGACTTACCTTTCCATTCCCATGGAAGCCATACTTAAAGGGCAAGTCCAGCTCCAAAATGAAAACTTACATACAGGTAAATCACCCCCCAAAACTCTAAATGGTAATAATTTGAAATCTGAAATATATATACATATATATATATAAATGTGAAATCCTGCACAATGTCCTGTTTCCCTTGTTGATGCTTCCTGGTTCTTCCAGTTAGCAACGGTCAGTTATGGATTTGACAGTTGACATCACAGCCAATGACTGAATGTTAATCCCCCGTCTGCCTCTTCTGAGCATGCTCAGGCTCAGTACAGGTTTCTAAATTGCTCAGTTTCCATGAGGCATCCAGAAGCATAGCAGGCATACAGTAATGAATTTAGAGGACAAAGTATGATATATCAACATATTTTAAAGAGGGCATTCTTTCTAAAACATGTTCTTATGAGGGTGGAGTTGTCCTTTAAAGGTTAACTATAGTCAAAAAACTAATTGTGATCAATCATCAATAAAAGTTAGTTATATGGTCATACATGCAAAAACATATACCCCCCCAACTCACACGGGTACACACACCTACTGACCTACCCTTTATTCCTTTGGCAGCCATACTTAAAGGGTAACTAAAGTAAAAAAAAAATAATTTAGATTTATCCTTAATAAAATATAGTTTTATGGTTGTAAACACAAAAAAGACATACCCCTCAACCAGACCCAGGTACACACACCTACTGATCTACTTATCCATTACTGTGGCAGCCATACTTAAAGGGTAACTAAATTAAAAAAAACTAATTTAGATTTATCCTCAATAAAAGATAGTTTTATGGTTGTAAATACAAAAAAGACATACACCCTCAACCAGACCCAGGTACACACACCTACTGATCTACATGTCCATTACTGTGGCAGCCATACTTAAAGGGTAACTATAGTCAAAAAAAATCTAATTTTGATCAATAATCAAAAGAGTTTGTTTTTTTAACCCCCAACGTGATACAGGTAAACACACATACTGACCTACCCCTCCATTACTGTTGCAGTCATACTTTATGGGTAACTAAAGTAAAAAAAAACTAATTTTGACCAATCATCAAAAAAGTTTGTTTTTTTTAACCCCCAACCCAACACAGGTACACACACCTACTGATCTACTTATCCATTACTATGGCAGCCATATGTAAAGGGTAACTAAAGTCAAAAAAACTAATTTTGATCAATAATTATTATTGATTTATATAGTGCCAACATCTTCCGTGGCGCTTTACAATTACACAGTCATACATTACATACAGGGTAATACATGTTATACAAAGTCATACTTATTACATACATAGGTAATACATAATATATGTAAACAGAGTGGGGAGTTTCTTACAGTAATACCGTGATACAGTAGGAGAGAGGACCCTGCCCAAAGAGCTTACAGACTAGAGGATATGGGGGTGAGACATAAGGTTGCGGTAATCGATAGGCTGTAATTTGATTGGCAGTGGAGCGTGAAAGGCAGGTTGGATCATATTGGGTAGTAAGAGGGGTAATGTTTAGGCCAGGTTATATGGAGGTTATATGGAGGAAGGGAGTTCCAGAGCAGAGGGGCAGCACGAGTAAAGTCCTGAATGCGGGCATGGGAAGAAGTGACCAGGGTGCATGAGAGGAGGGTATCGTTTGCGGAGCGGAGGTTGCGCCTGGGACAGTATTGCTGGATCAGCTCTGAGATATATGGAGGGTCTGTGTTGGATAGTGCTTTATAGGACAAGGTAAGCAGTTTGAACTGGATCCTTTGCGTGATGGGAAACCAGTGGAGGGACTGACCGAGAAGAGAGGAGTGTGTTGCAATAGTCTAGCCGGGATATGATTAGGGCATGGACTAGGATTTTTGTAGCTTCCTTCGAGAGGAAGGGTCGAATGCGGGAGTTGTTTTTGAGTTGGAGCCGACAGGAGTTGGCAAGCAAATTGACATGAGGTTTGAAGGAAAGATTGGAATCTAGCATTATTCCCAGGCAGAGGACATGAGGAGATGGGGATATGGGTGTGTTGTTATTATTATTAGTAAGTCTAGGGAGGGAAGCACATCGTGAGGGTGGGAAAAGGGCATATTCAGTCTTGTTCATGTTAAGTTTGAGGAAGCTGGAGGACATGACGGCATAATCAAAAGTTTGTTTTTTTAACTTCTAACCTGATCCAGGTACACACACCTACTGATAAAAGTTTTATAAAACTCCTATTTTAGCATTTTAAGTTACTTAGATGAGAAAGTTTTCAGTTTTAGCTAACTGGATTTCATTCCATTGCATTTTACAAAAAGGGAAAATCTAAAAAGAACCCATCATACAGTATTTTTTAGCTGTAGATAAAGCAATTTATAGAGGGAAGGCAATTCTTTAATAGAAAAGGGAAATCTGTTTGTGATGGCTTCCATCATCCAGGTCATTGTATATCTAATAGTATAAAGTAAAATTCAACTGAATTTTCTCAGTTGTCAAAGACATTTTACCTTTTATTTAAGTGTCTTTGACAGGTGAACTGAGTGGTAGGAACATTTGCTGACATGCAGTGGTATAACTAGGAATCACTGGACCCCCCCAGAAAGATTATGATGAGGCCCCTATCCTTGCTTCATCTACAGTGGTTTTCTGTGAGCAGGCTATACTTATCATACTGTAGGATAATAAGAAGACAGGGTTCCCTGCAGAGTCTGCTATCCTGGTAGTTACAGCCCTGCTGGCATGTTTATACAAAGTATAGTTTGCTTTATACAGTGTAATATAAGGATATTACGTCATTAAGGAGTTCCATGACCATATAAAAGCATAAGGCTGCGTATCACAAAGAGATACAAATTAGCTTATTGGGGTATGTATTTCTCTATCTCTATATATAATGTACATTGAACCTGAAATAAACAGGAGAAAGGATTTTCTCTACTGAGCTAAGAATTCACTTTGTTGCTAGCAATGCATTGTTGAAATCAAGAAAATAAGTCATATTTTACCTGAAAGATTTCCATACATTTGTGTTAATTTTTAATGACTGTGGCATTTACTAGTGGGTAAATGCAGTCCACTGTGTTTATAATTTGAGTATACCAACTGTGCTATATGCTGTTGGATTAAGTAAAAAACACTACTGTCAATTTTAACTTGCTCCATAGCTGGACCTGTCACTAGGGACCCTATTTGTAAAGGTGCCATATCGCTTTCTACCGATACCACGTCTTTAACAATCGGTTTAACAATCGTTAAACCAATCGTTAATTTCCCATCGGTTTAGCAATTGTTAATTTACGTTCATTAATTGTTAAATTTACAATAACAATTGTAAATTACTGATATCGATTGTAAATCTACGATAACGCGATCATAGATTTACGATCCACATTGAAAACCATTGTGGTAGTTTGATACATTTAAGGCCACGGTCGTACATTAGAAATAACGTGCGGTATCGCTAACTTGCGATACCGCGCTTTTGTAAATATGGCCCTAAATTTGCTAACTTTGGTAAGTTTGCAATATTCACAATTTCTGCAATCAGTGTTTAAGAGATTAAAAATAAAAAATGCAAGATTTGTAGTGTTAAGTATGGCTAAATAAAACATACTGACATTGGCTAACAATGAAAACATTAATAACTTTTCAGGGCCTAAAAATTGTGTATAGGTTAAGATATTTCTGCATGTCAACAGAGAATATGTTGAGGAGTTGTCAACATTTTGTTAAAGTTGTAGATTTTGTATTCGTTTATATAAATTTAAATCTATTGTTATATTCCGTGTAATGACTTTATGTTTGCTTAAACTCAAAGGACAGAAAAAAATAATTACAAGAATGTGTTTTTTTTTATACAAAACTTAAGGTTATATGTTTCCCTTAGGAAAAAAAATAGTATGATAAAGGGTATGTCGATCCTATTTTATAACTTTCTTTTTTACTGAAGATCTCTTACCTCCCGTTCTTCAGTAAATCTTGCAGGAGAAACTTACCCGTGGACCCGCTCCAGTGCCGGCTTTTCTGACAGCCTCCCGACGCATTCATTGTGTGCGCATGGGCACACAGTGTAAAGGACTGGGGATGTGCTGGAGGCTTTTAGCCGCGTCGGAGTCTCTCCGGGTGAGTTTCTTCTGCTCTCCTGCAAGATTTACTGAAGAAGGAAGTAAGAGATAGTGCATTTACCTCCTGTTCTTCAGTAAAAAAGAAAGTTATAAAATACGATGAACATACCCTTTAAACCTAGAGTCTGTTCTGTTTAAATCTGCTCCCAGCAAGAGAAATCACACTTACAATCACCCCAGCTCTACACTTCGTGTATGGCAGTCAGTCACGGGCCGTGAGAGTGACGTCACGTCCAATGGCTGCCATTCCCGGACGAGCCTCCACTGCTGCTGCTCAGGAAAGGAAAAGGAACAGAGGAGCAGCAGTGGAGAGGGAGGACAGGAAGCGGTGGTGGATAGCGAAGTATATGTCTCTTGCTGGGACATATAGGGTCCTGCTTAACATACTAATTTTTTTGGGACATTCCTATAAATATCTTCAGGGGGCTATTGTTGATAATGTAATAATGTAGGAGCTCTTTTAAATAGCAAACCAAGTTGCAACAAATGGTACCAGACTACAGCAACTAAAACCCCAAATGTTCATAACCCATATTCTGAAAGCATACACACAAAGGACACTAATAAACAGTGAAATACTGACCCAGTTATTTGCATTGAAGTAATGGTAACCCAAAGATCTGGATCAGATAACAGTGTATGTGCACTGTCTGGCCATGCCTCTTTCAGTGTGACACTGGCCTCTTTAACTCAGTCACATGCTCCCTTGCATAATCTGGTCTGTAACAGGATTGGCTAGAGACTTTTAGTAGGTATGATCAAATATAACAAGTTCCTGCAGTAGCTTAGGACTGGGCATGTGCAAAGAACAAAATGGTCAGAGACAAAATTGTGTAATACTAAAATGCTCTGAAATAAATCACAAACCCAATTAATAAGTTAAATTTTCCAAAACCCCCATCAAAATGAGATTACTGCTTTTATGTTGAGATGCTCTGCCATCTGATTCATTGTTGTTCTGAAGCTTTAGTTGTCCTTTTAAGCAAAAATTTTCCCATATCTTGAAAGCATTTCACTGTTTACAAGTGGAGAATATTTCAAACAATATCCATCTTATTCAGGCACAGCCTTTGGGGTGGTTTTAGGTAAACCGGGTGCCTGAGCAAAGATAAACAAAGATAAAGCTCAGTCCCCTTTCCTCTGCAACCATCCATACATGGCTAAACCAGCTGCAATACCGTAAAAGTGATCTGATGTGTGGAACTTTAACACATCTCCTTAAATTGCATTTTTTTTTTTTTTGTACTCTACTCTACTTAAATTAACAAGGGTTATTTATTTTTTTATACAGTTGGGCTTCTTCCGCAGAAAATACAAAGAGATAATTGAAGCAGAAAAGAATCGCAAAGAAAACGAGGAAACTTGGAACTGGGTACAGAAAAACCAGTGATATGTAACAACTGTCCAGTCACATGACACATATTTGCTAACTAAATGACTCTGCTCTTGTATCTTTCATATGTGGAAGAAAGAAATCTTCTCCAGATTTTCTGGAGGCTGTTTATTCCTTTAAAACAGGCTAGAATTAGAAGAGTTTGTCCTGTCATAGCCATGGAACCCATGTGAAGTGGCTGAACCTGTTTTAACTCTGAAAACATAAACTTTGGTAATTAAGGTGCAGTGAAACAATATTTATAAGTATGTGGTATATCTTCAGGGGAAAAGAAATGAAAAATATTTTTTATAAATACACTTTTGTACTTTTGTCTTTATATTTGGTGAATTATTGCATTCAATGGCTGTACAGTTCTCCAAAGCACTGATTTCGGGCAATATTTTTGTGTTTAACATATCTATGGGAAGAATTTAGAATGTTAATATGATGTCTGTCTATCTGATTTCAAGGCTTATATATACTAAAAATACAATTGTGTGCTAATAACAGTATGTAGTTATATAATGCCTTACAATTTCATTGATTATAAAGGTGTAGTAATGTTATTTTAGCCATTTATAGTGAGCTTGATTATTTTTATAGTGAGCTTGATTATTTTTATAGTGAGCTTGATTATTTTACTCTCTGCAGAAATAGTTCTTTGTGTATAACATTGAGAATTCCATAATTACTGTAAATGTAATATATAATAGTCCCTAAGGAGTTAGGGAGTATAAACTGTAGGTAGTATTTCTGGCAAATAGCAAACACATGCTTTCTGCTTTGTCAATAAATGTTGTCCTTTTAAAGAAACACTGTAAGGCTAGCACAGGCAACATCTTGTTACTTAAGTTATGTTTACTTGTCTTGTTAGGCAAGATAAGGGTGTGTATAAACATTACTGATCTTTTAAACAGAGATCTGATATTAAGATTGACATGTAGCTGTGCAAAGAATCATTGGTAAATGTTAACATTGTCCTGAAGCCATATTACTTGTGTGTGTTTGGCGGAGAATTTCCTTCTGTGTATACATTTATATTGTGTTTACTTCAATGCAATTCAATAGACAGGGAGATGCAATAAAAAAAAGTGTTAAGACCCACGCTAGTTGCAGGGTCTATGCTCTTTCAGGCACCTGATGCAATACTACAAACATTACGTTTTGCACTACTGTGTAGCATGAAAATTAACATTTCCTGAATAGAGGTGAAAGTCCTTACCTGACCACTATCTTGTGACACAGTTAATCTCACAAAGTAATTATTGCATTGCAGGATCTTGGCCAGGAAAGTAATGTAGCTTGGTACATTGCATCTCCCCAATTGGGGCCACAAAAGTGCAATGTTAGAAATCATTAGGAAAGCATTATAGTTTCCTTGAGAGAGATCCACACGGGCAAATTATTAGGATGATTTTTGGATTTGTTTGATAATCTGCCTTTCAAAATAGGATTTTGCCAATCTTTAAGGTTTAAAACTTTTGGGGGAGAATTGATTATGGCTGGTATTGGCCAAACAAGTGTAAAACCCATGCTACCCAATGTAGGGCCATATATATAAAGGTGCTGTATCGTTTTTAGCGATACCGTGACTTTAACAATCGTTATGGTGATCACTAATTTATGATCATCATCATAAATCTGGGAAATCGATGGTAAATCTATGATAGCGAACATAAAGCTACTATCACGATCTTAGATTAAAGATCAACCATAGATCTGATTGCGGCTCTCGTAAATGAACCCAATGATGATTTATGAACCAGACTAATTGTAAAGCTGTTCTTTTTATATTAAAAATATATCCTGCTGAAGCAATCTATCTTTTAATCTTTGTAAAATCATGTGCTAGTACAAGCAATTATACTCATGCACATGGTTGCTGGTAGTGTTTGTGGTTTTCGGAGTGGTTCACTATATCAAAGTACTTTTGCAAGGGTTATACTTCTTGAAGAGAGCATCTTCCTATAGGTTGCCCATTCTACCTAGTGAAGAAGGCAAAGACAGTATGTTGAGGTAGGTTTTAGCTCATCACATTGGATACTGCCATTAGAGGGCGAGTCATTTAACCCTTCTGCTCTTCTTTGAAGGGATACAATTGTCAGGTCCTCCATTTGAACTGTCTGTAGGTTACCAACACTGTTCAGTATAGATAAGTGTTTGGTTTTATTTGTATTTGTAAAACAGACCACAATGTAGTCTACATGTACTGCATGTTTAAAGGGGATCTGTGGTCTAAATACAAGCTGCCTTGATTAAAAAGAGAACACTTCTACTTTTAGAAAGTCTCCAGGATCATGCTTCTAGCTGCAGTCTGTCCTAATTTACACCAAGTGTTGTGTTTGCTGCTAATACTGTGAACTGTGACATCACCAGCACCATTGCTCTGCCCCAAGTCTCAGTTCAGTCACCAGCTGCACCCTAATTTCCTAATCACTTTTAAAGCTAGCTATAAACCTGAAAAGAGAAAAAAATCTCCCTAAGGTGTCCATAGGTAAAGGAAAGGACAGAGAATCTGTAGGTCTGTAGCTCCAGAAAGGATTGATCATTGTGTGCCTGTTACTTGTCACAGAGGCTCAGATAGAAAGGGCAGACTAGGAAGTGGAACTTTACAATCCTATAACCTAAGATCCAGAGAAGCTAAATACATTATTCTAGTATGGAGACCACAGTTAACCTTAAAAAGGGCATGTCCACCCTCTGTAGGAAAATTTAGCATCCTCCAAAGCAAAATCTCACTTTACATTCCTTAACCAAGGACGCTTCTAGCATTCTAGCATATACCACTTTGAGTCATCACGGTTTTACATTCAGGCTGGTATATAAAACATAATCAGGGAGATTCAATAAAAGTTCTTATTGTTTAAAATGGTGCTAATTTTGCCCCAACCAATCAAATCTTATTTAACAGTTGAAAGCTAATATCTGATTGGATTGGTTGGGGCAAAATTAGCACCATTTTAAACAATAAGAACTTTAATTGAATAACCCTGATTGTACATGGTTTATATTTATCCTGTATCCTAAAAAGGTTTCTTTTGACTGGACACATGGTAAATCAGCTGAAAAGTCAATTTTGATTATGAGGATAATGCAAAGACAATTGTTGCTATGTACGGAGAGCAGTTATTGGCTATTTGTGTCTAAGGGCCATATTTATAAAGGTGTGGTATCACTTTTTAGCAATACTGCACCTTTAATGAGCATTATGGTGACATTAATTTACAATCAATAAGGTAGATTAACAATCACCCATAGAATACCATTGCTGTATTTTATTACCGCTTGGTAAATTTATGGCCAAGCTCATACATAAATGAAAACCTGTGTTATGGCAAACTTGCAGTACCACCGTTATTTAAACATGACCCTTAAAACCATGTTAAACGATGTACCAAGGGTTAACGCGACTTTAAGACACAACTAACGGTGGTTGCGGCGGTACGCAAAAAACACACAACCGCCGCAACCAGTGTACCGAGTCGATAACGGCTCTTTAAGACAGAATCTCCCAGCTATATGCTTGCATTAATATTCGGAATAGGTAAACGCAATTCACAATGTACCAATGTACCGAGCCAATGACGTCTCTCTCGGAATATATGCTGGTGTTAAAGATTCGGAATAGGTAAACCCAATTCACAATGTACCAATGTACCGAGCTGATGACGTCTCTCTCGGAATATATGCTGGTGTTAAAGATTCGGAATAGGTAAACCCCATTCACAATGCACTGAGAGACGCTATTGGCTTGGTGCATTACCTCAAGGGGGAAATAGTGGCTCTCGGTTTATAGACCTAAATATTTTCTAATTGTTCTAAGAGTCTAGCCTAGAAATTGTTTTTAGACAGGTTCTTAAAGTGAATTCTCACGGCAAAAACTTGGAAATGTTCCACATATTCCTCTATTAGGGCTAGGACACACCAGTTCGATTTCTCATGTGCTAACATTTGCTATCCATTAGCGCATGAGAATTGCACCACAGTGCATGTCAATATTTGTGGCCACATTGCATGCCCTGTGCTGCAATCTGTTTGTGGAGCGCATGCAATCACCATTTTTTTGAGGATTACATGCACTCCGATTGCACACTATTGGGCAGATCACAGTGCAATCGGACAGTAATGCGTCTGTACTTTTCACTAGCTTTGCTGTCTGTCATAGTGTGGCCACAACTTTAGGAAGCATTCAAACAATGACAGTGTTTATAAGTAGCTTTTATAAAAGTTGCTTCCTGAAATTTAGCCTGAACTTAATTCATTTCTTACATGCTATAAATAAAAAAGAAGATACTTAGGGCCATATTTATAAAGGCCTGGTACCACTATTTCAAGATTCTGCATCTTTAACGATCGTTGACATGATTGTAAATTTATGATTGCGGCCTTAAAGCTACAATATCGAATCTACAAATGCGGTCATAAATTTACAATCACCATAGTAAATCTACGACAGTCATTTACGATTGCCCATATTATACCATTGCGGTATTTTACTGTACGAACTAATGTATTGTACAATCGTGGCCTTAAACTTTTGAATATGGTCCATTATTTGGGGTTTAGGGCCCTATTTGTAAATCCACAGTTTTAGATATTACAAATAAGGTCTAACAACCTCTAATGACGCTGCCATATTCCTTTATAAATACCATCCCATGTTGCTATATTGGGCCAATGGATGTGCATTGCTGTTATTTTTCCCTTTGTACTAAAATTTTGGTCAGATCAGTAGCACTACAACTATATATAATTGTAATTGTACTCCTATTGTTCTCCAAGCGTTAATTTAATCAAATGTTTAAATAGTATATGGCAAGTTTAAAAATCATGTTCACCCCCCTAACAAATGTTATACCATATACTCACTACACCCCCCACACAGACCCGCCCCATTTTAGTAATATTTACTTTAGCAATTATATAGTTTGAAGAACGCACTCCTGTAGACCTTGCTCTTTCTTTATATATTTATTAGTGACATGCGTGCACGCATGTCACTAATAAATATATAAAGAAAGAGCAAGGTCTACAGGAGTGCGTTCTTCAAACTATATAATTGCTAAAGAATATTTAACCCTGCATGTGGTGGACAGGATCTGAGGAACAGCACCCAGTAAAACCTCTGAAGGAAAGGAGTGCGGGGATTAACTAAAACGTGTGAACAAGTCAATATTTACTTTACCTTTCTCCTTCGGTACTCGTGAGTGAATGTATCTTACCTTGTGGTCCAACTGTCCCTTAACATCTATCTTTTGGCTAGTGGGTGCTAGTAATCATTCAGCGGTGGTGACCTCCCAGCCATTGACTTACGCCTTCTGCATGACAGGCTGTTTTAGGGCAGAGCAAGCTCACAAATTGATTACAAAGGTGCAAAGGAGGCAGGAAAAATAGCTGGGAGGGACCAGAGGACAGAAAGATTTAACTCAGTAGAGCCAGGGAGAATGGAGTTTGGGAGGATATTAGTGTTTGGTAAAACTGTTCATTTTGTTAGGGGGTAAAAAGGTTTTTTTCATGTACATTGTTAAATATTAGGCTAAAAATGTTGCATATAAAAGAATATTCATTGCTCTTGATCTAGAAATATGTGTTTATATTGAGTTCAGTTAAACAGTGCAGGTTTTAAAAAGTAATGTGTGTATATCTACATGTGAATGAACTCATTTACATTTCCTTTAAAGGGACAGTTCAGTGGAAAATCAATATTTGTTAAATTGTTAGTTTGTGTAATGCCTTCTTAGTTATTCTACATATTCTCTCCCATTTTGAAAAATCAGTTGATTTCATACCCTTTGCTGTTCCCTGCTGTTGACATTAGTGAGCTGACATTTCAGGTCCTTCTTCTTCCCAAGATGCACCACATCCTTGGAATGTTCCTAACAGTTTTTTTCTACTGATTGGCTGTTTGATGGGTCAAAGATGCTCAGATCTCTACTGAGCAACTGAATCAACCCAGGTGCTGGGTCAAGGACAAGACCATAACTGTCTCTACTAGGGGTCCTGCAAACAGGAAGTCAGTATTTCGGTTGCATTTATTTAAACACAGACAAAATGCTGAATTGGCAGATTAAGGTCATTGGGATGAAAAAACACTGCTCTTTTTTCTGAAAAGCATATGTATTTGCACTGAACTTCCCCTTTAACAGAGTAGAAATAGGGAAGTTTCCCTACTCAATAAATTAGTGATAAATTATAAAGAGGTTACAGTGACATCTTGTGGACTCAATTATGGGTAGCATAACGCTAATAAAAAAAAACCATAGGGATAGTTCTAAAGCTGTGATATTTATAGAGATTTATCAGGCAATGTTTAGCAATATTCACCAAATATTTACCAAATATTATAATACAATAATTACTGAATAGTAACCTCATTAAAATTTGGGCGATTTTCTGGCAATAATAACTGTGGTGTTTACATGTGCTGTCAGTAATACAGCATTAGAAACATGCGTAATCCAACAATTACTGGGGGGGAAAATAGTGGTTAATCATAAAGTCTATATAAATAATCCAGAAATAGTACTAATGCTAATAATACTAGATAGGGATTATCAATTGGGAAGATTTTTGTTGGTATTTACTGATCAGAGAATTAAAGGTAATGTCCACCCTTAAAACAAAAAACTTTCAAACATGTGTATGTAACCAGGTATTTAATCATAAGTTTGTTTCCGTTATGGCAAAGGTATTGGCCTCCTTTATCTGCTCAAAGAGATTTTTATAAGCTTCAGCATGTGCAGAAGAGGCAGCAGGGAATTCCACAGTCAATCATTGGCTGTCACAGCCTTGAGTGACTGCATGAAGGAAGAGGCCAGCTTACTCTGCCAGAATTGAGGCAATAATGATCCTTAAATATCTGTTTAATAATACATGTAATAATGTGCTGAATAAGTTAGGGGCAGGTAACAGACATGTGACCAGTTTTTTTTTTAAGGGTGGAAAAAAACTGGAATTAAAGGTTGTTTCTTTAGATGTTTCACTAGTCACCTGACTAGCCAGTAGGAGGGCTAGTGTAAAGACTTCAAGAAATGTAACTTCAATTCCAGTTAATTTAACGAATACTACAGATATACCAATGGTGAATACAGCAGCCTCAGAAATATGCCCTAAGTCTGTGGTTTTTGACAACTTAATGCACAAAGGGCCGTATTTAAAAACCAAGTTTGCAATACCGTGGGTTATCGTAACTGTTAATATTTAATATAGCGATCGTAGATTAACTATCACCCATAGAATACCATTTTGGTATTTTTCTAACGCTTGGTATTCTAAGAACAAACTTGCAATACCGCTGTTTTCTAAAAATACTATGGCCCAAAGTATGCAAACTATGATTGTTTTTTAATCAATATTCGAGACAAATACGGCACAAATTATTACCATGTGTTATTTGAATCATGAAGAATGTCGTTAGAATGGCGTTATTCTGAAACCCTGCATTTAATTAAAATTGTGTTAATGAGATGTTATGTTACATAGGAAGTAAGGATAGATATACGACACAAAATAAATAGGAGAGCCTTGGATAATAACAATGCTCAGTTAATGATCAAAGAATAATAAGGATATGATTAAGATTCACCAAAAGTCACATGACCGTTAGTGTGACTTTAACCCCTTGCTTGGAAATCACATCCGGAATTTACTCAGAAATATAATTATATACTATGTACTTTATAAAATACAAAGCTTGTATACGTGTTGACCAAAACTATATTGATTGAAAATCAATCCTGTTTTCGTTCTTGTTTGTGCGTTTCTTTAAAGGACAATTATACTCACCTTCCCTCCGCTCCAGATCTTCATGTAGTAAACTTTTACCCAGGGTGAGGACCTGAACTGCTAGGTCCTCACCCGGGATTCAAAACCTTCAGCAGCGTGTTGCAGCAACGCTGCTTTGGTAGGCTCCGCCCCTCCTCCCCATCGGCGATGAGGCCAATAGGAAGGCACGCTCTGCAACAAGCGTGCCTTCCTATTGGCCTCGTCGCCGATGGGGGGAGGGGGCGGAGCCTACAGGAGCAGCGTTGCTGCAACCGCTGCTGTAGGTTTTGTGAATCCCGGGGTGAGGACCTAGCGGTTCCTCACCCTGGGTAAAAGTTACTACATGAAGATCTGGAGCGGAGGGAAGGTGAGTATAATTGTCCTTTAATTTTACCTGTCAGTATGGCAATATTTATTAATATTTACCTTTCTGCACATATAGATGTAGGGAAGCTGTAAATTCCATATTGTAATGATGACTTAATACAGATTATTGTTGACAATTCAAGAGCTTTAACTGTTTTTAGAGGAAAAACCTTCTTACTTATTTCTTTTTCTCCCCCCCACCCCCCCTCCACCCCCACACACAAATTTACTTTGATGTTGTGAAATCCATTTTCCTGGAAATTTGATGGATACATTAAATAAGGGGTTAAAGTACAAGTTCACCCCTCAAATGAAACATTTTATATAGGTTAAGTACCCCCAACCCCAAAACTGTAATACTTGTAGAAGCTGAAAGTTGTAAGACTAACCTGAAATGCTGCCTGTTGTTCTGTTACCTCTTTCTGCTGTACCTTTTAGCAGCTGTCAGTCGTGAATTTAACAGATAATTACTGAATGCTGTTCCTTCCTTGAGCATGTAAAAGCTTGGAGAGCTTGAAGATGAGCCAGAAACTTTGAGGCAGAGGGAAGGGGGAAGCAACATTTCCTGCATAACAGATAAGCCCTACATCTGATAGCTTTCGAACTATTGGGGTTTTGGTGGTGATTTACCTATAAATAATTTTTCATTTAATGGAGTGAACATGCCCTTTGATAATCTTTGTGAAATTGGTAGTTTAGGAATTATGAATTTATATGCAAAGAGATGAGTTTTAAAAAGTTTTATAAAGAGGACCCAAAAGTCTAACTATTTTGATTTCAAATTACAAATACGTTACAGTGCAAGGTCCCTAATATTTTTTTGTTAAACGGGTCGTAATGAATATTTTGCACAAAGATTAGTATTTCTATGTACATATGTATATTATCAGCCTTAAGCACAGATATTTTGTAATGCCTTTTTCACTTAAAATAATTTAGTAATAAGATATCCTGAAGGAATTACATTTTATAGCATGTTTCCAATTCATTAGGGCACCCAGAATGTCTTTTTTTCAATGCAACTCAGAAATTTGTGTGTTTTAAAGGAGAATTATACTTAACCCGCCCCCACTCCTTCCTGCCATGTTTAGTACTCAGGGCGAGAACTTCTAAGATCTGCAGCTTTACTTACCGAAACTTTCCTTCCCTGTGCCTATTCCATATTTGTGATGTGACTTATAGGAAAATGCGCTTCTTGCATCTTACTGATGAGAGACATGTAAATATAGCTGCAGTTCTAGGTTTAAAGGACCTGTAAACTCCAATCCTGCATAACAATGACTATGTGGCATCCGTTTCTATTATTCACAGGGAGGGGAGAATCAGCGTTCTCCCCTCCCTGTGAATAATAGGACGCTCGGGGGACCTGGAACTTACCTTACCCGCCGCTCCACTCGCAGCCGCTCAGTCACTGACAGCCGCTCTGTCCCGACCCACGCGCCTATCTTAGGAGCATGCGCGCCAATTCAAAAGATAGGGCGCGCGATCGGGAGAGAACAGCTGTTCAGAGATGAGCGGCTGCGAGTGGAGCGGCGGGTAAGGTAAGTTCCAGGTCCCCCGACTGTCCTATTATTCACAGGGAGGGGAGAATAAGCGTTCTCACCTCCCTGTGAATAATAGAAACGGATGCCACATAGTCATTTTTAAGAGTTTAGTGTTCCTTTAAGTCCTTGCCTTGCCTACTATACAGGTGTGGAACGGGGGAGATGAGGATTATTCTCAATTATTTTAAAATGTGATTTTAATTGCATTATATGTTTTTGTCTCAGGGGTCTAAAATCCAGTGCCCTTGGGCTTTAATGGTTTTGGGAAACTGGATCACTTTTTACACTTTTAACTTGTATTAAAGCTTGTTGGTCACTTGTTCTTTGATTCACGTGCACTGTCTTTGGGTATGTAAAGAGAAAAGGAATAATAAAGTATTAAATAAAAATCATACAGGTGATTACATTTTTTTCTTAATCTTTAAGCTGGGAGAAAATGATATATGCATTCAAAGCTTCTGTAGTGTTTGAGGCAGGGGGCAGATGGGAATGTTTCATGAGTCAATA
Organism: Hymenochirus boettgeri; assembly: GCA_019447015.1. NCBI lineage: Eukaryota > Metazoa > Chordata > Amphibia > Anura > Pipidae > Hymenochirus > Hymenochirus boettgeri. The sequence continues at coordinate 114,005,418 of CM033474.1, forward strand.
AAACTGCAATGCAGTTTCTAATTATATTAGTGCATACATTTTCATACTGTATCTAATGTAAGGAGGGGATAAAACCAATGGTGGCAATCCACACCTTCCATTGGACAGAGCCATAGGGTCAAATGTTGATTAGACTCTGAAAACTGGAATACCATTATATTAATGGTTCAGCATACCTGGTTTGTGCACCACCTTTATTAAGATTTTCAGCCTCATTTACCAAAAGCCACAGCACTCCAATTCCAGTTATTAAGGGAAACTGTGGTCTGTTTAGCAGTCTTTATTAAAAAGGGCACAATCCTACCTTTAAAATGACTCCAAGATCATGCTTCTAGCTGCAGCCTATCCAAAGTTACAGCAGTATAAAGCGTGTTTTTTTCTGATAGCACTGTAAGCTGTGACATCACCAGCACCGCTGCTCTGCCCCAAAGGGCCCTATTTATAAAAGATCGTTATCAAAAAAACGATCGCTATCGTAAAGTAACGACCGTTATTTTCCGATAGCGCCGGTATTTCTGATAACAACCGGTATTTCCCGATATCGGAAAATACCGGTCGTTATCGGAAAATAATGGTCGTTATTTTACGATAACAATCGTTATTTTTTCGATAACAATCTTTTATAAATAGGGCCCAAAGTCTCAGGTTTGAGCATATCCACTTGTATCATCTGCTGCATCATAAGCTCTGCCCCCAAACTTCTTAATGCTAACCACAAACCGCTCTCCCTAAGGTGTTCACAGGTAGAGGAAAGGACTGACAAACTCACACTAAACTAAGAGAAGAGTTGTACTTGCTGTGCAGGCTTGTGCTAATAGCTGGTATTAAAGGGTATGTCCAGCCTAAAAACCATATATTAATATATGATAGATACCCCCTGCCCCCCCCCCAACTGCCTTATCAGAATGTTAAAAAATACTTTAAGAACATTAATTACAGCCCGATCCTCCGGCGCATTGATCCGGCTCCCTGCTTGCCGTAACTTGCAAACAAGTGGCTGGACCAGCAGCCGCATCTGTGATTGTCTGAGACGTACGTGGGGACGAAGGGCTGTAAGTACAGGTCTAATTGTTTATTTTAGAAAATAACTTGGTGGTTGGGGGTGGGCAGGGGCTATCTACCATGTGCTAAAATGATTTAATGCTAAGTAGAACGACAAGCAAGGATGGATCCGGATGGTGAAGGGGGAGATAAACGTCACCTCTATGGAGCTCCTATGCAGGCTGCACGGGAACAGATAAGGCACGGACATGAGGTGACATAAGAGAGCTTGGATTTACACCGAGATGCTCCTGGTCTTTAAAAAGGAGATCGTAAAAGCGTATGTACCTTGAAATTGACTGAACGGATTTTAATGAGGTTTGGCTAGAATGATGGCCAAAAACATAAAAATTATGGTTTGTGGGGTGGACATTCACTTTAAAGATACACATTGGTTGCAGCATGATTGGAATTCACAGAGGGCCATCTTCATAAATACATAGGGAGTAAGACACGCTAGGCACACCAGTCTTAATCGTGGAAAAAGAGTTCCTATTTAATGGTAACGTTTCGGAACCAGTGTGGCTCCTTCCTCAGACCAAACAAATTTGAAACAACACTAGTGCAAGGTGCTATAAATAGAGAGTCACACGGTACAAGATGGCCATCTAGTGGTCAAAGTTAAACAAACATAGTATATAAAAAAATGCCAGGTATAAAGTGCTAAGATAAAGTGCCAAGTGCTACATGTGCAGTACATATAGAGTGACAACTAGTAAAAATATCATAAAATTATTAAAATACATAACTGTAGATACCACGTGTGGAGGGATAAACGTATATATAACATGTTATCTGAGATGAGTATAAATATAATAAAATATTAATACTGAACCATAAAAGTATTTCAACCATATTGAACCTAAGATACAAAAGGGAATACAAAGACTATAAAAGAGCTATACACCGGAAATTATGAAAAAATTATCATGCAGATATAAAAAAATTTTTTTAAAAAACAAGTGTTGGACATAAACCTGGTCATAAATGTCGTGCTTTCTTGTTAACCGGATGAAAAGGTACTATGACACAAAAGGGTGAGTGACAAGTACTGAATACTATATGTAAAAAAGACAAAAGTCAGGTAGAAGGTAATCTTGGGGTTAGTAAAAAGGTAAAATTATCGTTTTGGTAAAACACTGTGAGTCCTAAATTCATATTAAGACCTCTAGGTTGTACAGCATCCAATTTAAAGATCCACATAGCTTCTCTGCGTAGCAGGCTATTGTTTCTGTCACCACCCCTGTTATATGGGTACCTGGTCAATCACCATGGCTTTAAGGTCGGATACTTGGTGTTTCATGGTGTAAAAATGTGCGGCCACCGGGGGTATTTCTCCTCTAGGAATATCCTCATTGTTAAGCTTATTGAGAGCTGTTCTGATGTCGCTTTATGTTTTTGGAACCTGCGCTTAAATGGGCCTATAGTTTTCCCTACATAAATCAGGGAGCATGGGCACTTAAGCATGTATACGCAATATTCCGTATTACAATTGAAGTAGCCTTGTATCTCAAATTTCTTGCCAGAGTATGGGTGGTGAAAGTAGTTGCCAATTATCATGGAATTGCAAATTGTTGCAATTGTAGCATTTGTAGCAACCCATTTTTTGTGAAATCCTAAAAATGTTTTGCTTATATTTTGAGGTCGGATCTGCTTGTATGAGGGAACTATATAGAGTTTTACCTTTTTTGTATACCATCAGTGGTTTACGTCAAGTCATAGGATCTAAGGTGTTATCATCTGCGATGATGGGCCAATATTTATTCATGTTATGCTTGATATGGTCAGAACTGGTATTGTAACTTTGGACAAAGGGAACTCCCTTGTCTCTAGTTATTTTAGGGGACATATTATCCGCTTCTATCCTAGCCCTCTCTAAGTTGCAGGATTGATGTCCCCTTACCTTGAACTTGTTCATCATCCGATCAAGCTGTAGGGCCCTGTCCTCATCGTTAGAGCAGATCCTATTAACCCTCATAAATTGGGATTTCGGTAGTCCCAGTAACGTATGTCTGGGATGGAAACTTGTACCGTGCAGCAATGAGTTGCGGTCTGTGGGTTTGGTGTAAATCGATGTGCTAATCCCTAATGTGGTAACCTTTACTTGTACATCCAGATATTGTGCCTGTGTGGAAGAAAAAGAGGCGTTATACACAATTTTATCATCCAATGAATTACAATACTGTATGAATTCTTGTGCCTGCGACAAGTTTCCTTGCCAGATAATAAATACATCGTCTATGTATCGCCATAATTTAACACCATGTTTTATAAAAGGTTCATGATTGTAAATGAATTTTTCTTCCAGAAATCCCATGTACAAATTAGCGTACGAAGGTGCTGCGGGACTGCCCATCGCAATCCCTACCTGTTGTATGTAGTAGTCGTTTTCAAATTTAAAGTAATTATTGTGTAGAATAAATCGCATACAGTCAATAAGAAATGTACTGGGTAGTTTTTTGTTCTGTCTCGATGTTAGAAAAAATTCAACAGCATTTAAACCTTTCACATGGTCGATGTTGGTGTACAGTGAGGAAATGTCTGCCGTAATAATGATCCAATTATTGTCCCACTCTCCGACGGTCCTAAGTTTTTGAAGAAAGTCCGCTGTGTCCTTGACATATGATGGAAGGTTGTATACTAGAGGCTTTAGATGGAAATCTACAAATTGTGAAAGAGGACTGGTAATCGATCCTATGGCCGATACAATCGGTCTAAAGGGTGGATTATGAATATCTTTGTGAATTTTAGGTAAGCCATACATAACAGGTTTTCGTGGGTGTTCTTCCAGAATATAGTCATAAGTGTTTTCGTCGATCCAACTGGCAGACAGTGCTGTGTGTAATAGGGTTTTCAGTTGGGATATTATCCCCGATGTGGGGTCTTGATGTATATGCATGTACGCTCCTGCTGATGCGAGATGTTCTCTCATACCATTGCTGTAAAAGGTGTAGTCCATAATATGAATAAATACTGGCCCATCATCGCAGATGATAACACGCTAGATCCTATGACTAGACGTAAACCACTGATGGTATACAAAAAAGGTAAAACTCTATACAGTTCCCTTATACAAGCAGATCCGACCCTGAAATATAAGCAAAAAACCTTTAGGATTTCACAAAAAATGGGTTGCTACAAATGCTACAATTGCAACATTTGCAATTCCATGATAATTGGCAACTACTTTCACCACCCATACTCTGGCAAGAAATTTGAGATACAAGGCTACTTCAATTGTAATACGGAATATTGCGTATACATGCTTAAGTGCCCATGCTCCCTGATTTATGTAGGGAAAACTATAGGCCCATTTAAGCGCAGGTTCCAAAAACATAAAAGCGACATCAGAACAGCTCTCAATAAGCTTAACAATGAGGATATTCCTAGAGGAGAAATACCCCCGGTGGCCGCACATTTTTACACCATGAAACACCAAGTATCCGACCTTAAAGCCATGGTGATTGACCAGGTACCCATAGATAACAGGGGTGGTGACAGAAACAATAGCCTGCTACGCAGAGAAGCTATGTGGATCTTTAAATTGGATGCTGTACAACCTAGAGGTCTTAATATGAATTTAGGACTCACATGTGTTTTACCAAAACGATAATTTTACCTTTTTACTAACCCCAAGATTACCTTCTACCTGACTTTTGTCTTTTTTACATATAGTATATTAGTACTTTGTACACTCACCCTTTTGTGTCATTAGTACCTTTTCATCCGGTTAACAAGAAAGCACGACATTTATGACCAGGTTTATGTCCAACACTTGTTTTTTAAAAAAAATTTTTTATATCTGCATGATAATTTTTTCATAGATTTCCGGTGTATAGCTCTTTGTATAGTTCTTTGTATTCCCTTTTGTATCTTAGGTTCAATATGGTTGAAATACTTTTATGGTTCAGTATTAATATTTATATTATATTTATACTCTTATCTCAGATAACATGTTATATATACGTTTATCCCTCCACACGTGATATCTACAGTTATGTATTTTAATAATTTTATGATATTTTTACTAGTTGTCACTCTATATGTACTGCACATGTAGCACTTGGCACTTTATCTTAGCACTTTATACCTGGCATTTTTTTATATACTATGTTTGTTTAACTTTGACCACTAGATGGCCATCTTGTACCGTGTGACTCTCTATTTATAGCACCTTGCACTAGTGTTGTTTCAAATTTGTTTGGTCTGAGGAAGGAGCCACACTGGTTCCGAAACGTTACCATTAAATAGGAACTCTTTTTCCACGATTAAGACTGGTGTGCCTAGCGTGTCTTACTCCCTATGTATTTATCTGCGAGCTACAGAGCTTAGAGCACCCAGCATGGAACAATGATTTATCGTCTTTGATGTTTAGGTGTGCAGGATCCTACCCTTCCCCATCTTCATAAAGGCGCAGCATTTTTTTTGAGCGATACAGCGACTTTAACAAACAGTTTAATAATCATTAAAGTAATCATTAATTTCCAATCATTTTAACATTTAATTTATGATTGTAATCGTACGATTGTAATCTGTAGTAAATTACAGATACGATCGTAGATCTACAATAACGTGATCGTAGATTTACGATCTCCATAGAAAACCATTGTGGTAGTTGAATACTACCTTGAATTCTATGGCCGTACGTTTGTTAATTATTGAACGTTTGGTCGTAAATGTACGACCACGACCATACATTTACAGCCAATGTTGTACATTACCGTGTTATTAAATATGACCCAGAGCTGCAACCATGATATTAAATAAGAGGGAAAATAAACAATTACAGCTCTAGGTGAAGTAGGAAAGATCCTACTTCTATTAGATATCAGCAGTCTCATTCCCTGTTGGCATCTCAGGGGCTTAGGGCGATATTCATAAACTTGCGGGATCATATAACTTAGCAAGTAAACCACCGCAATGGTATTTTATGGGGATCGTAAATCTATGATTGCATTATCGTTGATTTACAATAGATATTGGTAATTTACGACAACGATCGTAAAAAAACGCGCCTTTATAAATCTGGCCCTTGTATTGGGATATTACAAAAATTTGGAACCTGATTAATATAAGGTTTCAAATGGATGCGCCAGTTAATATGAACATTTGGGAGATTATGTCAGGTTAAGATCAATATGCGAACAGATGAATATCCTCCAACATTCACCGTCACCTTCCCACTATTGAGAAATGCATTGTACAGAACTAAAGTAAATCACAACCAGCCTTTCAGCATGTAGATGTGTTTGTGTCTTAAAGGGCATCTATAGTGGGAAAATTAACTTGATTTTCTTTCTTCCATGTTTTCATTAATTCCCCCCCACTCATCTACTCCTACTTGTAATGTCAATGAAATCTCTGTGATGTGACCCTCTTTCCCTGCTTAAGTCCCTCCCTCCCCTGTTTAAAGCTCTGCACAAACATAGAGATAAGAACTTAAGCAGGGAGAGAGGTAGCTTTGACTGCAGAGATGCTGCTCTCGACCCCACTTCTCCCTCTTTGTGACCCACAAAGCTATCAAGATCATCAGGAGAGGACTGGCCCAGTAGGCGGAGAGGAAAATTCCCCCCCCCCCACGGGCTGGTCTCCAATGAAAGATTGGGGCTGCCACAGAAGTTCTAAAATGGGCAAGGACCAGAAGACTGCTCCTCTGCTACTGAACTGGTTTCCTTTACCGACACTGGGAGCTGACATGCACCTCAGCCTAAACTAAAATGATTTATGAGAATGGGAGGTCAGTAATGAGGTTTTGGAGACTCTGCCACAGTTTAAAGCTTTACTATGTGTTGCCTGCCTTGGCTGACATGCTAAAAGGTGATTGGGGGGTAGCATGTGCCTATCTATGAGACTACGTATATTGTTCTGCTCTTGGCTCCCTTTAAACTCCTGCCCAGACTGTCAGATTAATCTAAGCAGCACAACATTGTCTAAGGTTTAGCAGATTACAGACTGGACAGCACATTAAAGGAAACTGAGAGCAGAGCAATATATGAGGAGTCTCCGGTATATAATTACATTTATTATTAGGCAGCCCTTTTCGAAAATAGCCCCGCGAGTCCCGGAAAATCGAACTAGTTTGAATTTTTCATCCGGGTTTGAGTTCGAGTTCTGGTCCCTATTAGCCAGTAGAGATGTCCGAATTTCGCAAAATCAGGTCCGCCCGAGGATCCGCGGACCCGATAAAAATACCCTTGAAATAACGAGATTTTTCGTATTTTCAAAAATTTTCGAAATTACGAGTTTTCATGTATTTTCGGAAATAAGTATTTCCGAAAATACAAGTAATCCTCGTAATTTCGAAAATTTTCGAAAATACGTATGTAAGGAATTAAGAGAAATCCTTGTATTTTTGAAAATTTTCTAAAATACGAAAAATCCGCGAATCGGAAGTTCGGAAGGCGGAAAATCCGGAAAATCCGCCGTTCGCGAACGGGATAAATCCGCGGCGGATCCGGGTTCAGATCCGCGAACCGGCCATCCCTAATGGATGCATGTTTCCAAAAACAAATGTCCTGGCACTCTCTGGTCTGAATGAACGATGTGGAACCTGTAACCTTTTTTTTGGATCAAAGTTTAAAGTTGTTTTCCTACAGGGCTTTTTATTACCACAGAACATCTATCCTCTGAAGGTGCCTGCATAATGGTCATAACAAGTGCCTGCATAATGGTCACTGTCTGGCTGCAATGGAGAAATTATTCCTGCAATGGAGGAATGTCTGGCTGCAATGGAAGAATCTGACAGTAGAAGAGAGGTGGAACAGTGTGGATCGGCGAAGCAGATTTGCGGTAATTAGTGCAGGAGTTAGGGAAAGTACCCAGGGTTAGGACTTAGCGATTTTAGGTCCTCACCCTGGGTACTATGCTGCAGTGGATCGGGGAAAAGGTGAGTATAATTGTCCTTTAATTTAAGTTTGCAACGAGGCAATGTGTTTTTCTCACTATAGATGCCCTTTAAAGGCAAAAGTGGAAACTGAGTAGCCACATCATGTGGTCTAGTATGGACACACTTAATAAATGTAATTAGACGGCTACCCCGATTCCAAATTGAATGTAATTAAACAACATTAATTCTAATTCATACATGCTTCATGTTAATTTGTTGTTGGTCATTAGTTTTTATTTGAAGAATATTTTTTTTTACAGGTCATTCAAAAATAAAACAAAATAACCCATAGACCAACAACATAAGTTAATTAGATGAGAATAGCATAGCAAGTAACATGTATTGGCAGCTGTACTAAGCCTTTCCAGTTCGCGGAATGCCCCAGTTAAACCCTTCCAAGTCCCACCCCACACTGTTAATAGTACCCAGTTATGGGTAAGGACTTAAACTGCAGGGGTCCTCATTCCTCAGTCTAACCTTATTTCCTCACCCTAGGTAGTTTTACCATTGTCCTTTAAAGGGACAGTTCAGTGGAAATTATCAATATTTTTGAAATTGTTAATTTGTGTAATGCCTTCTTAGTTATTCTACATATTCTCTCCCATTTTAAAAAAATCATTTGATTTCATACCCTTTGCTATTCCCTGCTGTTGACATTAGTGAGCTGACATTTCAGGTTCTAACGGTCCTTCTTCTTCCCAAGAGGCACCACTTCCTTGGAATGTTCCTAACAGTAATTTCTACTAATTGGCTGTTGGATGGGTCAAAGACGCTCAGATCTCTACTGAGCAACTGAATCAACCCAGGCGCTGGGTCAAGGTGAAGACCATAACGTTCTCTACTAGGGGTCCTGCAAACAGGATGTCAGTTTTGGTTGCATTTATTTATACACAGACAAAATGCTGAATTGGCAGATTAAGGTCATTGGGATGAAAAAATACTGCTCTCTTTTCTGAAAAGTATATGTATTTGCACTGAACTTCCCCTTAAATATGATCCCATTTAGTAGAAGATTATTTAATTTGGTCTGAACCATATTCATATAAATCAATTTTGGATAAATATTACCCATATTTTTGTTCTAGCGATGCAGTGATGATTACATCTACAACTCCAACAACCCATATAGGTCTAGTGTCAGAAGCTATTTCCATTACAATCTGTTGTTGGTATGGGAAGGGGATGCATCTGATGTGGACAAATTCATCACATATTGTAATAACAATAGCAGAAACATTAAATTTACTTCACATTTAGTAAATTTACTAAGATGGAGTTTCTGGATGTGGAACTCAGTATAGTGAATAACATGGTCACCACTGACCTTTTCAGGAAATCTATTTCTAAAAATGCAAAATCTTTCCATCATAAGTCTGTAATGGAATCTATACCATGTGGTCAGTTTGTAAGATTGAGGAGAATCTGTAATAACTGGGAGGTTTTCAATAAGCAAGCTCTATCCTTATGGGACTGGTTAAAGGGGTTCTGATATACACAATATTAAATGTGCCTATGATAGAGCAGTACTTTTGGATCGTAAGACTTTTTTAAAAACGGATAAAGAAACATAAGGACACAAAACATAATTGTACTGGGGATAATAAGCTTGTGAAGGTTCTCATTCATCCAGGTCATGGTATATCTGTTGTATTCAATTAGATCAACTGGACTTGAAATGTAGTTCTTGAAGACGTTTCGCTAGTCATCCGACTGGCTTTCTCAATTCAGAATGACTTGTACAAGAATCTGTGGCAATTATGTACCCTGGAAAATCCCAATTAGCATATCACAGCCAGGTTTTAAGGGTGTGATTGGATAGTGGCTAAGAGGTGTTATAGGAACGCCCAGAGTAAGGTGTTAAAACAGCATTGTACATGGCAGACAGTTGGTGTCGAACCCCCCCACCTCTATTTAGGCTTGGTTTCTTTATTTTCACATAAATGGCCTCCTTAACACCTCTCTTGAACCAGTCACGTTCCTTCGCCAGTATGTTAACATTACAATCTTCAAAGGTATGTCCTTTATCCTTAAGATGCAGATACACGGCTGAGTCCTGACCCGAGGAATTGGCTCTTCTGTGCTGGGCCATACGTTGATGCAGTTGCTGTTTGGTCTCCCCCACATACAAATCAGAGCATTCTTCACTGCACTGCACCGCATATATGATGTCGCTTTTCTTGTGTTTTGGTATTGGGTCTTTTGGATGTACCAATTGCTGCCTCAGTGTGTTGTTCGGTTTAAAGCAGACAGGGATACGATGTTTTTTGAAAATTCTTCTTAATTTCTCGGAGACCCCTGCTACATATGGGATGACCATGTTCTTCCTCCTGTCTTGCTTTTCCCCTTCACTGTTGGTATTTGTGTTCTTTTCTTTCCTTCTACTTCTTTTGACAAAGGCCCAGTCTGGATATCCACAAGTTTTAAGGGCTCCTCTGAGATGTTTCATTTCTTTAGCCTTCGCCTCTGTGCTAGTGGGGATGTTCTCGGCTCTGTGTTGCAGGGTTCTGATGACACCCAGCTTGTGATCTAAAGGGTGGTGGGAGTCAAACATCAAATACTGATCTGTGTGTGTTGGTTTTCTGTAATAACCTGTCTTTCATCAGCACTTAGACCAAAGACAGCAGTAACATCAATAAGTTTCTAAAAAAACATTGGAATATTCCCGAAAGCCAATCCAAGACAAAGGGATATTCATAACAGTGGGCCCAGGTTTTGCTATAGACGAGAACGTAATATTGGAGCAGACCTCACACCCTCAGTACATAGGGTCCCCACAGACAGTACAATACCTACCTGGCTGAAGCTTATAGGTATGTACAAGTGTGGTCAAAATAAATGTGGTACTTAAAAAGCTTTTCACAGAATTTACTAGCCATCAGATGGACCATAGATATAACATTAAGAACTACTTTAACTGTTGTTCACACAATGCTATATACTTAGCCACTTGCATGTGTGGCAAACAATATGTGGGCAAGACCACGAGGTAAGCCACTAGGAGAATCATGGAGCATATTAATGCAACCAAGAGAGGGGATTCGAGATCAGCAATAGCAGCTTATCTGTAAGACTCCGGTGCTTACCTGGGGCCGCGTTCCTGCGTTGCCGCGCGGGTATGCGAGCCGCGGGTGTGCGGGCACTCCATGCACGTCCGTAGTGACGGGCAGAGGGTGTGGAGTCCGGCGTCCGGATCGGGCGATGGTAGTCCCTCCTCCTAGGCGTGCGCGCAGACGTGCGCGGGCACGTTCCGACGCATGATGATGACGTCGGAGGGTCCTTTTCTAGCCCCTGCTTGGGGTGGCTTCTTGCTGCCAGTTCAGATTCAGTTTGTTTCTGTCTTCAGCTCCCTTTGCTGTGTTTTGCTCATTCAAGTTTGTTCCTGATACCTGCTTCCAGTTCAGCCTTTGGTCTTCCTCATACCTGTTTCCAGTTCAGCCTTTGGTCTTCCTCATACCTGTTTCCAGTTCAGCCTTTGGTCTCCATTTCATCCAGCCTGCACCCGTTTCCAGTTCAGCCTTTGGTCTCCATTTCATCCAGCCTGCACCCGTTTCCAGTTCAGCCTTTGGTCTCCATTTCATCCAGCCTGCACCCGTTTCCAGTTCAGCCTTTGGTCTCCATTTCATCCAGCCTGCACCCGTTTCCAGTTCAGCCTTTGGTCTCCATTTCATCCAGCCTGCACCCGTTTCCAGTTCAACCTTCGGTTTCCATTACATCCGGACTACACCAGTTTCCAGTTCAGTTTCCAGTATTCAGACTATCTAACCGGTACCCATTTCCCTGTCTCCAGTATCATAGGAGTGGTCTCCTTACCACTCAGTTATTGTTATCTCCAGTGCTCCTGTCGTTGCTCTTACCTGTTTCTTTTACCAGTTGCTTCTCTACACTGCGGGTGGGTTTCTGTGAACTTTGATCTGGAGCGGCAACCTGGTGTCTGTCTTGCCACACAACATCCTCACCATCAGAGGCTCTGGGGAAGACCGACAGACACTTAGACTCTGCGTCCAGTGAGAGGTTTGCAGGGACTCTCCCTGAAGATCCTTAATATTATCTAATTGAGACTCATAGTGGCTCTCTGTGTGTGAAATTTCAGATCATTGATAGACCAAAAGTGTCGGTCAGGAAGGGAGACTATCATAAGGAATTGCTCCTTCAAGAAGCCTATGGGATGTACGGTCTTAAAACAGTTGTCCCTAATGGTGTGAATGCGGACTTTAAACTGACTAGCTTCTTGGATTGAGTTATCTGTAGATGTCAAGTGAACATCATATTGCTGTCTCCATTCAAGACATATCCCTCTAACCTCTCTTTTATTGAGATATGATTATGATAGTTGTTCTCCTAGAATTTGGATATCTCTATGACTGGTGGTTTCCTGGATTCTCTCCTATATTCTGTGCAAGTCTCAAGATACTCCTTGTTGTTTTTATACTAGATGCCTCAATTCTATTTAATTCTGTGTACTTTTTATGTACTATTCTTAAACGTGGTTTTATACTTATCTTGCACCTAGTGTTTGTTGTACATGGATGTTGACCACCTCTTACTTCAATGTATATGTAGCACATACAATGTATCTGTACCTTGTATGATATACTACTGTATTTGTAGATTTTTTATTCTCCGTTTCTATTGGCTATTTGTTTACTCACCCCTACTTAAGGAATAAACACTCACTTTGTCATCTCTGAGGAAGAGGAAGTTCTGTGAAACGCATCAGGCCACACCCCTTCTGTAGTCTGTCCGTGTCCTCTGTACGAGTTGCTGTTATGCATTTTATATGAGCAAATAAAGGCTATGTTTTATCTTATTACCTCTCAACCCATTTGGAGTTGTTTCCCTGACGATTTCTACTTGTTTCGAGTGCCCACTTTTTAATAGAATCCAGGCATGGATTCCCAAAGTGGTCATGCAAGTGCGGGGATTATTACTAGCAAATACCAGCAGAGTAATGCTGGATACAAATATTACATATATTTAACCTTAGGACAAGTCTGGCCAGATATGTGGTCTCAATACCATATAAACTGCACTATACAAAACAATGGGTATGCTGTAAAGTTTAGTGGTGTCAGCATTATGTTGTGGAAGTGGGCCAGGGAAATTGTAAGAATGCTGCTTGTTTTCCTCTGATCCCTCTGATGAAGTGACGAGGTGTTCATCATGAAACGCGTCAGGGCACTGTGTTTGTCTCCCTCTGTGAAGTATGCTGAGTTCGGCAATAAGTTTTATCTGTAGCTGGTAGCAGTCCGTCCTTCTTTTTGCTATGCCTGTTTTACTCTGCTGGACAGCTGAAGAGGGACTGGTCTTTTACTCAAAATGGCAACAATACTAAACTTAATGGCTAAATATCACAGTGGCCTAGGTATAGGAAGGTGTGGCCCTGACTTACATCCAAAATAAATTATGTGGATGTTGCATAGTAAAATCTAGGTGTGAAAAGCTAATAGATATTTCCAAAATTATGGTTTGGTAATAGCCACCAACCCTAAATGCTAGGGTTACAACTTTTTCTCAGAAATGAAGGTGGGTAAGTACATTTCAGGGCTGATTTTAAGCTTGTAAACCTAGCGCTTAGGGTTGGGGGGGTTTACCCTATATTATATTTTTTTAATTAAATGCTATGATGCAGTGCCAAGTGATCCAGGGGGGAGGGAGGGAAGGAGAGCTCCACTGCGCATGCCAGAGTCCTCTAAGAGGACAAGAAAATATCAGGCACCGGGTACACATAAAGAGGCTCCTACTCATTACTTTCCTGGACTTTCATCAGGCCTGCAGGACAAGCATAAGGAGCAGAAAATAAAGTTAAGAATTTTTTAACACTACACAGTGGGGCAAATTTTAATTGGGGAGGTGGACATGCCCTTTTAACAATCCTAGGTAAAATAATTATTTAACAAACAAAATAATTCTTAAAACATTTCAGGTGGCTCTGTTACCTCTTCAAGTTTAAAGAGATTCACAGCAAACGTTCGTAGAATACCATGCAATAGTAAAACACTACAATGATATTCTATGGGTGATCGTAAATCTATGATCGCGGTCACAGATTTAAGACAGCGGTCATAAATTACCAATCGCCATAATGATCGTTTATTTATATGGCCCCTTGTGTGCAGTTCTGCACAGTGTAACATAGTCATTGAGAATGAATAAAGGCATATGTCCATCAAGTCCAACCTTGAAGTGTGAGTATAACAATCTTAGGGGTTTGGGGGCTTCTCCATCAGAATATCAAATGTAATTTTGTGGGTGGACATGCCATTTAATTGTATACCGCATAAAAATTATTATTAATTACTCTGTTAAGTATAAGTATGAATAGACACAACATGAAAGATTAGACACATGACTTTTAAAAGGAGGGTCTCTGTCCTTTTAAGTTCTAGCAAGTTTGCAGTCTGTGGAAAACGTGTTTATATACAAATATAAACATATATTTCAAAGCATTAAAATGATTGAATTTAAAATAGAATGTTTTACATTTATAACCACAGATTTCAGATTTTGTGTGTTAAGTGCACCTGTAATGGAAAAAGATTTGGGGGTTCTGGTAGATAACAGCCTTAGCTGTTTTTTTTTTTTGCCTTCCTTTGAATTAACTGTTAGGAAGGGTTTAAAAAAAAAAAGGTAGGGTGAATAGGTTGGATTTGATGGACATATGTCTTTATTCAACCTCAATTACTGTGTTACTATTTTCAAAAGAACTTCTCACACGTGCATAGACCATAGCCGAGATTGGCATATACAAAATTATATATCAAAATGTTATTTTAATAAGACTTATTTATGTAATATTAAAGTGCACCTGAGGTAATAAAAGAAAAAATAAAATACAAAAGGACTTCCCAAAATTTATAAAGAAGAGAAAAGTTTTCCATTTTACAGATGCCTTTTCCAAAAAATGCAGATTTTATTATTTTAATGCATTTATATAGATAACAACACACTAAACTTTTCAGCAAATATAATTTTATTTTAATCTGCTTTTCTTCCCAAGAGTATATTTGAACCTTCCAAAACAATGTTATTGTATATATACACATTTAAAATATACATTGATTGATTAAATCTTAGGAAAATAGATATAAAAGCTAGTTTGGAGACCAGTTTACTAGATTTTCATCACAGATGAAGCATAAAGAACTCTCCCACAGCCAACAAAGTCAACCAATAACCTGTAAGGACATTAAGCTAAACCATAAAAATAATTAAGTTATAAAGTGAATATTTCATTCATAAAATTATTGCACATTTCAAATAAAATATAACAGCAGATTTAAACAAAAATTAGTTTTAAAGTGTTTAATACACAGGTTTTAATATTTTCAAACATTGCTATAAACCGTCACCTGTTAATACAGCTGAAGCATATCGTGTTGCATGGCCATATTTTTGTAGTACAAACATTACAATTTCTGAAGCTTAGGGGATGATCCAATCTTTGATAATAACAACCTATCAAAACCTATATTCTTTTCTCAGAGAAACACATTACACCTCAAAATTATTGTATTGTCTTTGTGGTACAAATGCTTTATACCTGTGCATCAATTCTAAAAGCAGAATAAAGGATTCTTGCTTTAGAAGTTGTTGCCCCCCCATAGCCAGTTACTATTTAAATACTAGGAGAGTGAATAAAATGTGCATCTGGTTAGTACAGTGCATAATCCATAAAATAAACAGTTAAGTGGTTATGTTATGCATTCCATTGATCATCTGACACAAACTCACAAACATACAGTCAAGAAAAGGCAACTGTGTTGATCTGGATGTTGAAGAATGGATCCATCTCCAATCAAGCCCTCAGAACACTGCTTAGCCATGCAAAAAAAAAAAAAAGAGTGCTAAATGAAGAAGTCTAATGCATAATATATGAACCTGTTACAGTGCTTGTACAACAGCATCTAAAAATCTTAAACACTGCAAAGATGATTAATGGAAAAAGTACACAGGAGGCATTTTTGGCTTTGTCACAAACAGTAAAAGTTTACTGGTATACTGAAATGCTACATTTTGCTGTGATAATGTTTGTCCCATTATTAGTGTTATGAAAACAAATCCAGTATCTGGAACATACTAACAGGTGCATTTAAGGTTCAATAAGATGGCCTGGTGCTACAAAAATTATCTTAAAAGTATAATTACAGAAAGAATGGAGCAGGCTGATTACTGCCTCCCTGAAGGTGTGACCAAAATTTTATGCATTGAACAAACCGCTATTTTGTTTGCAAAAATCTGGTGTGCGCTATGATACTACATACTTGTTATAACTGCCACTGGCTGTGGTATCATAGCAGCACCAAGCCACTATCTGTCTTTGGCTCCCTATTCCAGTATGCTTATGAAACTACATTTTTAGTGCTGTGCCGGATTTTGAAGCAGTTGGAAACATTTGGCAGCAAAAAAATATGATATATTTCTCAAAATTTCAATGACAAAAAAACACCTTTATTATATGCCCACCTACACTTCCTATTTGTATGTTTTCATGTAACACCTGTATATTATTCTGTACCCTTTAAGAATATGTACAAAGATTACAGTCTTTTCAACAAAATGTCTAAGTATTTTGTAAACTATACATTAAAAAAATAACGATCTTGCATTTTAAATTCCCAGTATTTACTACTAAAGTAGTCCCTGTAAGGTCAAGGCAATTCTTGGTTTTCTTTCTTGATAGTTGAAACTTTTAAAGCTATTTACGTTTAAATATACTGTCTGATCTTGGAAGAAATGTATGAACTTGTAAAGCAGCCTTTTCATGAGATGATCACTCTTGAGATTATCACTCTTCAGGTGGATGATCGAAGCCAAGCCTTAAAAGAAAAATTCCAGAATTTGACACTATGGAATTACACAATTTAATTGACATACACTGTACAATAGGAATGAGATAGGGAGGTAGTGAATCCATCTGTTCGATTCCATAGGTGAACTGGGGGGGGGACTATTAGGGCTAGGCCACACTGCTGAGATTTGTCTGCGTTTGCGCTTTTTTCCAAATCATTGGAATCGCAGCAACGCACCGAAAACGCACGTTTTCGGGTGTGATGCGATGCAATTGTGCTTGTGATTTGCGTTCCGCATTTTAAATTGCAACTGCATGCGTTTTCCAATACTTAATGAAAAAACCGCATGCGCAAACGCAACGAAATCGCACAGTGTGGCCGTGCCCTAAATCAAAAATCAAAGTGATTTAAAAAAAAAAAAAAAAAAAAGAAAATATGAATCTGTGCAATAAAAACAGGAAAACTATACAAAGAATTAAATATAGTGGTGGAAGAAAAACAAGCAGTTACTTTAAATTCATAACCACTTATCAGCTGCATGCAACTACCTTTTTTAAGCTATCCAGCTATTTTGTGATTTTAGCTCTCAGGAAATTGTTTATGTGACTATTAAACATTTTATTTATTTAGTATTGCCAGTATATGTATTGTTGGTGTAGTTTGCCCATTTACTGGGTGGATTCCTATTACAGATTTTTTTTTGACCATTTAATTGACAAAACCAAAAACATTAAAAGGAGAACAAAACCTAAAATACAAAGGCTACAGGGGCTATAATTGTCACTTAGTAAAACCATTAGTCTGTCTGAAATCAGTCCTTTAAGAAGCCTATACACATACTAATCCCAATTGTACAATATCGCAATATTATACGATCACAGTATGGCCAAACACATATATTTTTATCAGACCAATCCCAACTGTCTGGTGACTTTAGTTCTCCTTTAAAACAGGCTCATGAGGAGAACTGCTGAGGAACTAATTTGTTGTTCAAAATTTGTTTTTTTTGGGGGGGGGGGGGGGGGTTCATTCTTCTTTACAATTTCTTTTTCTTTCCAGATTTATGCTTGTGAAGGTTCTCATTCATCCAGGTCATGGTATATCTGTTGTATTCAATTAGATCAACTGGACTTGAAGTTTAGTTCTTGAAGACTTTCCGCTAGTCATCCGACTGGCTTTCTTAATTCAGAATGACTTGTACAAGAATCTGTGGCAATTATGTACCCTTTTTACCATGTACAATGCTGCTTTGACACCTTACTCTGGGCGTTCCTATAACACCTCTTAGCCACTATCCAATCACGCCCTTAACACCTGGCTGTGATATGCTAATTGGGATTTTCCAGGGTACATAATTGCCACAGATTCTTGTACAAGTCATTCTGAATTGAGAAAGCCAGTCGGATGACTAGCGAAACGTCTTCAAGAACTAAACTTCAAGTCTAGTTGATCTAATTGAATACAACAGATATTTTCCAGATTTACTTTACATTATATTTAAAGGTACAAAAACATTTAGAAAAACTTTATTGACAGTTATTTATTTTCATTACTTTTGTAGTCAAAATTATTTTAATTTTACAAGTGCAGTAATACCTTTCCACATTATAGAACCTGTAGATCTGGAAAATATGTTTGCATTTCGGGTAAAAGTGACTGATTAATTTTGAAACTACTAGCAAACCCCACAGATTCTTAAAAGGATTGCAAATCCTCTGCCGTGCAACTTCTCTATCCTCGGATGCTCCCCCATAAACTATACTAAACACTGTTCAATACATAGGCAGCAGTTAATACACAGTAAAGGTCCCCACATAGTTTTAATATACAGTAAGTGTCCCCACATAGTGTTAATATACAATAAGTGCGCCCCCATAATGTTAATACACAGTATGAGTCCCCACATAGTGTTAACAAACAGTAAGTTCCCCCACATAGAGAGTGTTAATATACATTTAGTGTCCCCACATAGAGTGTTAATACACAGTAAGTGTCCCCACATAGACGGTGTTATTATACAGTAAGTGGCCCCACATAGTGTTAATATACAGTAAGTGTACCCACATAATGTTAATATACAGTAAGTTCCCCCACATAATGTTAATATACAGTAAGTTCCCCCACAGAGTGTTAATATAAAGTAATTGTCCCCACATAATGTTAATATACAGCAAGTTCCCCCACATAAAGACTGTTAATATACAGTAAGTGTCCCCACATATAGAGTGTTTATACACAGTAAGTGTCTCCACATAGATGGTGTTATTATACAATAAATGTCTCCACATAGAGGGTTAGTATACAGTAAGTGCCCCCCCGTGTTAATATACACTGTCCCCAGAGTAAATATACAGTAAGTGTCCCCACATAATGTTAATTTACAGTAAGTGCCCCCCCCAGAGTGTTAATACACAGTAAGTGTCCCCAAATAGTGTTAATATACAGTATATGTCCCTACATAGAGTGTTAATATACAGTAAGTGTCCCCACATAGTGTTTATACAGTTAGTGTTCCCACATAGTGTTTATACAGTTAGTGTTCCCACATAGTGTTAATATACAGTAAGTGCCCCCACATAGTGATTATACAGTAATTTCTCCTTATATAGTTTTAATATACAGTAAGTGCCCCCCCAGTAAGTTGCCCATATATTGTTTATACAGTAAATGTCCCCAGTGTTAATATACAGTAAGTGCCCCCATAGAGTGTTAATACACAGTAAGAGTCCCCACATTATGTTAATATACAGTAAGTGCCTCCCCATAGTGTTAATACACAGTAAGAGTCCCCACATAGTGTTAATATACAGTAAATTCCCCCAACATAGTGTTAATATACAATAGGTGTCCCCACATAGAGAGTGTTAATACACAGTAAGTGTCCTAACATAGACGGTGCTATTATACAGTAAATGTCCGCACATAATGTTAATATACAGTAAGTCTCCCCACATAGTGTTAATATACAGTAAGTTCCCCCTATAATGTTATTACACAGTAAGAGTCCCCACATAGTGTTAACATACAGTAAGTTCCCCCATATTAGAGTTTAATAAACAGTTAGTGTCCACACATAGTGTTAATACACAGTAAGTGTCCCCACATAGATGGTTTTATTATACAGTAAGTGGCCCCACATATTTTTATTATACAGTAAGTGTCCCCACAGTGTTAATTTCCAGTAAGTGCCCCCCAATGTTAATATAGAGTAATATGCTGCTCAGACCTGATGAAGAGGGTTTAGCCCTTGAAAGCTTGTCAACTAAATAAACTGTTAGTCCATAGAAAAAGTATCACAGTACTCTTATTATTTTATTTTTTCATATCAATATACAGTACGGTAAGTGTCCCTACAAAGTAAATATACAGTAAGTCTCCCACACACAGTGTTAATACACAGCAGGTGTCCCCACAGTGTTAATTTACAGTAAGTGCTCACCCCAGAGTGTTAATACGCAGTAAGTGTCCCCACA
This sequence comes from Hymenochirus boettgeri, assembly GCA_019447015.1. Taxonomy (NCBI): domain Eukaryota; kingdom Metazoa; phylum Chordata; class Amphibia; order Anura; family Pipidae; genus Hymenochirus; species Hymenochirus boettgeri. The sequence continues at coordinate 114,025,607 of CM033474.1, forward strand.
TAGAGTGCTTATTAATCTACAGTAAGTGCCCCCACATAGTGTTATTATACAGTAATTTTCCTCACAGTGTTAATATACAGTTTCTGACAAGTCTTGTCGCCTGTGTATTTTGCAGTAACTCCTGCTATTAACATGATTTTTAATTGATCAACTGGTTTTAGAAATAGCTCATATGAAAAGCTAAAGCCCTCCCAAATAATATTAAATGTACTGGTAAAAAATAGTTTCACTGAAAAAAGATTTATCATTTAATCAAGACAGAAAGGTCAAAATGTTGCAAGACAAAAGTGTAGTCACCTATACAGAAAATGATCTACTTTACAGCCAATCCAAAAATATGTCAGCATAGTAGTGGTGCTGTGATATCCAAATTTAATATCTTGCATGACTTCCATGAGCTTGAAGGACAGCATGCATGCGGTTTGGCATGGATTCCTACAATTTATTGATGAAATTATCAGGAATAGCCAAGAAAACAGTCTTGCATGCCTCCCAGAGTTCATCAAACAATACAGTCCCAAACGCATTCAATACCCCAATGGGTGCTAACGTCCACAAGGCCTTCACCCTCCAAGGGCCCAAGGGATAATCAATATTAGTAGAAAGATGAGGATCGCACTCCAAATCAATAATTTTAATTATAAACCACACACATCAGTATCACAACGGGAACCTGAGGAAGGGGCAAGTTTCCCCCGAAACGTTGCGATACTGATGTGTGTGGTTTATAATTAAAATTATTGATTTGGAGTGTGATCCTCATCTCCCAGAGTTCATCAATATTCTGTGGTTTTGTCTTCCATGCTTCCTCTTCACCCTACCCCACATAAGCTCTATGATGTTCATGTCAGGTGACTGGGCTGGCCAATCCTGGAGCGTGTTGATTTTCTTTGCCTTAAGGAACTTTGATGTGGAGATGGAAGTATGAGATGGAGCACCATCCTGCTGCAGAATTTGGCCTTTTTTATGGTTGGGAATATATGAGGTAGCTAAGATTTCATGGTATTTTACACTATTGATGTTGCCTTCCACCCTGCAGATCCCTCGCACACCCCCATACTGGATGTAACCCCAGACCATGATTTTGCCTCCACCAAACTTTACTGTTTTCTGGGTAAATCTCGGCTCCATGCGGGGTCCAGTAGGTCTTCTGCAATATTTGCGGCAAATGTGGTGTAATTCAACAGAAGATTCATCTGAAAAATCCACCTTTTGCCACTTTTCCAGCGTCCTTCATTTTAGCAGGCTGTGGGACTTGGCAAATGCCACCCGGTTTTTCAATTGTCTTTTGTTTAGTGCTGGCTTATGGGCACTGATTCGACCACGAGGCCTTTTCGAGACATAATCCGACAAACTGTTCTGGTTGACACAAGGATTTCGGGTGACCAAGTCTCCTGGAGCTCTGCTGCAGTTGAAACTGGGCTTGCCTTGGATTTTCGAGCCAACAAACGGTCCTCTCGAGCAGTTGTCTTGCGGGGTCTGCCTGACCTGGGCTTGTCAAAAACTTCTCCGGTCTCTGAACTTGACGCTGAGACACATTGAAGGTGTGCGCCACATCAGCAGTGGATTTAGTTTTCAGCCTCTTGATAATCAACACTTTAGTCTCAGGGTGAATCTTAGGCATGTTTGCAGAGGTCAATTTGCAGTTGATGTGAAGGTCTAGTGTACTGGGGTTCTTTTTATACACACCTGACACCTTATTGATCCATTATTAGTCACAGGTGAAGCCCATATGACAAGGCAACCACACTTATGTCTTTGCAAAAATTGACTCAATGGGCTTTACCAAGCTGTGAATATTAGAACACTTTTTGTTAGTTTCGTTTTGCCTTGAAACATTATTACAAAAGCTGTTTGGGGTAAAATGAACCATTTCTTGAAACAAAATCAGCATTAGAATTATTGTTAAACGGCACTTCAGGCCTATTTGTACACAAGCGACAAGACTGTAAAGTCTACTTTACAGAAACTGTAAAGTAAGTGTCCACACATAGTTTTAATATACAATAAGTGCCCCCCCCCAGTAAGTTGCCCACATTGTATTTATACAGTAAGTGTCCCCACATAGTATTAGTATAAAGTAAGTGCCACCATAGTGTTAATACACAGTAAGAGTTCCCACATAGTGTTAAAATACAGTTAGTTCCCCCACATAGTGTTAACATACAGTGTCCCCACATAATGTTAATATACAGTAATTGCGCCCTCATAGTGTTAATGTACAGTAAGTTCCCACACATAGAGAGTGTTCATATACAGTAAATGTCCCCACATAATGATAATATACAGAAAGTGCCCCCTGATAGTGTTAACATACAGTAAGTATACCCACATAGAGTGTTAAAACACAGTAAATGTCCCCACATAGACGGTGTTAATATACAGTAAATGTCCCTACATAGTGTTAATATACAGTATTCCAATTAAAAAACAGGGTTGTCCAGTCATAATCCCAATTTATTAGTGCAGAAATACACAAACACAAAAGTGTGTTTTTGTATTTCTGCACTAATAAACTGGGATTTACCCCTTTGAATACAACTGGACAACCCTGTTTTTTCATTTGGAATACTGTATACTTGGCGGAGAGGTGGCCGAAAGGGAGTGGACACCTAGCAGGTACTCAGCAGGTACTATTTTAGTGTTAATATACAGTAAGCCCCCAATACAGAGTGTCCATATACAGTAAGCACCCAATAAAGTGTCCATATACAGTAAGTGCCCCCTAATACAGAGTGTCAATTTACAGTAAGGCCCCAATACAGTGCCCATATACAGTAAGCCCCCAATACAGAGTGTCCATATACACAGAATGTCCATATACAGTAAGCCCCCAATAGTGTCCATTTACAGTAAGTGCCCCCAATACAAAGTGTCTATATACAGTAAGCCCCTTAATAGTGTCCATATGCAGTAAGTGCCCCCCAATACAGAGTGTTCATTTACAGTACGTGCCCCCCAATACAGTCTATATAGAGTAAGCCCCCAATACATTAAGTGCCCCGCAATACAGCCCCAAGTTAAGTTGGTGCGCATCGCATGCGTTGTGAAAACAAAGCACAATGCACATAATGGGACATATATATATATATATATAGGTTTGTATAAGTGTATGCATTGTGAGTGTCTAACAGTGTACAGTCTGTAACTATGTCTGTATCTGTGTGTACAATGTATGTAGATAAATATGCAAAGCTGACCAATTTTTTTAAATACACAGGAGCGATTGTTCTGTTTATTCTTTATATAGAGCGATTGTTCAATGCACCCATACATGCTCCAATGTTATTGGGTCCCTCTACTGTAGAAAACATGGAGCCAGTGGTGGTGGTTTTTTTTACTTTTGGTACCTATATCACTCATGATATTAAATAAATTATTTCGGATCTAGCATCAGTGTTACAACTCTGACTATGAAAGACACTGATGATAACAAAGATCAATTGTTAAATGTGGATTTCTCAGCATGGAAACTAAAACAGAAGTTATGTATATACATACGTAAAGGTGATTTCTGTATTGACAATATTATTGATGATAATCATGACAAGTAGTGAATAAATAGAAGATATATATATTTAAAACAAATTTAGCATATTGTTTTAGCTGTACACATAAAAAGTAATAACCTTTTAGCCAGCATTTGATTGCTATATATTTAGAAGTGTGTCCGTACTTTTAGGAAAAGCTAATCATGAAACAAAAAGCAAGGAAACCTTAACCAATTACACAAATGCCTTTAATTTAAAAAAAAATGTTTATATAAAGAAATCATCATTACTAAATCAATTAAAAACATGATTTACTGAAGATAGAGAATAATGCAGGAGGAACACAGTCCACAACTTGGAAAGTTACAAATAACCAAAGTCTTCACTCACCCGTATTCTAACTAGGCCCATACTGATTCAGAGCATACCACCTCGGTGCTGGGTAAACAACAAAGCAAGTGAGAAAAAAAAAGCTTAGCGCACCAATTTGAAAAAAATGTAAAATGACTATGTAAATAAACCAAGCCATAATTAGCTTAATAACAGTGGATATAAAAACTCTACACATCCTTGAAAAACGGCGACCTTAAAAGACAAAGATAAATCCTGTCCCAACTTAGTCCAAAATTATCATGTATTCAGAGAGAATTAAAAAAACAAATTTGAAGCAATTAAATTAAAATAATAGTGCACGCACTTTAATAACCAAGGATGTGACTCCATTCAGAATTATTTCTCTTAATCTCATACTCAAAAAGCCATAGTACACAAAATGTCTTAAACACGACAAAAGCCTTTACTCACAAATAAAAATCATTCAATAGAAGTATATCCCTATCTCCCATAAAACTAAGGGAAATGTATTATGGTATGATGACACCAATGTAAATGTGGCCATAATTCTAAAATTTTTAACAAAAACATTATCAAAAGAACCCCATACCCACAGAAAAGCATGGAGAAGGTAACATGAATCTTTAGGGCTGCTTTTTCTCAGCTGGAACTGGTGCTATACTAACAGTGAAACAAGCACAAATACACTGCTTGCTTAATTATAAGGCAAGTGAGTATTCTGACATTTTATTTTATTTTAGATTTGTATGTATGTATGTATATGTTTATTTATATAGCGCCACTTGGGGACGCAGCGCTGTACAGTATTAAAATACAATAAAGTCATATAAGGAGGATAAATACGTAGATAGTTCAGTACATAAATATATAACTTATATAAATAGAAGTGCTAGGGCTTTGCCACAAGATGTAAGGAGGTCCCTGACCCGTAGAGCTTACAATCTAGTTAGGTGGGTAACACACAGATACAATGGAATGGATATAAGTGCTGATTACCAGATAGGTAGGATGTAAGGCTAGATTTAAACCTGCTCGTTGAGGTTTCTTGACGTAGAGAGAGGGGAATAGAATTCCAGAGGATGGAAGCAACGAGAGAGAAGGAAGCAGTCCGTGTGGGGGGTCTGTACAGGACATCCCTGGCAAAGGGATTTAAATTTTTGCAATTTATTTTCATTGTTTATTTTACATAGTTTTGAAGATATTTACATTTTTGTGTGTGATATGGCAGCAGCATCACTGGGTCCCCTGCACTTTCTGCATTCTGCTCTAAAACCATGTCAGTCAGTCTGTCCTGTGTCTCCCTTCTCCCCTTTGCAGCCCCCCTGGTCCCTCCCACTCATGGACCCCATGGTTCCTCCAGTTGCAGGCCCCCCTTAATCCATTCTCTTACAGCCCCATGTGGCCCTGCCCACTCGTGGGTGCACAAGCCCCACCCACTCATGGGTGCACAAGCCCACAAGTGCATAAGCCCTGCCTATTCGCGGGTGCCGTGGGCCACTCAGACTCCCTTACCTACTCTGTCAAGACTTCACACAGCAGAGAGGAGGAGGGACTTCCTGTCTCCCTCACACACTGAGGGAGTCTGAGGCTGTGCATTCCTAAGGCTTTTTCCTGCACTGTGCAGGAAAAGCCTTAGGAATGTCACATGTCAGCCACCCACCCATTAACTTTCTGGTCAGTCATTTCTTTATATCTTAGGCTGTGGAGCAGGTAGAGAGGTGGTTGGTGGCTCGTTTTAAATGTAGGAAACTCAACTTGTTTGGAGACCACAGTTCCCCTTTAAGCATATCGGGTGCATTTTGTGTAATGAAGAAGAGAATGGCCCAAGTTGATCCGCATATATAACAATATAAAACATATACTGTAGCTATCGTTGATTGAGGGATACTTTCCGGTTGCCATCCAGATTCAGGAAGTAATTCCCCCTGGTAAAAAGTCTTTCAGAGGGATGCAGCACTCTTGTTTTTTTGCCAATAATCAAAAGGGTAGCAAGAAACGTGAGAAAAAAAGATGCAAATTATGTAACTGCCAAAGATTTGAGAAGAATCAATCTTAAAGTCACCACGAACCAACTATTCTACAGTTCTGCCATATTCCAGTACTGCAACCTAATTGAAGAATCCAGAAATACAAGGTGTAAAGTGGTCACAGACATGGCCAAGGTATAGAAGGCTGAAACCCAACCACAAATGAACCAGACATTACATTCAAACATCAAGACTAGGCCAAGAAATATCTCAAAACAGATTTTATTTTAAGATTTTAAGGATTTATTTACTGATATGACAAAAGGGACTCTTGACAGGCCAGATGGATGGGTCCATAGCTGGATCAAGAAAAGGCACACAGCTCTGAATCAGATGCCAGCTGAGGTACTGTTATGGGCTGGTATTATTAAAGATGAGCCAGTTTCGTGTTTAAAAAGGACTCAGATTCAACTCCCAAACCTACTGCTAGTTTTTAGAAGATACTTCCTTTAAACAGTGGTACAAGAAAAATATGCATCTTTCAAGACCATGATTTTCATGCAATGCTCCATTGCAAATAACTAAATACGTCACTGAGTGGCTAGCGGGTAAATGTCTTAAAGTTTAAAGAATAAAGACAAGCCCCCTTAATCACCTGACCTAAACCCTGTTGAGAAATTGTGTGCCATTCTTAAAAGGGATATTTAGGGGGAAGGAAAACAGTAGACCTTTCGGAACAGCGTCTAGGAGGCTGTAGTTAATGCTGCACAAAAAGTTGAACGTCAACAGATAAAGAAGTTGACGGACTCCATAAATGGAAGGCTTAGAACTGTAATTGAAAAGAAGGGGGGCTACAATAGTCAATGATTTAATTTTTTAAAATGTTTATTTGTAGATGTTGTTTGATTTTTTTTCTCGCTGTAAAATATAAGAATAAATGAGTTATATGTAAATGACTTGAAGTGGGTATTAAGAGAAAGGTCTCTGTTGCTGATGACAAAGAACTATGCAGAGCTTTGGAAACTTCAAATGGTGTGCAATTGCTGCAGGCAGACCTTGAAATATTATTAAAATGGGCAGCACAGTGGCAGATGAGATTCATTGTTGATAAATGTAAGGTGATGTATTTGGGGTTTAAGAATCCATGCACCAACTACACAATAAATGGCTCTGTGCTATGTAAATCTCTGTTGGAAAAAGATAAGGGGGTTCTAGTAGATAACAGCTGTAGCAAACAGTGCCAGACAGCAAAGGCTAGAGATAGAAAGATATTATCTCGTATAAAGAAGGGAATAAATTCAAGAAAGAAAAATATTATTCTCGCTCTTTACAAAACACTGGTAAGACCTCATTTGGAATATGCAGTGCAGTTTTGAAATCCCATATACAAAAGGGACATCAAGTCAAAGTTGTTCAGAAGTGTCATTAATGGGGAATGGCAGATTAGACAATTTAGGACAATTTACATTAGAGAAGTGGAAATTGCACAGGGATATTGTCACTTTGTTCAAATATATTAATGGGATATATAGTAAACTGTTGGGTTTAGAAGATAGAAAAGTTTTCTTTACAGTAAGAAAGGTGAGACTGTCTTTAAGCAGTGGTGGTAATGGCAAGTTAATTAAAAAGCTTTAAGAGGGGACGGATACGTTTCTAAAGAAAAAAAAAATTGAAAATTACTAGTATTAATACATATAGCTCATTGCTTAGTAATGCAGGTAATAAAGTGCAAAATATATCAGTTAATATAAGGCAAATAACGGACACTTTTTTGTTTTTTGTTTTAAACAGCATCTCCACCCTCCCTAAAAAAATGTTGTAGGGAATCCCCCAAAATCTAGACCTCGCTAGGTTAAAATTGCAAAACTTGGCCACAAAAGATACTTATCTTTGGTTGAAGTTCCTACTAGAAAAGGAGCTCTGTTGGATCTGGTAATATCTAACAACATGGAGCGTATTATAGATATAAAGGTAACTGGAGGCTTAGAGAATAGTGACCATGAAATAGTGTCGTTTGGAGTACCGTATGTTATTGAAGGGGAAAGTGCGCTGGGTTAAAAAAGACTTTTAATTTTGGGAAGGCAAATATTCCCAGGTTAAAAGTAGCTCTTTCAGAATGCCAACTGGGATAAGGTATTATCAGGTAAAGGTACTGAACAGAAGTGGACTGTGTTTAAGGCGATTTTAAGCCATTTCACATTTAGATTTATACCCTTGGGGATAAATGTAAAAAAAATAAATCCGTGCCCATGTGGCTGAATTCTGATGTAAAGAGGCAAATGGAAAGGAAGAAAAAGGCATTTAAAACCTTTAAGTCAGGGGGAACAGAATGGGCCTGAAGGGATTATAAAAACCGTAACAAGGAGTGTAAGAAAGCAATCAAACTAGCTAAAATTAATAATGAAGTTAGGATAGCTGAATAAAGCATCACTAAGCCTAAAAACTTTTTAAAGTATATTAATAGTAAGAAGATGAGGACTGAAAATGTGGCACCATTAATAAATGGTGGTTTACAGCACCATTGAAACACGGAACGGTACCTAGTTACCAGCAGCTTTTACTTAGGGCCGGAAGAGCAGCCAAGGCCACTTGCCAAGATACCTAAATAGCTTTCCGAGACATCGGAGTAAGGTACATTGCGGGCCGGAGCCGCAGCTCACTCATATTACGCGGAGATCCAGGAAGCGACAACCGAGGATCATCTAACGGTTCAGGTGTCGTATTATCCTGTACACCACGCGATTAATGTTTTCACATTGTCGGCAATCTGCCCATGTTGTTATAGCCCCATAGGAGGAGTAGTCCTATATTCATTGAGGAATTTTTATCTGCTTATTCAGCTATACACTTACCTTTTTTGGAACATTGCCTAATATCATTCCAAATAGGGGCCCCTAAGGAATTTTATATTCGGATCCACATAACGAGTTATTGCCAACATAGAATATGTATGATTATATTGTATAATATATATTTAGTATATTGGTTTCATGTTTCTGGTTTACATTTTAGACAGGACAAGTTAGAGGGTGGGCTAGCAAGAGGGTGGGTTAGATTTTCAATATTATATTATATATGCTGAGCGTGATTTTTGTGGCCTGATTGTTTTTATTAGTATATTAATAAATACATATTAAAAATTATGGCCTGAAACGTAACTTATTTATTACACCTAAAAATAAACTTAACTAACAAACCAATGGATTATTTATATGATTTCTAATTTGATACTGGTGGAATATTGTAACAGTGAGATTAACCCTGAGCTGCAACTGCTCTGATTAATTCTCTTCCCGGGATTCAACAGGCTATTTGTGGATGTGGAGATACTGTATCCCTAAAGAGATTTACCCGCGGCACAACTTTAGCTATTAGCTGGCGTTAAATAGTCCCGGACTATGTAGTGCAAATGAATTCTTAAATTTGTTGTGCTGGCTGCGAGGGTGTCTTCTGTGATAACCACGCACCCAGGCTCAAGGAAGGGGCTTAAGTCATTATAACTGAGAATGAGTAGGTTAGAGTGACTTTAAACTCCAGGAAAGAGCAATGCAACTCTGGGTAAATGAGGCCCTAAGTGTCTTGTAACATTGCTTTGTAGTGTAGATAAAAAAGGATTTTCTTTTTGCTTTATAACAAATGCAGTCCTATAATGAAATATTTAAAGTTTACTGTATGCACTACATATAGATTTTACAGGACATGAATTACAAAAGGACACACATTTGGATTTGGAAAATTAAATAACCATTTAAAAAGATGATAATGAAAAACAAAAACCTCAGTACTGTTTTACTGTTGTAGCTCTATGTAAGCACAGTGACAGAACCATTGATACATTTTATACATGTTATAGGTTTATGCTTCCCCTTGTGACATAAATGCCTTACTATAAGAGGGAAACAGACAAATACCTTGTCTGACAATTAAAAGACATTGCAGCCTCTGCTTTTGCAACTTGAGGTCAGATAATAACTAAAAGAGAGCATCTTTATAAGAAACTAATTAAAGGGGACACGTCCAAGTGTTTTTAGGATAATTATCCCCAAAACAAAAGATGCGTTTCAACCTTACACTCCCACGCTGAGATATGCTTACTTTTACCTCAGCCGATCACTTGCTGTAAGCCCCGCCTCCTGCCTTCTTCCTGGTATGTACTGTCAGTCCTGGCCACGACAGTGACATCACGGGCAATGGTTGACAGCCTATACCTGAAAGTGCTGTTTATGAGCGTGCTCTGCTTCTGCATGCTCGTAACTGTCTCGAAACAAAAAGCTGGAGGTGGGGCTTCTGGTGAGGGATCTGCTAAGTTAAAGTATGTATATCTCGGTGTGGGGGCATTGCATTAAGCTAAAGTCAAAATACATTTTAGGTTTTGGGGGGTAATTAGGCTAAAAACACTGGACAAGCCCTTTAAAGAGAATGTCCACCCCCCCAAACTAAAATTTTATATGTTGCAGGAAATGGCCATAATCCTCGACCTTGCAAGGTTTATAGATCTCAAAGCTTTCCTCAAATGTACTTACCAGCCTTCATTCCCTTGCTACCTTCTGCCTGTCTTCTGTGAACGGAAAACAATCAGAAGGGGCTCGACCGTCACCCGCTCCTGTAAATGGCGCAATATCCAATGCACAGAAGCATATAAAATTTTAGTTTGGGGGGTGGACATACCTTTTAATGGATTTTCTTTAATTTGCACTAGGGCTGTATAATATACATTTTATAATGTAAGATATTTTTAATTAGAGTATAACTACCCTTTCAATGAATAAACCTTACCAGTTGGCGGGATTCTTCTCGCTGCAGAATTTGTTGGACCTGATCAGCTGGAAACCTTAGCACCATTGTTATTACTTTAGCCATTGTCTGAAAGAATTAAGACATAAACCAATTTAGTAACTTAATAAGTTTTACTAGCCCTTTAAATAATCTGTATATATACAACCCTATCCTGGGTTAAATGTCCATTAGACTTTTACTCTAATAGTTCATAATGTATAAACAGTTTTAATCACACCTTATAAAATCTACTCGCAAGGTAATAAGCAATATACACTACTAGCCAGAAAATTAAAAGCCACTATGTCAAAGAATGCACTCCTCCCATTATGTATCAGGAACCCTGATATATGACCCAGATAAAATCAACAATTTGGGACATACTATACCACACTATATGGGGGCAAAACAACAAATCCTAACACAGCCACTCCTCCAAGGATACAACAATACCTACAGGACACAAACCTCCAAAAACATTTCTCACAAGAATTGGCATCCCTTAATACACCTATAATCGCAGAAGAACTACTGACGGCCATTAAATTATTCCCGACATGCAAATCACCAGGACCAAATGGTTTCACAATGGCCTGCTACAAACTATTCCACAGAGAACTATCCCTGCACCTATTTTGACTATTCAATAAGATCATGATAGGAAAAGACTCTTTTGCACCAGAAATCAACACATATAGTGATCATACCAAAAAAAGACAGAGTGCTCTAACTACCGCCCAATTTCACCCTTTAACACAGACAAGCGACTGACAGCATAAGAGGATCATTTACTCTACTGCATCTGTCAAATAAAAGTAATATCCCATCGGTGTTCCTCTCCCTGGATGTCAAAAAAGCTGTCGACAGAGTGGCCTGGCCCTACATGATTGCTACATTGGACAAATTTTAAATATGTGGCCCCTTCCAACAAGTGCTACAGGCATTATACCAATTCCCAACAGCTCAGGTAGCAAACATGGGACACTACTCCCAGACAATTTTAACTCCACCCCCCACCCCACCCCAATATACGCACTTTGCATTGAGCCACTAGCTGAAAGAATTTGACAATCCCCCAATATTAAGGAAATTCAGATAGGAAATCATGAGGCCAAAATAGCACTACTCGCTGATGATACCCTATTATCTGTTTTTTTTTAATCTAGTTAGCCAATAAAAGGTTTCACAGCTCTACTTTTCTTCTCTTACTTGGCTAACATGGAACAAAACTCAACTATTGCCCAGAAAAGGGTAGTATACCCTATACACTTATTTCAAACGACCAAATCATCCTTCAAATTTAAAACTGCCCATAAATCCTTAATATATTTGGGAATACAATTGAGCGAGACCCTAGAATAGGCACACAACTAAAACTATCCCCCTATGCTCACCACACTCAAGAACATGCTCAGAAAATGGACACATTATAAATTAACATTTATTGGCTATATCAGCAAATTTATATGGCAAAAAAAATCTACACAGATAAACAAAACAATACTAGCTAGATCACACACCCAGGGGGGGATTTAGATTACCCAACCTGGAACACTGCTTCAGGTCAGCAAGAATTCGATCAAACACTGAGCTGGATTGTGGGTCCAAACTCAGCAAGATGATTCCAATTAGACAGTAAAGAAATCTCACCTCTATCCACACACAATATTCTATGTACCCCCCCCCCAACGACATGACCGCCCTTATAACCAATCCATTTATCAAACACGCCTAAGAAACGTGGGGCAGATTTGTATGAGGCTCTAATATTTGGCACTCCCACTCTTTGTATACCCCACTTATGGAAAACTATGCAAAATAAACAATCAAAATAAATTGCAAAAATTCTCAGGAGAGCAATTCCTATCAATTTACCTAAAGTCATTTTTGGACCACAGTTCCCCTTTAATGACAAAGCAAGAAGAAATAAATATGGGTTTACCACCATTTTACTTCTCTAAAATTGTAGTTTCAGAAAATGTAAAGTTTTTTGAGTGAGTATAGAGACCCTTTAAGCTAGTTACAGACCTGCTACTATTCTCTGTCCTTTCCTTCTATGGAGAAAAAAAAATATATTTTCATAGCTTTAAAAATGATTAAAAAGTTGGGGACGAGGCTTATGATGCAAATGGTGATGCTTTGTCCCAGCAGTGGGCATGCTCCAACCTTAAACTTGGGGGTAAGTCCTGTGGGGTTGGTGATATCACAGTTCACAGTACTAGCTGAACTGTGAACTTTGGATAGACTGCAGCGAGAAGCATAATCCTGAGTGTGCTCTTTTAAATAAAGGCACAGTTCCCATTTAATACAGGTGTGTACATGGATAAAATATTTACGTCAACTGACAGTTACATTCATCTATTTGTTTTCTATTTCCATTTAAAGAGTAACTGCGGTGAAACCTTTAGGTTTGAAGGTTAGAAATTCTGCGCATAACACATTACATTGAATTAAATGACTTTGAACAAAACATTTTTGATCCCTAACCCACATTTATAACTTTTCTAATGCATGCTGCAGACTGCATTGCTTTCAATGCAAGTGTTTAGTTGTAATTGACACATTAAATATACTTGAAAAGGTTCCACACAGTCTGTTATTTATTTCAACAAATTACTGGTTTTGGTTCATTTGGTCAGTTTCAGCCTAGATTTGAATGTATAATCTATCAACTTACAGGGTTATTTAATAAAAGTTCTTAATGTTTAAAATGGTGCTAAATTTGCCCCAACCAATCAGATGTTAGCTTTCAAATGTTAAATAAGATCTGATTGGTTGGGGCAAATTTAGCACCATTTTAAAGATAAGAACTTTTATTGAATAACCCTGTTAATGTTTATTAAAACAGCAACGTTAAATGCATACCTTTTAACATTATCCCTTTAATAGTTATACTTCTAGAAACAACAATGCTGCAGGGAGAGGTAATGAAGTGAACCTGAACTTAGCTCTGTGCAATGCATTTCTCATTAGTGTACCTATTTAAAGGAGTATGTTGGATGTTATGCAACAGAATAATTTATTATGCTTTTAATCAGGTGGTAAAGGATGATGAGACCTGTACTTCAGCCATTCGTAGTTCAAATGTGAGATTTTCATTACTGCAAAATGACGTTTTATACCTCTTAAAGGGTAACTGTGGTCTCAAATTCTTCCAAACTAGTAATAATTATATAAAAAGCCTTCCATCACACCTTCAAAATAAAACCTAAATCACATCTCTAGATAAAATTTGTGAGAAGTTATTGCTGGAAAGGTTCAGCAATGTAACTTCCTGGTTGAACTCTTCCTGTGTTTAGCCATGTGACCAGCCTGTCTGCATTTATAGGCTCCCCTTCTCAACTGTCAATTTTTTCCTCAGGTACTTCCTGATTTCCCCAGCAATAAGTCTCAACTGTGCATGCTTCAACCCCTGGGGAAAAAGGGCTGGCAGAGGTCAGGTGATGTCACTCAACCTACTGGAAGCAGGAAGTTTGAACATTCACCCCAATGTAATTTCTCACAGGCTCCAGCCAGAGATGTGACTGTTGGCTCAGTGTAAAGGATATACTGCAGGCTTTCATTTAACCCTAACTTGTTGTGAGACCACAGCTCCCCCTTTAAGTAACTTTTTTTTGTAAAGGATGCTGGCTGGGCTTAGTAGTTCAATATCAACCAAGATCATTTTAACCTTGTGCTGTTGTGACATGTCTCATTGCTGCCAGAAGTAAGAAGCATGTAAGACTCGTTGCCAGTGTGGTCTAGCTCTTACTGAATTTAGGTTGAGGCCACAGAAAACTCTACAATTTCCACAAAAGTCCAAAACCGGAGTGCATGCGCTCTGAAAAGGGATCGCACTGCTCTGTGATTCTCATGCGCTAATAGATCGCAAGCGATTGTAAGCATGTGAGAAATTGCACAAGTGTGGCCTAGCACTTTAGTGATCTAAAAACTGCATCATTTGGGACACCAATCACAACAACACATGGTTAAAATGATCTTGGTTGATGGTTATCAAGCAAAATTGTCTCCTGCACACCCGTTATCGCATATGCAGGTATCCCACCTCTACCGGATTGTCTGGGTGTCTCCCTCATTCTAGGGTGGTCTCCCGTGGGGCCACCCCAGACTCCCGCGACTGAGAGGAGTCTCCTCCTCAGTCATGCCCAGTTTTTACGGCCACGCCCCAGAACGCCCCTTAACTAACCTCCCCTAGAATGCTGGCCACGCCTCTGCGTGATGTCCCTCTTGCCACGCTCCCTTTTACACCCTGCCCGGAAGCCTGAAAGGGCAGGGATGGATGTCTGCATATGTTTTCTGCTGGGTGCTGCTATAGTACCATAGCTAGTGGTATCCATATGCATACTAGAACAAAATCCATAGCACACTCCAGTGTTTTTGTTACACTTGACTTTTCAGTGTCCATGTGACACCTTCTTCAGACAAATACAAACTAGTTGATAGTTAAACTACACTGTTCAGCATCCCTTACCAGACATTACCTTACCAGGTCTCTGTGTTTGCTGATGACACTAAACTATGCAGAGCTTTGGAAACGTCAAATGATGTGCAAGTGCTGCAAGCAGACCTAGATAGATTACCAAAATGGGCAGCAGAATGGCAAATGAGATTCAATGGTGATAAATGTAAGGTGATGCATTTGGGATTTAATAATCCCTGTGCCACCTACACCATAAATAAATAAAATGTGCTGCACACTCACATTTTTCAGATCTCAGCTCGGCACTAACTGACGGTCTGCTGCTTCATGCAGTACTTAGGACTGATAAGTCTCATACATTACCACTTCCAACTTCTCCACCAGGCATATTGCAGGTACACTGTCTGTCACCATTCCTGGAAGTGGTAAGAGACCCTGATCTGCTGTAGAACAGCTTGTCCCGGTTGAGGGACTCTGGATATAACATCATAACTTTCATCTTTCCAGATTACTTTTCAAACTACAACTCCCAGCATCCCCAACAATGGAAGGATTAACTAGTGTCTGTGGGAGCTTTGGAACAGCTGGAAAGATACACTATTATATGTAACAGTCACAGTGTGGGCACCATTAATTAATGGGCCATACAGTAAACTCTCTGGTGCATTGTTCACTAATAGGTCATATCAGAGGACTCGTGGACATCCTTTATGGTTGGAAGAAAACAAGTTTCATCTTCAGGTTAGGAAAGGTTTCTACAGTGAGAACGGTGAAACTGTCTTCCAGCAGATGTGGTAATGGCAAGTTCATTTAATAGCTTTATGGTAGGGATAAATGTCTATTTAAAGAAACTGCATAAATAAATACTTAAGTGATGGCAAGTTAAAAATGACCAGATGGCTAGCCACGCTCCCACTCGTGAAGCAACACCCACATGCAAAGCCACACTCACCTGCAAGCCATGCCCACCCCATTTCGCAGGCATTTAAAGTTTGGCTTAGATGGCAAAAACCCTAGAGACACCCCTGATCGTGTCCCACAAAGAAGCAGATTTCTGAATTCCCTCCATCATTCCCTTTAATAAGGTACCCTAATGAGAAATGCATTACACAGAGCTGCGGTACACACTTTAACGATAAAGGGGTGATTCCGCCAGGTACTTTATCGATCTTAAGGCAAGAAGTAGGAGCCAAGATGGCAGCCCCACGGGACTAGTTTAAAACCATGTATATTCACTGTCATTGAGCTGATGCCACTGAGTAAGTGCATTATGTTTCTAGTACAAGTTGTTTTTTTACTTCAGTTGCCCTTTTTACAGATACATAATGTACCCCTCATTCCATGATTGACCTAAGTAATGATTTAAAGGATATCTAAAGATTTTAATCAGTACTCTGGATTGCTGCCTACTGTTAATACTACTAATTTTTTAGAATGCAAATGCCTTGCACACATGTAAGTGTAGTGTTGGCTGCATACAGCTCCCCTTGGCCGACTTGGGTGGTCTGAAATGTTTATTGGCTGCTTTGACAGACAACATTGTATTACTGAATTAAGTTTTATTCAAACTCTTCTTCTGATAAAACAGTCTGGCGAATAATTTTTACTCTAACATATAGCAATTTATGCACTAAGATTCCAATGTGAACACTGATCAGTTTATATTAAGGCAAGCAATTTAAACAATCCTTTTAAGTAAATAAGATACTGCTTCCTACCTTAGTCTCACGTCCCATCATGTACTCAAACATCACTTTTCTCAAGTACTCAAACTCAGTGGGCTCTCCAAACACAGACACATCGGAATGCTGATTATTATCATCTGAGGGAAAGATAAGGAACACGTTTAAAGCACTAATTAAGGGGGAACTAAGGCTGGGTACACACAAGGCGATATTTTGGGCAAACTGACCGATATTTTCGTATATCGGCCATTCCCAAAAATTGCTGGCGTTACTACCATCACCGACAACTGATGCCTGACGCCCATTTACCCAGATCGGACATGTCAGACATTTTCAGCCATCTGTACTGAGCCTAAAGCTTTAAAAAAATCCAGTTCAAATAATTCTTTATATCACGAGAAAAGTACTGCCATATTTATAGCTCAAAATATTTCTGTGGCTATAGATGCCAGTTACAGTTAATTTACAGCGCATATCCATCCCGAAAACAGAAGTATAATTATTTTTGTGAATTTATATAGCACCAACTTCTTCTGTTGCGCTTACAATTACTGTACATGTATACATTCACATCAGGCCCTGCCCCAAAAAGCTTACAATCTAAGCACATTTATTTGACACATGCAACCTATCAGTATGTCTTTATGATTGTAGGAGAAACCAGAGTGCCCAGAGGAAACCCACACAAGCACTGAGGGGGGAACATGCAAACACCTTGCAGATGTGTCCAAGGGTGGATTTGAACTACGACTTCAGCGCTGCAAGGAATCCGTACAACCCTGAGATCATTAAAGTTACTTACCTCCCCGTGGTGATAATCCTTACCTTTCTCTGCCCTGCTTGTCCTTTTCATTTCTCCCCTACTAAGGGAGCTCAGGGAGACACACCAATATGCAGAGTCAAACACTGGCAGTGACTGCCTGCTGCAATACAGATGAAAGACAGTATCTGTGTTAAATGCCTGCTTTCTTTTGGCAGAGCTCCAGTGACCATGTGGAAGTAACTAACTTTAACGATCTCTAGGTTTGGGTGGTGGGGAAGGTAAGTATTAATTTGTGTTCTAGGGCTGGACATGCCCTTTAATGTGCCTTGTGGGAGAATTGACTGACATGATGATGTTACCAGCAGCAAATGAGAAGTGGAGGAACAGGACCTAAGATTAAAAACAGCTTTTTAGAGTGAAAATCCAGGGAGTTTAAGTCATCATTTACTGGTGAATAATCCATTTTGGACTTTTTTCCGATCTATTTTTATTATTGGACTATAGGCTAAAGCAAGATTATGGAAAGCAATGTATCATTTATATGAAACAAAAAATTACTCCAACCAAAAATAACAAAAGAACTCTGCCGAACTCTTCATTGAGCAGCATGGAACAAAGCCAACAAATTTACCTTTTTAAATTAAATCAAGCTACAGAAGCATAGACATTTATTCTACCATAATACCTTCATAAAACTTACACTAAAAACACTAGCCATAGACTGTAAAGTAAAAATTTACTGGCAACCAACAGAACAAAAGACACAGGCTGGAACACTATGTTCACCTTATAGTGGCCATAGGCACGGGTATACGATCGGGCGATACCAGGTATCAGCAGATTATTGCCCCATGTATGGTGCCCATCGATGAAATAGGACTGATCATATCAGCCCAATGATATTGATCTGTCTATGACCACCATTAGGTTGGGTACACACAAGCAGTTTTTTCAGCCCAACCAAATGATATTTCTGTGTATTGATTGGGCCAAAAAACAGACGGGTGTCTTTCGCCCATTCTCTGTGTGTCTTAACAGCCCTTCAATATAACTAGAGGATGTTTTCCCATTAGGAGAGATATATAAGCAGTAGCATAGCTTTTATTTTAGGTTTACAAAACAATTAGGTCTGTTTTAGAGATACTAAATAAAAGTATAGCTTTGTACATACAGGGTACATATGAAAATCCATTTAATATTTTTACTACAGTCTGATCTAAATGTTGGGTAATGTGCAAGAAGCTGTAAAGTTAACAAAGTATAAATACAAATTTGAATTGCTGTTACGTACAAGTCTATTTTTTTATAGCAGTAAGAAAGGTGACTGTGAAAATATTTAAACCAAACAAAATTATTACCTTTATAAGGAGTGCCAAGGGGTGTGTAAAATACACCTTGTTTAAAGTTCTTCACCTGGTCTTCCAAAGTATGTACCTGCATAGATGACCATAGACAGTGGAAACTTAATGCGTATTGAAATTATATAATTACCATGCGACACAAAATGGGATAAGGGTATGAAAATGAAAGTATTTCAAGATACTATGGGGGAGATTCAATAAAAGGTCTTATTTTTAAAAATGGTGCTAATTTTGCCCCAACCAATCAGAAATCATTTAACATCTGAAACCTAACATCTGATTGGTTGGGGCAAAATTAGCACCATTTTTAACGATAAGAACTTTTATTGAATAACCTTGTATATATCCTTAATTATTATATAACAATTTGTAAGTTTATAATAGTTTTCTTTAAATGTATAGGAATGACTAAATTCTGAGATGGTGAGTAATGTTATGTTTATTTTATAAAAACACACAGACATATACCGTATATACCAGAGTATAAACCGAGGCACATATTTTTACCTGAAAACATTAATAAAACTGATTGACTCGAGCAGGGGCACTTCTAGGGTTCTTGCTGCCTGACCCAAATTTTTGAATGCCACTCATGATTATTTCCAGGAGTGGCGCAAAGCCGCTGTGTTAAAATGGGTGTGGCTTTGACGGTGGGATTGGTTTTAGCGTGGCTAATATGTTACAATTTTGAAACTCCTATCACATAGGTATTTAAACAGTTCCTCAGACAGTCATTTAGAAATAATGTAAATTATTAGAAACAGATATTACATCCCTTTCTCAAACAGCTTGTGGTGCCACTACCATTTTGCTCCTTTCAAGTTTTTGTTGCTCAAATCAAAATAACTTATTTTGTAGCCTGTGCTATACATGCTGGTACAACTATTAAAATACATTAAAATGCCATATTTTCTGTAGTATAAAAGATTTTAGCAAAAAGATTTGTAAGCCCGCAAACATGTCAAGGTAGATTCTTTAAGCAGGGCCCTAACTAATCCAACTAGTCTAACCTTGCCTAACTAACTAAAGCTAACCTAACCATATAAAATGATTTTTAGAACATCATATCTGTTAGGGGGGGGGGGGTTCTTGACCGGTCAAGGAAAAACATTTTTTTTCTTGATCCACCGCTACCTGTCTGCCGCCTTTCTTCTTCAGTGCAGGGGTGCCGCCTGAGACAAATGTCTCACTCTGCCTAATGGTAGAAGTGGCCCTGGACTCGAGTATAAACCGAGGGTAGAAATTATGACCACTACTGCCTTTTTCAAATCCAGTATGGCTATTACTGTATGGGACTACTGTATGGGACTACTGTATGGGAATACTGCTGTCCATTTAAAGGGCAACTAAAGCCTCAAAACAATAGAGAATCAGAAGGCAACAATAGAGAACATTCTCCTTCTGATTCTGTATTGTTTTGAGGCTTTAGTTGCCCTTTAAATGGACAGCAGATTTCCCATACAGTAACAGCCATACTAGATATGGCTATTTCTGTATGTGAATTCTGCTGTCCGTTTGAAAGACAACTTAAGCTTCATTACTTGGCGCTCCAGATGTTTGGAAACTACAACTCCCAGCATGCTTTAGTAGCTGTAGTTTCCAAACTGCACCCTCACCCTTCCACCAAGTTCTGTGGGTACCTTCTGTGGGCATCCTTCCCTAGCATACCTCTGTGGGCATTCTTCCCTGCAGTAATTTACTTGAGAAATCCAGCAGCCACTCGCTCGCAACCACACTCCCTTTACTGGGGTGTGACGTCAGCCGGCGCATCAGTATAAGGAGCGTGGGAGCTTGCGAGCGGCTGCTGGATTTCTCAAGTAAGTTTACTGACTTGAGTATAAACCAAGGTTGGGTTTTCAGGCTGATTTTACAGCCTGAAAACCTTGGTTTATACTCGAGTATATACACTATATACTGTATAAAAATGCTTATATAAATGCTTTTCTTCTATTTGGTAACAAAACATTTTCTACAACGATCAACATCAGGATCCTAATGATGACCTGCATGGGTTGAAATGCATAGGTTTGTTACCAAATAAAAGTTTCTTTGGAAGAAAAGCCCCTGGACTGCATCATTTTTACCTGCAACTGTACAAATTCCAAAGGCAAGAAGTTAAAAAGAAACGAGAGAAAGAAAATAAAGAAAACCTATCAAATCCTGTTGTATTAGTGTCACATCCCATAAACAAATACCTTGTTCAAGCACTTTTCTCACTCCCAGCATTCCTAGAGAAATGTGCGGAGACATGTAAAGTTGATTCCTGTTGCTAATGAGCTGCTGGCATGATAACATGCAATACAGCTTATGGTATAGAGCCATTCAATTGACTTGCAGACATTACATGATTCAATCTTTTTTTTCCCCTTTTATTGAAAGCCCAGGGTTGGTGCTTTCGTATCCAAACACCACAGTGAAAAACAAGTGGTCAAGACCATCTTCCCTCATCAAACTTTCAGCCAAAACTGGACCACGTGGAAGATAACAGCAATGTTACCGTCTTGGAACTTTTTCGAGCTTGAAAAACGTCCAGCGAAACGTCGCTGTTATCTTGCATGTCTTATTAAAGCCTTTGGAAAAGTCCCTTGTGTGCACCTTTTCTTCATGTGATTTGGATATCTTCATTGAGGTAGCATCTGGGCTGTTAAAATAAGTGGATACGTGAGTGCCCACTATTTTCAAACCATCATATAAATCATATATGATCTAAATGTCATATAAAGCTTTTTTATCTGCAATTTGAATTTGGTGTGCAGCATTATGGGAACTTTTTTTTTTACATTTTTTTATGAGCACAAGCAAGTGCTGTATATATATTTGTGCATAGTAAATAGAAGCTTAATAAACATAAATGCAGTTGCCCATATCTTGAGAAAGAGAGGTGTGTGACTCGAAAAATCGCTTGTGGGCAGACTATCGACTAATGTCTAATGTGTGTATATATGCAAACTTTTGCATATCTCATACTTGCGCTTCTCACTTACCCCCAAGCCCTTTGGCTTTTTAAAATGAGGGAAGAGGCCATTCATCCAGTGCTTTATATTAAAGGCATAGGACTTCCCATTAAAGGGGTGTGTTGGGGTGCTATACACACCCATTTAATGGGAGGTCCTTTGCCTTTAAAATAAAGCACTGGATGGACAGCATCTTTGCTAATAGTGTAATAGATAAGAATGGAAGGGCAGATGGATTTCTTGCATGTTTGAGTAGGAATCGCTAAAGCACGACCAAGAGTTTTTAATGTCTGTATGTCAGAAAAATGGCTTTATTCCAGGATGTATGAAAATAACATTTTCCAGCATTCTGTGCAGCCAGGAAATGCTGGGAGTTGTAGTTTTTAAACGTGTTAAACACATATGCTCTATATCATTAGGTTGTATTGCATTTGTATATATTCATTTAACCAATGGACAAAAAGAAGAAATGTACTGCTAGGAGAGAATGCTGGGAGTTGTAGTTTTCAAACATGTGAAAAGTCACAAGTTTACCACCCCTACTCTATACCATTAGGGTGTATTATATCAGGACACATGCCTTAGCTACAGGACATTAAAAGGCATGTCCACCCTCAAAACTTAAATTTAACCTCATACTGGCAACACTGTAGTTTAAAAACATCCTTACCATACATTTCTGCTCCTTATGGTTGCCCTGCAGTGCCAGTCCAAAGTCCAGGAAACTGAAGACTAGTGGCTGTCTTCCCGTCCAAAGGTCTCTGCTCCCTGTCATGCCTCCTGGAGAGATGCTGTCATGTGCAGTGGAGCCCTTCCCCCCCAGCCTCCCTCCCACCATTTGGATCCATCCTTTGCAGCCTAGTGGTGTCCCCTTTGCCGGCAGCCGTGTCTGTGATTGGCTGGGGGACAGACGCAGCTCCAAGCTTTAAAGACAGCTCCAGGAGTAAAAGGCTGTAAGAATGTCTCTGATTTCTTTTTAGAAATGTAACTTGGTGGTGGGGGGTGGGCAGGGGTGTCCTACAAGGTATTAAAAGTTTTGTTAAGGAAAGTGGAAGGAAGGGGGGGGGCTCCCCTGTGCATGTCATCATCCCCCTCAGAGGCAAGAGAGAAGGCAGAAACCTTTTTCCAGGAAGACAGCTTCTACTCTTCAGTTTCCTGGAGTTTGAAAATGCAGGGAAAGGTGGTGTTTGAGCAGACACTTCAAAAGAACCATAAGAAGCAGAGATGTAAGGTAAGGATTCTTTAACACTACGCAGTGGGGCCAGTAGTGGGTTAAATTTTAGTTAAACAGATTTTAAACACATTAAAAAACATTTCAGAGCTTGAATAAAAATATATTTCAACTGTATGCTTGCCTTCTCCTTAAGCTCCTGCTCCTTCAGTTTGCAGTCATTGAGCTGTGATGTCTTTTGTGCTAGCTGTGCCTAAATATCCGGAAAAAAAGAATACATTTTTTTTCCTCCTAAAAACTCATCACATTTCGTAAAGGCTTAAGCTAAACAATGTAGAACATCTTTAACACTAGGAAGGGATATCACTCCTCCTAGGTAATTTTAAAAAATGTTTTCACAGTAAAAAAAAGTTTTCAGTTTAAAAATTTTTTTAAAGGGCATGTCCACCCCCAAAACTATAATCTCCCCCACTACTGGCCCCATTGTGTAGTGTAGTTTAATCCTTACCTTACATCCCAGCTCCATAAGGTTCTTCTGTAGTTCCCCCTCAAAGTCCCAAAAACTGCCCACCAG
This sequence comes from Hymenochirus boettgeri, assembly GCA_019447015.1. Lineage (NCBI taxonomy): Eukaryota > Metazoa > Chordata > Amphibia > Anura > Pipidae > Hymenochirus > Hymenochirus boettgeri. The sequence continues at coordinate 114,049,123 of CM033474.1, forward strand.
GAGGATAGCAGGATAAGATGCCTCCTACCTGGCCCCCGGGAGAAGTTTGGCATGCGTACTGCAGCCCTTCTCCCCCTCCCTCCCGATTAGCATTCCATCCCCCTACCATAAAAACCTTTACGTAAATCATTCCCCCAATCACAGACGCAACTGCCGGTCCCGCCCCTCTGCTTGCATTATCTCGCAAGCAGAGGGCCTGGCAGCGCGGCGGAGGAAAGAGGGAAGGTAAGTAAAGTTTGGGGAACTTTCTAATAAAATAAATAGAGCGGTTGGGGCTGGGGGGACAGGGGGAATACTATATCAAAAAATTTTTTTAAGGGTGGACATACCCTTTAAAGAAAAATGCCCACATACTAAAGAAAATCATAAGTTTCCACATACACTTTTTTTGTATGGGAGACAGGGGCCCCCCTCCCATTCATGATCATTAGTGTTACATTGAGCAGAAAATGTGCCAAATTTTCTGACTGGTCCCATCAGCTTCTTTTGAAAATCTTCCCAATATTGCTGGACAGCCGATTGAAAAGAAGGTAAACAAGGTTTGTAAGACTATTATTGTTTTCTTCTAATAAGGGCTTTGTGGTAGATCAAGTGGATTTTATTGTTATAAACTTTTCAGTAATAATCTTAGTGTTGCCACTTCTTTCGTTCAAAACCAAAAAGGTGTTGTATACACTGAATCCAATGCAGCCTGCATCATGATTCTAATAGAATTACTGACCAGTATAAATATTACAAATATATGTTAGCTGCACACACAAAAATAATGGCAAATTACAATTAATCATAGGCATGTCAACTACTGGGACATTATGTGTAAATAAGGCTTTAAAAATGAATGACCAGCATTTCAGTACGTTGGTTTTGTATTTGGTTTCATAGGAAGGAAGTGGAAAATCCAACCAATGCATCATAATTGTTTTATAGGCATCCTTTAAAGACATTGCTAACAGACATATTATGCATAAAAAATCGTACCGAATCCTCCCGTTAGCTTCTCTGGCACCCTCCGATGTGGGTTACACTGCCTCACCCAAAATAGTCCATAACAGCAAATTTCCAAGTATAGAGGTGGGCCCGAAAAGTTGCCTGTTTACTCTTCACAGACTTGACAAGGACTGAGTGTGGGCCTGAAACGTTGCCTGTTTACTCTTAATAGAGGAATAAATTCACCTATTTTGCACCATAGCAATACCTGGACCCCTCTATACTTGGAATTTAGCTGTTATAGATATATTATGCATGTCATGATTTATGAGGTTAGTAGTGAGGATTTGGAGACACTGCCATAGTTTAAAGCTTTACTATGTGCTGCCTGCCTTGGCTGACATGCTAAAAGATGGTTGGGGGTAGCATGTGAATATCTATGAGACTACATATATTGTTCTGCTCTTGGCTCCCTTTAAACTCCTGCCCAGACTTTCAGATTAATAGAAGCAGCACAGCAGTATCTAAAGTTTATCAGATTACTTACTGAAGGTCTGGGCAGCACATAGAAGGAAGCTGAGGGGGATCTCAGGTATATAATTATATTTATTATTAGGCAGCCCTCCACTTCATTAGACAGTTTTAGTCAGCCCTCCAGTTCATTAGCCAGTGTTTGTCAGCCCTCCAGTGCATTAGCCAGTGATGTCAGCCCACCAGATCATTAGCCAGTGTTTGTCAGCCCTCCAGATCCTTAGCCATTGTTGTTAGCCCTCTAGGACATTACCCTGTGTTGTATCAGCCCTCCAAATTATTAGCCAGTGTTATCAGCCCTCCAAATCATTAGTCAGTGTTATAATCCCTCCAGATCATTACCCAGTATTATCAGCCCTCCAGATCATTAGCCACTTGAAAATTTTGCAGACAACCATGTAAATTGATTGTAACCTTGGCAAAGTGGGCGAAGTCAAACATTTTGCGATCTACAGTGAAAGGCCACTTGGTTGTATTTGCCCCCTAGTCCAAAAGGTCTCAGTCCTCTCCTGCCCACTGAACTGTAAATATGTCCAACACCCACTGACCTGTAAATATGTCCAGCAGCACCCACTGACCTGTAACTATGTCCAGCACAGCACCTGCTGACCTTTAACCATGACCAGCACAGTACCCTTTGACCTGTAACTATGTCCACCACAGCACCCGTTGACTTGTATCTTTATCCAGCACAGCACCCGCTGACCTGCAAATATGCCCAGCACAGCACCCGCTGACCTGTAACTAAGATGCCCCCATTGACATTAAAGCCATATAAAGCCACTTTCTAAGTCTTGGAGTGACTGGAAATCAGGCTGAGCAGCACCAGTGAGGAACTCCAGAAAGCCCATGCCCCCTTTCTCATCTTTTAGAAATAGGGACTTCCATGTTGCAATATTGCATGCAACACAGAGACAGACGGACGCCTTTTAGAAAATAAACTTCTGTGTTGTTCGCCACCTGGTGGGGGAAATGCATTTCAGAGACACGGACGCAGATTAGGGTTTTATTATATAGGATTATTTAATGATCATGTACCTAAAATAAAGCAAAATTGCTTACAATGTAAGGTATTTTGTGTTGCTACCTAGGCTTAGCACACCTGTAGCAGTGCAAGACACAAGACTGTTAACCTACTCCTAAAGTGGCGTTAACCCCTTTGCATCCATGTTTCAAGGGTTAACACATCTGTTAGAGTAGGTTAATGGTCAGTGCAGCAATGAGTGATAAGCGGGTTGCGCAACCAATATACCAAGCTGATAGCATCTCTTTAAGATGGAATCTTTTTTTTTTAACTAATTTATTGTGACAAAATGCACTTTTTGTATACAACAATTTGTAAAATGACAGTATAAGTTAACAATAAAGTTGGTTATACATATAAATATATAGTTACACTTAGTTGTTTTTAATCATCAACATACATCAACTAAAAACTTTAACTGGGGGGTTCAAAATATCCAGTTTTAGAGTATATTATATGGGTCTGGAGGTATGCTCGTTCTCACAACACGTACACCTTTGTTATTATATTTGATTCAAAGTGTGTTATTTTAGTTCCTTTCTCCCTATTTTCCCTTCAGGGTGTATGATCCTGGTAGACACATTAAGGGTTTATGCTAGGGTGCCTATATGCTCAAACCAGGGGTTCCAAACATTGTTAACTTTGTCTAGTTTTCCTCTACTTTTATCTACAACTTTGCTATATGCTGTGCTAAATGTAACCAAGGATACCCATTGGTGGACAGTAGATATATTTGGGGACATCCAGTTCAAGACCTTACGAGAGATAAACAACACCTCTCTCAGGAATGTTATATGTGGTCCAGTTTGGCCAATGGGGACTAGTGTTATAATTATTTATAATCTGCATGCTAGTATTTTCGGCAATATTTTATAGTCCAGGTTAAGAAGGGAAAACGGTCTATATGAATCAGGGTCCAGTAAGATCGAATCTTTAACACCAGCAAATATTGTGAGTTAAAGATTCAGGCTTGGTGCATTGAATTATGGGGGCAACTGAGAGCGATATCGGCTCTCTGTTCATCTCCCCATTTGTCTTTAAGTAGAAGTGTTATAAGTAGTAATCCACATGGATTCATGAGAAATAGACTTATGTATAGATTGCTGTCTGATGGTCTAGAATTTTTTTTACATGGATAGAGAATTGGTCATTAGATCAGGTACAGAGAATAGTGGTCATTGGAGCTAAAACTATGTGGGCTAAAGGGTTCTTTACTGCCACTTCTATTTAGGCTACTTTCAGACAAATGGCAAATGTACGCTGAAAGTTTCCAAAACGGTTCTCCAAGGGTCAGCAATAGAGAAACACTACATATAGCGTTTTTCTAGCGGAAAAAATCTGTAATTACTCCGTTTCACTGCTCATATGGAAGCAGTCTTAATCCTCTTTATCGGCAAAGTGTGCACAGTGTAAACGATTGCTCACAAGGGTGATGAACGTTCACCATCACCATTGATCATTCCAAAATTTTCCTTGACTGTAGTTGGGACTGTGTGTGGGTATTGAGCACAAGGTCTCTGTGATTGTTAATGGCACAAACCTATTCAGAGCGTAGAAAACTTCACATGATGTGAAGCTGACCTAGATTGATTGTCAAAATGGGCAGAAGAGTGGCAGATGAGATTCAATGTTGATGAATACAAGGCAATACCTTTGGGGTTTAACAATCCTTGTTCCACTAAATCATAAATGGCTGTGTTGGGAAAAAATTTGGGGACTTAGTTAAAGCAAACATTGCCAGACAGCAACGTCTAGAGCTAGCAAAATATTGTAATGTATAAAGAATGGTATAGATAAAAGAAAGAAAATATTATTCTCCCTCTTTAAAAGCACTGGTAAGGCCTCATTTGGAATATGCAGTGCAGTTTTAAAATCCCATATCTAAAAATGTCATCTTGGAAATGGAAAGAGTTCAGAGAAGGGCAACTAAATTAATAAGGGGAATGGTAGGGATTGACTGTGCATGCAGATTAGATAAATTAGGGCTGTTTACACTGGAGAAGCAGTGATTGCTCAGGGATATGATAATTTTTTTACAAATATATTAATGGGCCTTATAATAAACTGGTGCACTGTTCCAAAATAGGTCATTTTAGAGGACTTGTGAACATTCTTTAAAAAAAGATAAAAAGTTGAATTTTCAGGTAAGGAAAGGTTTCTTTACAGTGTGAATGATAAAACTGCAGAATTACATTAAATGACATCTATAGTGAAATTTATACATTGCTCCAATCCAGACAAAAAAAGCTTACTGTATGCGGTCTTATTCCCACCTTCCTCTGAGGCTCCATGTTTGCACACAGTCTGATTTACTGCAGAGCTCCCCACTCCCCCTCCTCTCTGGTCATTCCCCCGTTCATATAGTCTGGCTGTGAACTAAGCCGCTCATGCACATTAATCCTCCTACACGTCACTCTAGAGAGCAATTGTCTCCATTGTTCTGCAAATACTTGCAACATAAGGAGTAGGAGGTGGTGAGTTAGGAGAGGCCCAAGTCCTGCCTTATCACTGCAGCCCAATCTCCCTTTGACAGGCAATAAATTGGTGAAAGCTTGAGAGGAGGGGGATCACAGTCCTTCTCTTTCTGCTTCTTTCTCCTTCCCTTTACTTCTGTTTTCCAAAGCATTTTAGTGAGCAGAAAGGAGTCATTGGGAGACTTTCTGTAAAACTTCTGTAAACCTACACACTACACTGGCATGCTGTTGGGTAGTTTAATTTACAGCTTAAGCAGGAGTGGTGTATCAAATTCTTGACCTCTTTTAACTTGTAGGAGGAGGAAACTGAAGAAAATAAAGGAAGACTGGGGGGGATTAAGGAACACACAGAAAGAAAAAAAATTACATTTTCCTTATATAGATGCCCTTTAACCTTATAAGTGCCACAGATTGCAAATTTTACGATCTCTTATGGCGTTAGTGACTTCAAAGAACTTTCTTCTTCACTGGGGTCTTCCCTTAGACTGCTACAATGCTAGTGGTCTACTTGACCACTGCACTGTGATCTCCATTCAGATCACAGTGCAGTACAGGCTATATCAGTTCTGATCATCTCATAATTGATCTTTGCCAATGAATTAAATGTTTGTTATTTCCTAAGATGATCTGATGATTAAACAATAAAGTAATAATTAGAAAACAAATTTGTCGTCTCTAAGCTGCCTAATGCCCCCGATGGTATTGGCAAAGTAAACACCACAAATTTAAAGGGAAAGTAAGCTGAGGTACCAAAAAGAGACCAAATTGAATTTTTAGTGTGTGAAAAAACTTGTCCATCTCTCAGTACCAACCAGTTTTCACTGAATACCACTAAAAAGAGTGTGTGTGTGCATGGGTGGTGGGTTATGGCGTTTTTTTCTTGTAATTGTACTTGTGCATGCGTCCCATTGGAGCTAGTTGGGGGCCATGTCTCTGTATCCACCTACACATATGGCATATGGTTTGATTCAGGACATGTGGGAGATTGACATTTAGTGGGTTGTTTTACATTTCATGTGGGATTAGGTAGGATTTCAACCTTTAAATCATATTTTTTCTCAAAATCTCCTAAAAGCACAGAGTTCTATGGATGACAGCGTCTGGAATTCTTCATGTATGTATGAAAGAATAGCATCGGTACGGAACTGAAGGTGTCTAGACTGCAAAAATATATAGTTTGTGGGATTAATATCCAAGTTTTGGGGTGGTTTCCCTTGAAAAAGAATAGGCTGTTCGCATTTCCAAGGTTTGGAGCGGTTTCCTTTCAATGCTGTTCAAATTACCGAGCACTTTGATTTTTTTCTTGTAATAGGATATGTGCATGTATCCCATTTGAGTTAGTTGGTGGCCATGTTGCTGTGTGCACCCATATATATATATGGCATACCGTTTGATTCAGAACTTGTGGGAGATTAAGATTTAGTGCTTTTTTCTTTTACTTGTAAAGTCTTTTTTTTTTTTACTTGTCTTATTTTATTATTTCTTTACTTTGGGGGAGAAGATGGCTAGAGGGTTGAGGAGATTTTAAACTAGGTTGGGGGGGGGGGGTTATTAGCACTCTCACTGGGATAGATAGCCCAGGAGGAAAGCAGCGTGTAGATAGGCCAGTGGTGGGTGGAAAGGGGGTGGGGCTAGCATAGGGGGTAAGAAGGCATGTGTATTAAAGTGTATGAATAAATTACAGGATCAAAATCTAAAATTATGTTTGCAAATGCGAGAAACCTGGCTGACAAAATGAGTGAATTGGAGATAATGGCATTGAATGAAAAGTATGATGTAATAGGTATAGCAGAAACGTGGTTGAACTGTTCTCCCGACTGGGCTGTAAATTAAAAAGGATACGCCTTGTTTAGGCAGGACAGAGAAAAAAGGAAAGGGGGAAGAGTATGTGTTTATGTTCTAAAAGAATTGAAGCCAAATTTAAAAGAAGAGAACTGGCAATATAGAGGTTAAAGTGGAGGCAATATGAGTGAAATTAGGCAACAGGAAAGGGGGTAATGTCATTGTTGGTGTCTGCTATAAGCCGCCAAATGCTAGCAGGGAGGAAGTGAGTCAGCTTCATATACAGTTGGCAAGGGCTGCTTGTTTGAGGAGTGTACTTATTATGGGGGACTTTAATTACCCTGACATTGACTGGTGGAGTTGGTGGAGTGGTACTGCCAACACAGAAAAAGGCAATGAGTTACTGAATGTGCTGCAGGATAATTTTCTCTCACTAGTGGTTATAGTTCCTACTAGAAAAGCAGCTCTGTTGGATCTGGTAATATCTAATATTGTGGAGTATATATATATATATATATATATATATAAAACTAGAGGCTTAGGGAATAGTGACCTTGAAAAAGTGTCGTTTGGAGTATGTTATTTTTCCAGGTTAAAAGTAGCTCTTCAACATCGACCCTTGATGACCTCACAAAGTTTCTTTGTACCAAACACCCTCAAACTGTGGGACACGGCTGTCAAAAAATACCAAATCTCGAGCTACTCCGGACTACTTACCCCAATACTACATAACCCTAGGTTTCCACCAGGAAATGCAACAACTAACTTCCTCAAATGGACCTCAACCCAAAGACCAACGGTGGGATCTTGTATGGATGAAGGCAAAATCATTCCACTAACCACCCTCCTGGAAACAGAAAACATCCCCCCCTCACAATACTTCAAATACCTATAACTCTTATTTCATTCACTCGCTCTCCAAAGAAGAATCCTGGAACCACGCTTACACCACTTTTGAGAAAATGTGCCTCTCAACCGCAACGCCTACCCATATTATCTCACAAATATATGCTATCTTAAGAAACTATAACACAACAGACTTACCATCCTTCACAACTAAATGGGAAAAAGAACTAAACACCAATTTCTCCATAGAACAATGGGAAACCAGCTTTACACTCTCCCATAAACTCTCCATAGCCTGCAAGGCACAAGAGAAAAATTACAAAATACTTTCCAGGTGGTACCGATACCCAACCATGCTGCTTAAATTTTTCCATCATCCTCCGACAAATGCTGGAGATGTCCAATCATCCAACCATTCTGGAATAAAATCCTTCAGTCCTATACTCAAATCACCAACATAACAAAACCTTCCACAGCTCAAATTTTACTACTCTCAATGCTCCTAGGTCCTCTAGAACAACAAAAAAATGGTCTCCTACGCCATTTCCTAACAGCTGGCAGAATGGTCCTTCCCAGAAACTGGAAAAAGAGCCTCTGCCCAAACAACCTAACATGGATCACTGAATTAAGCCAAAAAATGAGAATGGAAGAACTCACAGCATCCCTCTATAACAGACAAGACCAATTCCTGCAAACTTGGTCCATCTGGATTCTATTCAAAGAAACAGAAAACTATAAATCTCTACTGATATCATAAAGAGCTACCTAACGGATCTATTCTCTCTAAATAGCCTTTAAACCTACTACATACCCTCTGCTTCTTCCCAACGGACAAGGTGTAATTCATACCCCGCACTGTTGAATGTATTACCTCAATGATGATAATGTTATCTCTTATATATATATATATATATATATATATATATATATATATATATATATATATACTGTTAAACTACTCCAACAACAGCAAGCCAGTATACCCTTCCCCTATATTCCTTCCCCCTCCCCTCATCCCTCTCTTTTTCCTTCCACCCTCACTGAAAACATGCTATATGTATGATATATCTTTAAAACTTCAATAAAAACAAAGTTTACAAAAAAAAAAGGAGCTCTTCAGAACGTCAACTGGGATAAGGTATTATCAGGTAAAGGTACTGAACAGAAGTGGACTGTGTTTAAGGGGATTTTAAGCCATTTCACATCTAAATTTATACCCTTAGGAAATAAATGTAAAAAAAATAAATCTGTGCCCATGTGGCTGAATTCCTGTAAAGTGGCAAAGGGAAAGGAAGAAAAAGGCATTTAAAACCTTTAAGTCAGGGGGAACGGAAAGGGCCTGAAGGGATTATAAAAACTGTAACAAGGAGTGTAAGAAAGCAATCAAACTAGCTAAAATTAATAATGAAGTTAGGATAGCTGAATAAAGCATCACTAAGCCTAAAAACTTTTTAAAGTATATTAATAGTAAGAAGATGAGGACTGAAAATGTGGCACCATTTGAAACCTTTAAGTCAGAGGGAACGGAAAGGGCCTTTAGGGATTTTACAAACTGTAACAAGTAGTTTAAGTGTAGCAAGCAATCAAACTATCTAAAATTAATAATGAAGTTAGAACAGCTGAAAAAAGCATCACTTAGCCTAACATTTTTTTTAAGTATATTAGTAGTAAGAAGATGAGGACTGAAAATGTGGCACCATTAATTAATAGGGATAAGTTAGTTACGGAGGATGACGATAAAGCAAATGTCTTAAATATTTTTTTTCCCTCTGTATACACTTTAGAAGATCCATGTACAAATATCATAGAGTATAGTAGCAATAATGGTGCAAGTGCACTTTGGTTAGACGACGACATGGTACTGAAACAACTAAATAATTTTAATAAATCTCCTAGACTGGATAAAATACATCCTTAGGTCCTTAGGGAGCTAAGTTCAGTTTTATCTAGGCCATTGTTTCTTATGTTTGCAGAATCCCTCATGTCCGGATGTGTGCCTCTGAATTGGAAAAGGGCTGATGTTATTCCAATATTCAAAAAGGGTAGTCCTTCGAAGCTGGGTAATTACAGGCCTGTAAGCGGTGGGGAAGATACTGGAAAGTTTAATAAGGGAACATATTCTAGAGTATGTTTCAAGGACTGACATTATAAGTTGTAACCAGCATGGATTTAGGAGGAATACATCTTGCCAAACTAACTTGCTTGGCTTTTATGAAGAAACTCTAGCATAACAATAGATGTAGTAGATGCAAAGGCTTTTGTTACAGTCCACCATAGGCAACTAATATATAAGCTAAGGTCTGTTGGTCTGGGGAGGCACATTTGTACATGGATAGAAAATTGGTTAATGAATAGGATGCAGAGAGTAGTTGTTAATGGGGCATTATGGACTAAAGTGCTAAGTGGGTTCCACAGGGTTTTATGTTGGGGCTGCTTCTATTTAATCTATTTATTATTGATTTGGAAGTGGGTATTGTCAGCAAGGTTTCTGTGTTTGCTGACAACACAAAACTTTGTCCACCATAAAAAACATTAATTTTTGCAGGGGGATCTAGATAGATTGTCACATTGGGCTGCTAAGTGGCAGATGAGATTCAATGTTGATAAATGTAAGGTGATGCATTTTGGACTTAAAAATCCTTGTGCTGCTTATACTATAAATAGCTCTGTGTTAAGTGAATCCCTGTTGGAAAGGGGTCTTGGAGTTTTGGTGGATAACAAACTTAAAGGTAGCAAGCCGTGCCAGGCGGCAACAGCCAGAGCCAGCATGGTATTGTCTTGTAAAAAGAGAGGTATGGATTCAAGGGAGGAAAATGTTATTCTCCCTCTTTACAAAGCATTGGTAAGACCTCATTTGGAATATGCAGTGCAATTTTAGAATCCTGTGTACAAAAAGACATCTTTGAAATGGAAAGGGTTCAGAGAAGGGGAACTAAATTAATATGGGGATTGAGGGGGCTTGATTATGAAGAGAGACTGGAAAAGTTACAATTATGTTCGCTGGAGAAAATGCGCTTGCATGGGGATATGATTACTGTGTATAAATACATTAACGGGCCATCAATAGAGCATGTCAGAGGACACGTGGATATCCCTTAAGACTTCAAGAAAAAAGTTTAGGCTTCAAGTTCGGAAAGCGTTTTTCACTGTGAGAACGGTAAAGCTATGGAACGGTTTTCCAGTGGACAGGCAGGTTCATTGGTCAGTTTAAAAAAAAAAGCTGGATGAGTTTCTGCAAACAAGGAATGTTGCAAGTTACTGGTATTGATACATAAAGTAGAGTTGATCCAGGGGAATTTCCAATTGCCACTTGGAGACAGGAAGGAATTTTTTCCCCCTTCATAAATTTGGTGGGGTTTTTTTGCCTTCCACTGGATCAACAGTTAGGTAAGGAAATGAGGATATTGCTAGATGGGTTGGACTGGATTGGCATATGTCTTTATTCAACCTCAAATACTATACTATATAGTTTGTGAGAGTTATGGGCGGGTTTCTGGTAAAAACTGCAGGCTGCCAGATTTGGATGAATATTTTTGTTGTTTTTGAGCCATCATGCATTGTCTAACTTTTTTTAGCCGCTTCCATGTCCGCGAGTGTAACCACGCATATGGCATACCATTTGATTCGGGACATTTTGGAGATTGATATTTGGTAACATTTTTTTACATTACATGGGGCTTTGGCGTGATTACTACCTTTGAAAGTGTTTTTTTGTTCATTTTTCAGAAAATATGCTAAAAGTGTGAATTTCTACGAAGAAATGAACAAAATACAGCGTTAATGAACTGTAAGTAAGTAAATGCAGAAAGTTAAGAAAACCCAGGGGTGAGGACCCAACGGTTCAGGTCCTTACCCTGGGTAGAAAGTACTGTGTATAACATTACAAGACAAGACATGTTGGAACACCTATTAAAACCACAGTTGGCATAGCTAAATTTTAGTAGTTTAATTGCAATCACTTTGCAGTCAGTGCAGCTCTTCTAATAACATTCATAAGTGTGTCGCTATTAGACCAAATGATCTGGCAAATCAGTTGTCACCTTTCCCTAAAACACAATCACACAAAATCTACACACAAAAAGGCTGGTTGGTATTTACATTAGAAGCAAGATTCAGGCTGCACTGATTTTAATGTAGCCATACATTATGCCATACATTATGACAAACTGCTACACAGCTTTGTAATATGTAGATTTAATTTGTGTTTAGGCTCAATCTTAGTCACAAGATCCCCAAGACTGCTTTAAAGCTACACAGCCTTACAGAAATTGCATTACATTTTTATACCCTTCAATACTGTACAGAGCTGCAGGAGGAGGAGCAGATCAATCCGGCTACATTTTTTTTGACAATATCCCCAAAAAAATCTACTATTTACAAATGACAGGAAAAAAACAAACAAGGCAAATAAAAACTTTTAAGTTAGGCGAAAGACACAAGGTGAGTGAAACATTTCTTAAAAGATGTGAGGTAGCTTTAAACCCATAGCTCAGCGCTAGATAATATCAGTGCTAATCGCCAAGATGACTTTGTCCTTTACCATATTCAGGTGTTACACCCCCTCACATACATTAATTGCCTCATGATCTCAACTTTTTTTATCCTTTTTTTAAAGCTTTCCATCTCTCAAATGGTTTGTAATTATCTTGTTAATTGTTTGTTTCCACAAATAACAGCAGTAAAGAAAAAAACTGCAAATATGCTCTTTTCCCTAAATATCAATGCAATGCTGTAAAGTCTGAATAATGCCATAAATTTGTTTCAGGACCTTCTTCTATATACATATCAATGATTTTCTGGAGACATAAGAATAATACAATAGAAAATATTTCTATGAAGTTACATGGATAGGCACATGTTTCAGGTTTTACTAATCATGTTAAAAGAAACGGTGTATGGTTACCAATCCAAATATATATTTTAGCACAACGTGTAAAATTCACCATGTCCTTAATACAACGACGATTTGGGTAAATCCTTTTTTCAAGCTCACATAACAATGGTATCACTTAATTAACATCAATTGTTTCCATATAAACCTGTGTGTACAGGAAATAGTTACAAACAATTGAAAAGAGGACACAAAGAATTGGATACATTGTGGTTTACACAGTGACATCCTGGGGCTGTCTGGATATGTACATGCAACACCATTCTGCAATCTATGCAATTATAAAAATACATAAAGATTGTAGTCACGATACAAACCTTTGGGGGCTACGGAGTCCAGGTGGTTAATCCACCACACCCCGCATTGTCTCTGGACTCTCTGCCTATCCCCCCTTTTAATCCAGCTCCCCTTTTCAGCATGCAGACCCCCGAGACAAAAATATAGGGGAGGCCACAAGTAGAGACGAGGGCGGAGGCACCGCCAAATGGCAGATCAGTCAGAGAGGGAGGCAATACAAACCGAAAAGAAGGCAAGTAGTGTCTAACTTGTCCTCTGTGTCACTATCACCACTACAAATACTGGTACTGTCTAAAGGGTTACATTTTGTTCCTTCATTTAAAAGCAATAAATTACAAACGGACATTGATCGCTAGCATTTTTTTCAGACATTGCAACTAAAAGATTATTATTTCAACAGACCCACATTACAGATACAGGGGATCAAACGTGACTTGTATCCAGATGAAGGAAGTTTGAATTTGGGGAACTTTACCAGGAATAGTAAATTCATACCACCCACATCTTGTGCCCCAGCAGAGTCCTTTATCCAACAGATTTAAAAAGAATATGAACTATTAAATTTTGGGGACTTAAAACATTTGTATGTTAATATTAATAATGTAGAGAGACGGGCTCTGAAAGAATTGGGGGAGCAATTCAAGTATCACTATTAAGCCCTCCGACAAGGGGGGGGGGGAATAGTGGTCCTTGGCATGGACTACTATGTGAGGGAGATTCTACAACAATTGTCTGCAATAGATGTTTATTGTAAATTAAGTTCCTTTACCTAAAGGCTCGTACACACGTGTGATCGCGGGTCCCAACCCGCGATGCACGATGTGTACGAACGAACGTTTCGGGCGATAATCGGCCGTGTGTAAGTGCTTTATCTGCCAAAACGGTCGTTAGTTCGGGGATCGTTGAATGACTGACTTGGATAAATGATAGCGATCAATGTCAGTTTGTAATTTATTACACCAAAACTTTCGTTCGTACACATCGTACGTGTCTACGAGCCTTAAAGGACAACTCCACCCTCATAATAACATATTTTAGAAAGAATGGCCTTTTAAAATATGTCACTATATCATACTTTGTCCTATGAATTCATTACTGTATGGCTGCCATGCTTCTGGATGCCTCATGGAAACTGAGCAATTTAGAAACCTGTATTGAGCCTGTACTGAGCCTGGGCATGCTCAGAAGAGGCAGACAGGGGATTAGTATTCAGTTATTGGCTGTGATGTCAACTGTCAAATCCATAACTGACAGTTACTAACTGGAAGAACCAGGAAGCAGAAACAGGGGAAACAGGACATTGTGCATGATTTCAGTTTAGACTTATCTATTTCACATTTTAAACTATTACCATTTAGGGTTTTGGGGGGTGATTTACCTGTATGTAAGTTTTAGTTTTGGGACTGTACTTGCCCTTTAAAGGAGAACTAAACTTCAGTTTTTCAGATCCTAATGTGAAAGTTTTTCTCCCCAGAACACCTACACGTTGAAAGATTTTTCTCTAGTTATTTGCATTTAGTAGATATAAGTAATAGATTCTGTAACAAAGGAGGCTTCCATCTTGTTGCCAGTACAACTCATAACCCATGTTGGCTTCAAAGAGCCACGCCCCCTGACCCTAGGATTCACTATCTATGTGCAGAGTTTCTAGCATCTCTTTCTAGTGAAAGATAAAGTTTCTAAATGTACCTGTGATCACAGTTAGAGTTGCTGGTGGCGCACCATGTAAATGCTGTGTGTTTAGGAACAAACAGACCAAGAAGTCACAAGTTCAAATCCCCTAGATTACTTATGAAACAATATAACATGGTCTACTATCTGAGTTTAGTGCTTTTTTTGTTTGTTTGTTTCCATGTTCCTAGAAAAATATGAAGTTTCTACATATGTACAAACTTTATATATAGCAGCCCTGTTATTTATTTACCAACCAACATGAATTGCTGACAATCTTCCAGTAGCAATACAAAATAGTGTACTGATTTTACTTGCATTTACTTCTATCGATGGAGAGTTCACCTGTGGCGTTTTCTGCTAAAGTGCTGGGTTAGGAAAAAAATCAGACTATTGGGACACAGGTTCGATTCCCTAGGTTCCCCTTTTTTGTTTCTATTAAGTGTCTAGCAAAAGATAAAGACTCTTCATGTACAGGTTCATCATTTGTAATCCTTTGTGGCCTAGTGGTAGAAAGCTTTCTTTTTAGAAAGACACAGTATAGAAGGTTGCTGGTTCGATTCCCCACACTGAATGCTGAAATGTTAAATGTTCTGTTTCTTTCATCCGTGCTAGCAAAGACATACACTGCAAAGATTACTTTTCTTTTTTGTATGTAAAGCATAGGAATTTATCATTGTTAGGGACAGGAGCATTTCTAATGTGTTTACACAAAAACTGCACTGATATCTGTGTTCTGTGTCAGAGGGAGGGATCTCTGAGCTGTAACATGATTGGCTGTCAGCTTCCAGGAACCAAGAATGCAGTTTCCTGTGAAGTGTCCGGCGGACACTTAGCTGGGTGTTCCCAGATAAGGTGAATTATGGTAGCTGACCCATAGTACACACAGGTTATTTTCATAAATCACCCAGCATCCACAGCAAAGGGAGACATGAGACACAGCTTGTTGTTCGTTTGTGAATGTGCTCTCTCTATTGGGACAATGTTTTCTTGGGACTTTAGTTCTCCTTTAAGATTGCTGTTATAATTAATGACTGTTTTGACTTATTTTGTTGAAAGGGGAGTGTTGAATGTGAAAAAGATCTCTTACAAGTAGTCTTTTCAAGGACGCCTACATTTTATACTTTTCCTAAGATACATAAAAACCCGGTTAAACCACCCAGGCACCCCATAGTAGTGGGTCTTGAATCATTTTTTTGCCCATTGGCAAAACTTATTGACAAAATATTGGCGCCATTGATAAGGCTAACGCCGTCAAACATACGAGACAGCATGGATGTGCTGGACAAGATTTTTAAAGTGAGGGATGTACAAATAGATCTAATGTTGTTGGCTACCTTTGATGTAGCCAGTCTTTATACCACCTTTCCTCATGGAGATGGGCTTAAAGCCACCCAATGGTTGTTTAAGAGGTTTGGTCAGATTCCAGAGGGACAAAGGGAATTGGTACTAAAACTTTTGGAGATTGTACTCACTAATAACCACATTGTTTTTTAGGAGGAGTTTTACCTGCAGTTGCGTGGGACCGCAAAAAAATGGATAGGCTCCACCCTAGTATACAATTTGAAATGAGCTATAGCTCAACTGATGTTGATTTTCTTGATATTCTAACTTCCAAAAGTCAATATGGGCTTACTACCCAGTTATATTAAAAACCCATGTAACAGAATCCACTCCTTATGTACAATAGTCAGCACCCTCCTCACAGGAAACAGGCCATTCCCTTTAGCCAACTTAAGAGAATTGATAGGTTGGTTCAAGACCCATTGTCAAAGATAGACAAATGGGGATGATGTGTCAGAGATTCAAAGAGATGGGGTATCCCAACTTCATCATAGAGGGGGCTCGAGGGTATTAAACACAGGACAGGGAAAGACTTTCCTTTGTAACTAACAACAATCCATGCAGTCAGGATGTAGTAAAAATTATTTAACAGCATTGGCCGATGTTTAAGGATACTTGCCCCAATATTGCAGAGTTGAGAAATTTACCCTTGATTTCTTATAAACTAATGGAACATATATTAAAGGGCATGTCCAACCCTTTTTGGATATGTAATAGCTCTCCCTCCCCCAGCCCCAACCGCTAGAATAGATTTTCCAGAAACTCCCCTGATCTTTACTTACCTTCTCTCTTTCCTCTGCCGTCCTGTCCGGCCCTCTGCTTGCATGAAACTGCAAGCATGGGGCCTGA
This sequence comes from Hymenochirus boettgeri, assembly GCA_019447015.1. Classification (NCBI taxonomy): domain Eukaryota; kingdom Metazoa; phylum Chordata; class Amphibia; order Anura; family Pipidae; genus Hymenochirus; species Hymenochirus boettgeri. The sequence goes on from CM033474.1 coordinate 114,065,759, forward strand.
CCAGCTGCCGCGTCTGTGATTAACTGAGAGGCAGCCAATCAAGGACACGGCTGCCAGCTGCACAGAACGCCGGGGGCAAGAGGTAAGATAAGATTGGGAGAGTCTCTGGAAAATCTATTATAGCAGTTGGGGCTGGGGGAGGGAGAGCTATTACATATCAAATGGATTTTAAACTAGGGGGAGGGGGAGGGAGAGGAAAACGGAAGGGGGGGAGGGCTGCTCTGAGCAAGTCAAAAAACTCTGAGAGGATGCCTCCCTGCCTGCAGTGCTCCTGGTGGCCATTACAGGAGAACCATTTGGAGCAGGGATGTAAGGTAAGGATTTTTATACACTACAGAGGTGGGGCCAGTAGTGGGTGAAATTATAGTTTTGGGGGTGGACATGCCCTTTAAGAACAACCAGGAAGCTGGTAGTGAGAGCAATGACATGAAAAGTAATTAGCATGTTTCCATGCCTTAACTGCATTTTCTGCTCATAGATTATTAAAGGCAAAGGCTTTGTACACCCCATTACGGGCCAGAAGTTCCCAATTCGGGGATGCTATACCTGTGATTCCAGTTATGTTGAGTATGTGCTGGTTTGCCCCTGTGGATTGATCTATGTTGGTGAAACCACTCAGCAGGTCAAACAGCGCATATTACAACATAGGTCCTTTATCCAATTGGGACATACCTCTTTTCCGGTTCCCAAACATTTCCGTGAAATGGGAAATAAAGCCGATCAATTCAAATTTGTGGTTTTGGAACAGGTAAGACTGGACCAGAAAAAATGGGGGATAGACAGAGTCCTGAGACAATGCAATGTGTGGTGGATTAACCATCTGGACTCCCTAGCCTCCAAAGGTTTGAAAGTGGGTATTGTCAGCAACGTTTCTGTGTGTGCTGACGACACAAAACTTTGTCCACCATTAAAAAATTCATGGATGTGCAATCGTTGCAGAGGGATCTAGATAGATCGTCACATTGGCTGCTAAGTGGCAGATGAGATTTAATGTTGATAAAAGTAAGGTGACGCATTTTCGACTTAAAAATCCTTGTGCTGCTTATACTATAAATGGCTCTTTGTTAAGTGAATCCCTGTTGGAAAGGGATCTTGTAGTTTTGGTGGATAACAAACTTAAAGGAAGCAAGCAGTGTCAGGCGGCAACAGCCAGAGCCAGCATGGTATTGTCTTGTATAAAGAGAGGTATGGATTCAAGGGAGGAAAATGTTATTCTCCCTCTTTACAAAGCATTGGTAAGGCCTCATTTGGAATATGCAGTGCAATTTTGGAATACTGTGTACAAAAAGGACATCTTTGAAAGGGTTCAGAGAAGGGCAACTAAATTAATACGGGGATTGGGGGAGCTTGAATATGAAGATAGATTGGAAAAGTTACAATTATGGACGCTGGAGAAAAGGCGCTTGCGTGGGGATATGATTACTGTGTATAAATACATTAACGGGCCATACAATAATACAATGGCATTGTTCATCAATAGAGCATGTCAGAGGACACATGGACATCCCTTAAGACTTGAAGAGAAAAGGTTTCAGCTTCAAGTTCGGAAAGGATTTTTCACTGTGAGAACGGTAAAACTATGGAACTGTCTTCCAGTGGACGTTGTTATGGCAGGTTCCTTGGTCAGTTTTAAAAAAATGGGTCTCTGCAAACAAGGAATGTTTAAAGTTACTGGTATTGATACATAAAGTAGAGATGATCCAGGAAAATTTCCGATTGCCACTTGGAGTCAGGAAGGAATTTTTTTCCCCTTCATAAATTGTTTTTTTTTTTGCCTTCTTCTAGATCAGCAGTTAGGCAGGAAATGAGGATATTGCTAGATGGGTTGGACTGGATGGACATATGTCTTTATTCAACCTCAAATACTATACTACTATACTATACTATCTATATGTGTTTTTATAATTTTAAGAATTGCATAGATTGCAGAATGGTGTTGCGTGGACTTGTCCAGACGGCCACAGGATGTCACTGTGTAAACCACTATGTATCCAATTCTTTGTGTCCACTTTTCAATTGTTTGTAACAATTTTCTGTAGACACGGGTTTATGTGGAAACAATTTGTGTTAATTAAGTGATACCATTGTTCTGTGAGCTTGAGAAAAGGATTTACCCAAAATGTTGCTGTATTAAGGACATGGTGAATTTCTCTGCATATAATAAAAGAATTCCTTTTACACGTTGTGCTTTTGGAAAAAAGAATGTGTGGATACGGATGTATTTGCAGCTTTGCACGCAGCCCTTGATTTAAAGGATAAGTACATTGTAAAAGCAAGTTAAGTTTAATTGGAAGCTGCAGCTTTAAAAAATCTGTTCCTCCCCCTTTTTTTCCTAGGTCCCTCCTGAGCCTACCTTTTCTGATCTAAAGTTGCAGACATCTTGGATCTGCATTGCAGTCTCTTTAGCTCCGCCCCTCTGAAACTTTCTGGATCTCCATTTTAAGCCTCAAAAAGCAGTGACCGTGACGTCAGTGCGTGCATGCACACAGACCAAACGGACACTGGTTTTTGAGGCTTAAGAAGAGGGAGATCCAGGAAGTCTTGGAGGGGCGGAGCTTAAGTGTCTACAATGCAGATTTAAGATGTCAGCAACTTTATCTATCAGGAAAGGTAGGCTCAGGAGGGACCTAGAAAAAAAAAGGGGGAAATATTTTTAAAGCTGCTGCTTCTAATTAAAATTAACTTGCTTTTACAGTGTACTTATCCTTTAATAGCTGGTACTGCGGCCTATTTTGGACTATATATAGTTAATAAAACTGTAAAAAGGATTGCTCAGCAAAACAAAACATTATAGATGTGTAAAAATCATTGGGCAAGGTTTCTCAGGTTTTTCAACAATGCTAGAAAGAGTGCATGCTTGTTCATCAAACAGAAGGAAATGCCTTTTTCTAGCATGTATTTTATGACAAAGCCAAATAAAATAACCAATTAAAGGGCATCTACAACCCGGACCCCTCAAACCATACAATGATGTACGGCAACTTCCCAAGTACCTTTATACTACTATATGTTTGGATAGAGTGCAGCTAGACGCAAGATCCTGAAGTTAATTTAAAGGTTTTTAATAAAGGGAACTTGTATGGGGACTACGGTTACCATTTTAATGATTGTCCAAGATACTCAACTTAAATTTTATTGGGCAAGATTAGTATGTTATTTTTAAGCAAAATGCATTGGTAATAAGTAATACATTTTCATTAAATTAACCATACTGACTGGGAATACCAGATGGCTACTTTCTGGCTTCAATTGTTTTCAGGGATCAGGGGGTTTACAGAATGGGAGTTGCCAGTACATTCTGTAACAAATATATCAGTAAATTTATGTTATTTTATGGTTAATAAATACTGTCTGCTTACCTTAAAAACATCAGGTATCTCATCCTATTTACAGGGGGAAAAATATTTTTAAAAAAATTAGGAATAGTACATTAGAAAACAAAATTAAAGAAAGGAAATACATTTTTACTAATGGAATAAATTCAATAAGGATTACACTTAAGGAGGGGTTTCTTGGCCACTTCCCAAACAAGCATATAACTCGAAATAAAAGAATCCTCCAGTAGCTTTTAGGTCATCAAAAGCTATATTGAAAAGACAACTTTGCACCACCACACAATGTTTCAAATGTGAAAAAGCAGGACCACACATTGTTTCAGATGTGAGGCAGGGCTAATTCCCATTCCCCTCCATATATTGATATTCTGTGCAAACAAGTCTTCTTAGTAAGACATTTGATCAACAAGTCTACTGTAGGTCTCTCTGCGATTAAAATGGTATATCACTCACTTTTCTAAATGCTTTCAACATATGTGGGGCTTGCTACACATTGTACTGTAAAGCAGCAACTCTTGATTTCATCCTGAGAATTTCTTTTTTTTTTTTACATCAAAAGGAAAAAAAAAAGCTTGCCACTACCAACTGATTGGCTAGTGCTAGTTAATAGCATCTGCAAGATTGTACCTTTCTTAATATGGAAAGCACAGGTACGATTTATGTCGGCCAGTAGAGGCACACAAACAACCACTTTGGCAGACATTTCCACATGTGTGGTGGTCACGTTAGTTCATTGATCACCAGGATGGATCACAAACAATGCAGACAGGAGCTGCTGCACATATATGAAATAAAAGTTGAGAGCATAGTAAACAGATATTGCTGAATTTTATCACAGGAACAAAGGAATGATAAACTGTTTTTGGGAAAAACCTGTGTTTACATACAAAAAAGGCAAAGGTCTGAGGGACACACTATGCCCATCTGATGTACTTGAAAAGGGGCAAGAAAAAACCCAAAATAATAAATTTATTAGGCAAGGAACATTTCCTTGCATGTCATGCAATTGCTCTAATGTAATCTTAAAAGGAAACTTTCTATGCCATCCAACTATGAGACATCAGATACACCATTTGCAGTTTGTGACCTGTCTGACTTCAAATGTCATTTATTTCCTTAAGTGCCCATGTGGCAAAGGTTATGTTGGGCAGATGGGCCGTAGTGTAAAAGTGAGGGTCCAAGAACACAAAAATGATATAAAAAGTTTAAAACAATATGGCATGTCAGTGGCATTTTTCAAGTCACCAGCACCATGTGTCTCAACTAAAGTAGTGTGTCCTTGAAACCATCAATAAATTTAGGTAAAGGGTTCTGTTAGGAAGTAAGGTGGTTAAAGAAACTGAATACTTTGACACCTAAAGGATACAAACAATTTGGTCTATTAAACCTCTTTTATAACATGTGTGGTTTTCGAGATGTAGTTTTATAATGCGCATTATAACGTGTTTTTTGCAGAAAATTTTAATGGATAGAGGCCATTTAGGACTCTCTGCTTGCAGAAGGATGATGATCTAAAATGTATGTGTACAAATCCAAGAACTAATAGCGTTAGAAGAAAAATATGATATGATCAGTGCAGCAGAAACATGGCTAAAGATTCACATGACTGGGCAATAAATATCAAAGGATACTACTTATTTAGACAGGACAGAGTTAAAAAGAAAGATGGGGTGTATGTATGTTAAACAAGAATTGAAGCCAAATCTAAAAGATTGGGAATAGATGGAAGGAATAGATGGGGGTATAAAAGCTGTAAAAAGGAATGCAAGAAAGCAATAAAATAAGCTAAAAAAAGAAAATGAAATACAGATAGCTGAAAAAAACAAGGTTTTTTTTAAGTATACCAATAGTAAAATAATGAGGACAGAGAATGTTGGATCAAATAATGGTGTTAAAATGTTTATAGAGGATGCAGAAAAGGCTGATTTGCTTAACTATTTTTTTCTCTGTATTCACTATAGAAAATCCTAGTTCTTATAGCAGTCATAAAAAAGTTCTATATATGTAGGCTGGATAAGCTATACATGTAGTCCTAAATATTCTCACCTGTCCATTTTCTGCATCACTCTCTTTCTCCGACAACATAGCCTTCAATTTTTCAACCTGTGCTTGTAGCTCAGTCACTTTTTCTGTCATTTCATCTTCTCTGGTCTAGAACAAAAAAGCATTAACAAGTCTATTTTAGGGCACCTTTACTGGAGAATCAAGCCTTGTTCCAGCACAACTGATGTGCTCCATTGAACAATGATGCATTAAAATCTAACCATGGGCTGTGACACAGATACCAGATACAGATATATTTAAAAAAAAAAATACAAATAGTGAAATGGCCTTTCTCTTTAACATATATGATCATAATAATAGGATACCAACAGTCAATCTGAAATTTTTTTTTGTAAATTCTTTATTTACGAAAATAATTTTGTTTGTAAAATTACTAAGTCATTTTAGTACTTATATTATCCATTATAACCAAAACAATATATTATGTTTGAAATCAGCAAACAATACTGTAGTTTAAAAAAAAAAAATTCTACCTACAATAACATTACCGTACTTTGGTACATTATATATTTTTGGAGTATTTGTGGGATAGAATGGTTATGGGGTACGGTAAGTATGGGATAGAAGGGGGAGGTAGGTTGGACTTAATTATAAAATGTAGACATCTATAATTAGGAATTAAATATATTCAGGTTGTAAGTTCTCTATAGGGTCATGATTCCATAAAGAGAATCCAAGGTGTGAAAGTCTCCGTATAGAGATGATTTGTGTCATAGATTGATTATGTTAGTTCCTCCATTCTCATGATATGTAGAAGCTCGGTGACACATTGGGCGTTTATAGGGCATTTATTAGTTTTCCATAATCTTGGAAGGACCATCCCCCCTGCTGTGAGAAAGTGCCTTGGTAATTGCCTTTGTTTTTTCGATTGTTCCTGGGAGCATAGAGAGTAGTACAATCTGAACAGTTGGAGAAAATAGTTGTGCTGTTATATTGTTATATATAACTAGACATTAAGCCCGTTACATTAACAGGTGCAAGAAGCCCAGAGTCCCCCATCGCCCCCTCTGTCTCAAGAGTCTCCCAGTGGCAGCATGTTCCCCCTCCGTGGCAGAGTCCCGTCCCTCTGTGGTAGAGCCCATCCCCTCTGTTGCAGATTGATGTCCAGATGAGAAATCGTTTGGTATTTAATCCCGGTGGAGAAGATGGGTATTTAAAAGTGGTGATAATACAGCCAAGGGATGTTTGTATAGGCATTTGAGTCAGTGAGTCATGTATAGTCACTCAGATTTTATTCTATCCATGATGCATCCATCCAACAATTTGAGTGAGTATAGTGGATGTATGGTATATAAGTCTGAAAAACTCAGACCACCCATATCTTTACTACGCACCATCGTAATATATTTTAGATGATGTGAGCATCCAGCTCAAATAAACCTTAATAACAATTTTTTTTGTATTGACAAAAAATAATTTCGCTGCGGAGAGGGGAATAGTTTGGAATATATACAGGGACCTTGGCAAAACATCATTAATAATGAATAATAATAATATTCACTTTGGCAAACCAAGAATGTTTCTTTTTCCATGCGCTTAGGTCAGAGGACAGCCTAGTAAGCATAGGTATAAAGTTATTACATATGGTGTATAAATCAGTGCAAATTTGTGTGCCTAAATATGTGATAGTTTTAGGTTGTCAGTGAAAGGTGAAATTTATATTTAGTAATGAGAATTCTGTTGAAGAGAGAAATTGAGGCATTCTGATTTCTGGAAGTGAATTCTGAAATCGCTCATTTTTCCAAAGGTACATTATCTAAATCTTTTAAAATTGAAGGCAGGGAGATGTGTGGGGCAGCGACATATAATACTAGATCGCCTGCATATGCAGCGATCTTGTGGATATGGGGTCCAGTCTTAATTCCTACTTTACCTAAGTTTAAGCGGATATCGTTCAAAAGATGTTCCATTGTCAGGACGTACAGCATGGGTGACAATGGAAACCCTTGTCTTGTCCCATTTCTTATAATGCAGTGGTCAGATAAAGTACCATTCATTTTTTTATGTGCTGATATAAGGCCATAATCCAACAAGAGAAGGCACATGGGTATGTTATTTTATTGGGCATATGACATTAAGGTTTTATTGTATTATATTATCTTTGGGTTCCCTGCCTCGCACAATCCCCACTCGTTCTGGGTTTATGCAGAATGGTACATATTCGCGTAATCGTGAAGCTATCATTTTAGCATATAATTGTATATCAAGATTTAAAATATTTGGGGTTTCTAAGGCTTGGGGGGTTGAGCATTCTGATGAAATTGAATTCAAAGCTTTCAAAAGAAATGGAGATAATTCTTTTTTAAATATCTTAAAAAATGTAAATCTTTAAAAATGTAACCGCATAGCTATTTTATATTAAATTTGTTATATAGTCATTAATGGCTTCTGAAGTAGATTCTGGATGGGGGTTGATGGAGGCTTTAGAAATTTTATAAGGTCATAGCTATGTCCTCTGACCTGTGCACCAAGGAATTGTCATATTGTTTCATTTTGCCAATTTAAGTACTAGAGTATTTACATAATAGAGAATTATCCAGAGATCTTTCACATTTGTCCCCAAATGCCTACATTTTTTTTATCCAATGCCAGTAGGAGAACTTGTCTAGCTTTGAGGAGATCTTTATATGTGTTTGTGTTATTGCGCTATATAAATTTTCTAAAGGTTCGTTCACACATGCGCCAGGCAGATCAGGCAACACTGGCTGATTATCGGCTGAAACGGCCATTCATACATAGCTTGTATTGCGGGTCGGTATCTTGCGTGAAATTTTTAAAAAAGTCTATGAGACTATATGGGTTATAGACAGGAGATCAGAAGGAGAAATCCTTCTGTGAGGGATGTAATGATCTCCAAATATCAATCAATTGGAGTGTATGTAGCTCCTTTTTAAGTGTATTAAGTTGTTTATATGAGCAATACCTGTTGCTGTATCTAATGTTTGATCTAATGATATGTTATAATTTCCTCCTTTAATAGTGTATTCCTCTCTGAAGGATTGTAGCTTTGGTCGAAATGAATATGTTAGGGAGATATAAATTGGCTAGTGTCAATATTACTGTAGAAATTTGTATTTTAAGAAAAATATATCTTTGGATTCAGGATTATGGCTATAAAACCAATTTAGATAATGTTTGTAGTAAAATTTTGGGACAAAAAAAACAATCACTTTTTAGTGAATATGCCCACCATATGCCTGGTAGGGCAGATGAACCATTAGGGGTGCTCATCCCGATGCCCCACTCGATTTTTAAACAAGGAGAATTGAGGGTATCTATCTCCCAGAACCACAGGTCAGTTACGGTAAAAAATGTACACATATTTATAACATTTTAACAGATTTAGTATTAAGGTGAAGAGTGGCGTAAAGCAAGATTATTATTTCTGTTGAAGTACCAGTCTTCAAGTGAGTGCTTGATAGCTGGTGTTTTTGGTTGGGTACTGGTTGCCAGCGTTCTTTGATAGGGTGAGCATTTATTGCAATGGGGAGTTCCCATTTAGGGAGATCAACTTTGGGTATGTTAAGTTTAGTGAGAAACATAGCAAGGCCTTATGGGTCTCGTAGGACAGGCAGTTATTCGGTATCGTCTCGCTTGTAGTACAAAAGGAAATAGCCATTTGTATGCAATGTTAGATTCTTTTAGTAAGATAAGTAAAGGAATAAGTGCCCTGTGCTGTTGTAAAGTGCGCCTTGATAGGTCTGGGAATAAAGAAATACGTGCCCCTTGATAGTCAATTTCCGTACATTCTCTTCGCGATGATATGATCTTTAGTGGTGAAATGATGTACACAGCATATTAAATAGCTAAGAAAAGAATCATCACAGTTCCTAGGTCGAAGGGCTCTATGTGCTCTATTAATCTTAATCTGAGCATCTTCAATTTGGCCTATAATTGTATGAAAGATTTTTTGTAAAGTTTGTGGTAGGTCTGTGGTCATGATACTTTCTGGCAGACCCTTACTCTTATATTATTGGGGTGGCCTCGATTTTCAAGCTCGTCAATTTAGTTTAATAGTGCAGGTATGGTTGCAGATTGGGAACATACCTGATTTTCAGTTCAGAGACCATGTCAGTCACTTCCCTGAAGTCCTGACATAGTGCAGAAATCTCAGCCTTGTAGGTATGTTCCACTTTTGTTACAAATTCCTCTTTTGGTAGGAAGCGGTCAGAGTAAAGTATGAATTACCAGGGCTGAGCTATTTGTTTCTGATTCCTCAGCTGAGTCCGGAGTTCGCTGTTCCGCAGGAGGATCTTGAGCATCTGCTTCTATCTGGCTTCGCTCAATGCGGTGTGTGCTGGTTCCTGGTGTATTCCTGAAAAAGTGCCCGAGATCCGCACTTGCAATGTTCTGCTGTGGGGTCTGTGGTTTATTGGCATCCTTCTCCCCCATAATGCGGTGGAAACTAATTAAATAGGTAAGTTATTCTGTGGTAATGGAGACTCACCCACGGAGCTCACCTCACATGCGGCCGCTCCGGTGCCCTATAATTGTATTAAAGATGTTTTGTAAAATTTGTGGTAGGTCTGCGGTGGCCTCGATTTTCAAGCTTGTCAATTTGGTTTAAAAGTGCAGGTATGGTTGCAGATTGGGATCATACCTGATTTTCAGTTCAGAGAACATGTTAGTCACTTCCCTGAAGTCCTGACATAGTGCAGAAATCTCAGCCTTTTAGGTATGTTCCACTTTTGTTACAAATTCCTCTTTTGGTAGGAAGCGGTCAGAGGAAAGTATGAATTACCAGGGCTGAGCCATTTGTTTCTTATTCTTCAGCTGAGTCCTGAGTTTGCTCTTCTGCAGGAGGATCTTGAGCACATACCACCATATATACCATATACCAGCATGGTATTGTCTTGTATAAAGCGAGGTATGGATTCAAGGGAGGAAAATGTAATTCTCCCTCTTTACAAAGCATTGGTAAGGCCTCATTTGGAATATGCAGTGCAATTTTGGAATCCTGTGTACAAAAAGGACATTTTTGAAATGGAAAGGGTTCAGAGAAGGGCAACTAAATTAATAAGGGGATTGGGGGAGCTTGAATATGAAGAGAGACTGGAAAAGTTACAATTATGTACGCTGGAGAAAAGGCGCTTGCGTGGGGATATGATTACTGTGTATAAATACATTAACGGGCCATACAATAAACTATCTGGGGCATTGTTCACCAAGAGAACATGTCAAAGGACACGAGGACATCCCTTAAGACTTGAAGAAAAAAGGTTTAGGCTTCAAGCTCGGAAAGGGTTTTTCACTGTGAGAACGGTAAGGCTGTGGAACTGTCTTCCAGTGGACGTTGTAATGGCAGGTTCATTGGTCAGTTTCAAAAAAAAGCTGGATGAGTTTCTGCAAACAAGGAATGTTGCAAGTTACTGGTATTGATACATAAAGTAGAGTTGATCCAGGGAAATTTCCGATTGCCACTTGGAGTCAGGAAGGAATTTTTTCCCCCTTCATAAATTTGGTGGGGGTTTTTTGCCTTCCTCTGGATCAACAGTTAGGCAGGAAATGAGGATATTGCTAGATGGGTTGGACTGGATGGACGTATGTCTTTATTCAACCTCCAATACTATACTATACTATATGTTTCCATCTGGCTTCGCTCAATGCGGTCTGTGCTGGTTCCTGCTGTTTTCCTGAAAAAGTGCCAGAGATCCGCACACTTGCAATGTTCTGCTGTGGGGTCTGTGGTTTATTGGCATCCTTCTTCCTCATAATGTGGTGGAAACTAATTAAATAGGTAAGTTATCCTGTGGTAATGGAGGCTCACCCACATGCAGCCACTCCGGTACGCAATCAGGCCACGCACCCTAAATACCACTTTTTAATATCCATCCAGCCACAGCTGTAAAAAAAAGTGTTTAGCAAGTCATCGATATTAACAACCTTTTTGTCCATTTGTCCATCTTAAAGGGTCACTATACTCATTTAAACAACTTGACATTTTCTGAAATAACAATTTGAGAGAAGAAAATGGTGGTACTCGCATATTAATATGTGCTTGCTTTGTCATTAAATTACTAATGTTTAGTGAGTGCTCTTAATTGCCCCCACCTCCCTTACTCACTTTTGTAGTGTCTGTGACCCTTATGTAGTTATGCACAGCCTCACAATGGACTGTGCTTACTTTAGATGTTTACATATTTACTTACTGAGATGTTTACACATCTCCCCTTCCCTTCTTTCTTTTCCCTGCTGATTCTCTTTAATGTTGCAGAATGTGTGCTGGCAAGCAAACAAAGATCCCAGTAACAGGTCAGGGATGGGACACATATTATAAATTCTGTTTCTGGTGTGACAGGTCTCTCCTTGTAAATGTTGCAATTTCAAATAATGATCTCTCAGAATCTACAGCTAAGATTTAAATTCTTGCTGTATTTAAAAGGTGTACTTTTTGAAAATTTGAGTTAAGATACCCTTTAAAGGCTAAAGAATTAGTTGCTGACACAGGTGCCACTTTCTGTCAGTGACTGCAGATTGACATCAGCAAGTGATAAGTAGCATATCATTTCCTGCTGCTCTTTTAGATTTTTAATAGATTAAATTAGCCACATCTCCCCGTGCAAATTCATTTCATATACAAGAATTTAATTTAACTGTACTTTTTGCACACTTAATAATAAAAGCACCTTTTTCTCCTTTTAGCTCAAAATATTGAAGTAAACATTTGAGTATTTTAAAACACTAAATGTATAAAAATCCAAATCAAAATTACATAAAGGAAAGGAATAAAGGAAATAAATCAAGGTAATTTAGTGTAAGATCATGTCTGGAAGCCACAATACCATTGAGTACTTTGTTGACTAGTGAATTACAAATTGTGCCAAGATATGGGACAACTGCTTGCCTAATATGAAACACAGTAAACTATGAGTGGGCTTTTATTTTGCCTGTTACAGAAACACCATACATTAAAAAAAGAACTAAACCTTATGCACATGTAAGAAGTAGATTCTGTAACTACAAAGGCTTCCATTTTGTTGCCATTAAATGTCTCTATCCATATGGTCTTCATACAGCTTTGCGAGTATGTGCACATATTGACCATTCACACTAACCGTGGTATTCAAAGACAATTTTCTATACTGATGCATCTATGCCAATATGGAAGCCCCAAATAAGATTGTGAAATTGGTTACACTGCAGTAATATCTTCTGTTCCTAGCAAATATAAATAAATACATTTCTTAATTTTCTTTCAGTCATTCATGCTGGATAAGAAAATGCAAATAATACTTTTCTGTAATTAAAGGGTATGTACACTTTAAATACAACTTAATGTTATTGGATTGCTGTCGGTTTAAATGTTAAGTGTTTTTTTCTCTTTCTGTTCTAGCATCCTCCCATACCCTACCTTTACTAGAGGAAAGTTGCTGACTTCCTTCTCCTGTATCCTCTCATTTTTAGCTCAGCCCCCACAAGTTTGTGCAAATCACTTAGTCGAACTATGCTGAGTCCGGCTGCAGACTGCGCGAGTGACATCAGCACGCGCTACCGTCAATGCACACGCACGGACGTCAATGCGAGTGCACATGACATCATCGCGGCGCAACAAGCACAGCACAATGAAGCTGCGTGCTTGTGGTAACGCCACCGCAACGCACACGCATCAACGCCATATCACATGCATGTACGCGGTAGCGATGCTGCGGCGCACCTGATGTCAGTGCATGTGCGTTCTGACATTACGTGTGCACTCTGCTGCTGGATACAGCATTGTTCAACTAAGCGATTTGCACAATCTCGTGGGGGTGGAGCTAAAAACAAGAGGATACAGAAGAAGGAAGCCAGCAACATTCCTGCAGTAAAAGGTAGGTTATGGGAGAATGCTATAACAGAAAAAAAAACATAAAACAACATTTAAATCCACAACTATCCAATAACAAGTTGTATTTACAGTGTACATACCCTTTAATGTAAAGGAATGTTATTGCTGGGAAATGAGATACATAGAAAAGGTCTCTGAGCTGTAACATGATTGGCTGTGAGCTTATAGGCAGTTGCAGCATCCTTCTTTTGATCTGCTGCACACATAAAGCATGTTCAAAATATGTACAGCACCCACTTAAGGTGCCTGTAGTTTAGGAACTCACCTTTTGACATTCCCAAAATGTTCTCCCAATGGGAACTTAAAAGAACCACCGGTGGTAAACGTTCTCTAAATACATTAGAGAGATTCAACTATCTAACGTTGAAGCTTTGTCTTTATAGTGTATGGACAGTATTATACTCCAAGCAACACACAGAGATGAATTATGGGAGCTGACCTCTAGGACTGTATATACTAGTTAAAGGATAAGTGCACTGTAAATTAAAGTTATGTTCATTTGGAAGCTGCAGCTTTAAAAATACAGTTGCCATTTTTTTTTTACCTATGCCCCTCCAGAGCCTAGCTTTGTGCCTTGAAAGTTGCTGACATCTTGTTACTGGTTTGCTGAATGTTAAGCTCCGCCCCTCTGAGATTTCCTCTGCTTTCTCCTGCTTGAGCCTCAAACAGTAATGCCTGTGAGTTCCGTGCACTTTCTTACTTGAGCCTCAAACAGTAATGCCTGTGAGTTCCGTGCACGTGCGTGTGCACTGAAACTCACAAGCATTACTGTTTGAGGCTCAAGCAGGAGAAAGCAGAGGAAATCTCAGAGGGGCAGAGCTTAACATTAAGCAAACCAGTAACAAGATGTCAGCAACTTCCAAGGCACAAAGCTAGGCTCTGGAGAGGCATAGGTAAAAAAAAAAATATGGCAATGGTATTTTTAAAGCTGCAGCTTCCAAATGAACATAACTTGATTTTACAGTGCACTTATCCATTAATCAACCACTACAGCAAAAGGTAAGGAACAGCTTGTGCTCTAATGTTGTCTTTAGTTCCCATTTAAGCAATGTTCACTGTCTCCAGATAATACATTAAAGGGCATATCCAGCTATGAAATAAAATTTTAGATATAAGTTCAGTACACTCCCCAACTAATTTTCGCTTTTCGCTTTATACATTTTACCACACCCGGTCCCTCGCCACCTGAATGCCGCCTCCTGCTGCTGTCTTAAACTCATTTCTACCACAATAGCAGTGAGGCGCCTCCTGGTTCGCAGCCGTAAGGTAATTGGAACTGATGTCACCGCTGGGCCTTTAACTGACAGCCGTGACCAGGAAGCAGAGTGGAGTAGGGCAGCAGTGGACAAGGGGCTGGGTCTGGTAAGTCTCTTTAGGGGCATATTTGTCAAAAATGAATAAAGCGAGAATTAGGTTTGGGGGAGGGGGGTGTTTGGGGAATGCTGAACCTATATCTAAAATCTTATTTCATGGCATATTTCATATGCCCTTTAAATAATGTAATATGCAGTGTCTTATTATTTATTCATTGGAATTGTAGGCCTTAATGAAGCAAATGCAGTTTTTAACAAGCAATATTTTCTATAACCACCATAAAGCATTTATATTTTGTTCTAAATAATAATTTTCAGGAAAACCTGCAGTACAGTGGCCATAGTTAGGATTTACATTTTATGGCTTACCTCCAAAAGTTCTTCATACTTTTTTACTGTTCTCTTCAAGTCATCTTCTTTCTCAGCAATCTTTTTATGAAGATGAGCCGCTTCTATTTGATGTGACCTCATTAATTCTGCCTCAACTTCCTGAGCTTTAGCTAAATTTAAAACAAATGTTAAGCAAATCATTGTATAAACATATATTTATTAATTTGTGCAATTCTCTTAAATATATACAAACACAACATAAACTGCAACATAGTGAGTTGAACTAACCTAGAATAAAAATAAATCTAACAGTAACCTTTATTTTCATTGATTATGAAAAATGACAGGATATGCTATCAGACATAGTAATTGGAATTTTTCAGTACAGGCAAGTACATTATTCTAATTTTTTAATGAATTTATTGATAAGGGTAAAGGACAGCTTAAATTTATCTCTGGAGGTTTTTACATTTTGGTATTTATCCACTGTATACTGAACTCTTTCAACATATTTTCTAGGCATTTTTTGAATAGCAGGATCCTTTTACCTATTGTCTCTTGAACTGCTGTTTCAACTTCTCGTTCCTTCTGACCTATTTGAGTGTTAAATTCCCTCATCAACTGTTTTAATGTAGAATTATGTTTTAATTCCATGTCTTCTTGCTCGTACCTAGATGAAAAGAAAAAAAAATATCATAATGATATTTTTTAAAGAAAAATACTCAACACACAATCATGATATTTAAACTGAGTTCACAAGTTAATTTAGAAACAATTAAAAAAGACTTATAAACAAGAATTCCACATACCGCTGATCATCGATTATGCACTGTTTAAGTGCATAATACTTATGCCACCAGTTTCTTTAGATATCCAATCTGAAACATCTTACATTTCAACTGTCTATCAAGTGACTTATTACTGGAATAGTTAAAAGTTGGTATGTGTGAATCGCATGATGGGGAACTCCCTCTTCAAGTCCTAGGATCATAGCGATTACTGCATACTGCATTTCCCTCCAATAAATTCAGGTCAGAAGAAGGTAGGAGCTGGTTAAAAGTGGAGGGTGTTTACAGAGCTTGAGCAAAAGAAGTACTAGATTAAAGGCATGCAGCAAACTCACACACCTCAGTTGAGTCAGTTGCCATTGTTTCCACATGAGAAGAAGGTAGATTTTTTTGACATTTTTTCAGATAGTAGATTGTAGGGTGTGCCTATTTCAAAGGTAAGTAAGAATGATGTGTATTTCATCTTCAGCACTAAATTACCTTGGCTGACAATTGTGTCTACGATCATCAACATTGCCTCTTTCTTTGTGCTTTTTATAAAGAGCTTAAACAGCTCATCTTAAAACTTAAGTCAGCTTTAAAATCTTGGTCAGGAAAAGGCCTTGCTGATGTAGTTTAACTACCTTGTGTCTTGTTTCTGTTCTCAGTCTTGCCATGGTGTATGAGTTGTGACATGAAACAGTCTTTAACAATTTCAACTTTGGGAGCAGATTTTGTCAATTCCTCAAACCCAGCTGTTTTTGTTTCAGTTATTGACTATGCTTTAACCTATGTATAAAAAAGTTAATAAATAGTACCTGTTTGGTTCAATAGGTCAATGATGCGCATACCTTGCCTTCAAGCCAACATTTTTTGTATACTTGGTGTAGTCACACCAAATAGCCCCAAAACATACAGAAGTTTAGCTTTAGGGGTATAAAGATGTCAGATTACCTCTATTTTTGGGATATGTTTTGATTTAACTTTTAATCCAACAGTGATATTTAATCAATCCAACGGTTTTAACTGTTGACATTCCTGTAATTTTTCCCAGCTAGACCATTGTTTTTATTGATATTGCAATCATAATATCGATAGAAAAATTATCATTTCAGGGGATATAAAGAACATCAGGAGGTAAGTTAACCAATGTATGGGCACTTTAAAGGCCTTCTTTATTGAAGTTGATGCTTTGTTAATTTAGATGTATTGCTTTAGTTCACTGTTATATTGACAGTTAAAGTTCATCCTAAGCTTCCTAGCAGAGGTCATTTTAAATAGTCTAATACAATGGGCTAGTTATATTCTATCCACATTGTATAAAGCACCAGTCAGCATTAAACATTTATCTTTGTAGGTAATGGTGGCCATACTCAGACTCAATTTAGACATATTCTACATTCAATCTGGAATTTAATCTGGATTATGAGGTAAGTTTGCAGGACATAAGCTTAAGAAGTACATACATCAGTCGACCTCCAGAAGTTCCTTTGATGTTCTGAAATCACCCAATCGTTTTGGAACTGAAATTATGGTTATGGGGTTCACTCTTTCAAAACTACCAATTTTTCACAGCAAAACCAGGTTTTAAGGTTTGAAATATCAGCAGTATGTAGCAAAATTCTGTTGGTAATATCCCCCAGCAGAATTTCAAGTGTAGAACCGAAGTCTGGGTTGGAATTCTGGCACACCACTCTTTGGAATATTGATGGGAAATCTCAAGGGAATGTTGGCAGGTAAAACCACTGTATTGGTCAGGGTTATCATCCAAGTTATATCAACAGGGGATACAGCATGATGCTGTTTAATTATCAATATCAAAATATCAATTATAATATTAATGGCAATTTCCATATACAAAACCACCAATTGCTGGGTCAGAAAAGTCCCCAAAATGCAATTTAGCCATCTTGGAATCAGCTAAATTACTTTGATAATTTGCGGGAAAATTATTTTTTACCACTTTATAAATACCTTGCTCATTACTTGTTAAGTGAAGTGCAGTTGAAAAAACTGTTTTGGAAAGTAAAGAGAAAAATAAATTCTCCAAGAATTTCTGCCTCTTTATAAACAACATAAAAAAGAAAAAACATGAAAAATGAAATAAAATTTGCGATAAGGGCCTATTTATTAACTGGAACAAATCATGTATCTATCATTCGGACCCAAATACCATGAATTCTATAACTCCCCAATATCACATGCAAATAATCACCTCATTCAAGTATATGGGGATGTGAATTACAAAATCACCTACAAAATTATTTAACCTAAATATACTGCTACTCCTAACATTTACTAAAGAAAAATTACTGTATTGGATGGTACTCCCCTTAATCTACCGTATATACTCGAGTATAAGTCGAGGTTTTTAGGCTTTAAAAAAAGCCTAAAAATCCTACCTCGATTTATACTCGAGTCACTAACTTTAAATCCGCGAGCAGCACGCTTCCTGTCTCTTCCGCATCCACTGTACTGTGCCGACATCACTACTCGGCGCCAGTCTTACGCGGCGCCGAGTAGTGACGTCGAGCACCTGAACAGTGAGTGCGGAAGAAACAGGAAGCGTGCGGCTGACGGATTTAAAGTTAGTGATTGAAGTAAGATGCTGATCTCGGCAGCCCTTCATCTAGAACATGGACTTAAGGCAAGTCCAGTCCTCTTCTTTACTGGGGTGGGGGTGTAGGTGCAGTGCTGCATCTGAAGATGTTTGGAAACTACAACTCCCAGCAAATAAAGCATGCTGGGAATTGTAGTTTCCAAACATCTGGAGTGGCAATGAATTAGGGATTAGTGTGTGGGATTCCTCCCCATTTAAAGTGCAACTAATGTCTTATACAATACAGACTCAGGAGGATGGTATCTATTGTTAAATACTGCCTTCTGATTTTGTATTTTTTGAGGCCTTAGTTGCCCTTTAAATGGGCAACTGAAGCCTCAAAACAAAAAAGAATCAGAAGGCAGTAGAGGTCGTAATTTCTACCCTCGACTTGTACTCGAGTCAATACATTTTTACTCATTTTTCAGGTAAAAATTGGTACCTCGACTTATACTCGGATCGACTAGTATATGCGGTAATAGGTAAAATTAACTTAATTAAAATATTTCTACTCACAAACAATTCTACAGTTTCTGACAAAAGTCTTGTGGCCTGTGTATTTTGCAGTAACTCCTGCTATTAACCTGATTTTTAATTGATCAATTGGTGTTAGAAATAGCTCATATGAAAAGCTAAAGCCTCCCAAATAATATTAAATGTATTGGTAAAAAATAGTTTCACTGAAAAAAGATTTATCATTTAATCAAGACACAAAGGTCAAAATGTTGCAAGACAAAAGTGTAGTCGTCTATGCAGAAAATGATCTACTTTACAGACAGTGCTGTGAGATACAAATTTAATATCTTGTATGACTTCAATGAGCTTGAAGGACAGCATCCATGCGGTTTGGCAAGGATTCATACAATTTATTGATGAAATCATCAGGAATGGCCAAGAAAACAGTCTTGCATGCCTCCCAGAGTTCATCAATATTCTTTGGTTTCGTCTTCCATGCTTCCTCTTTCATCCTACCCCACATATGCTCAATGATGTTCATGTCAGGTGACTGGGCTGGCCAATCCTGGAGCATCTTGATCTTCTTCGCCTTAAGGAACTTTGATGTGGAGATGGAAGTATCGATGGAGCACCATCTTGCTGCAGAATTTGGCCTTTTTTATGGTTGGGAAGATATGAGGTAACTAAGATTTCTTGTTATTTTACACTATTGATGTTGCCTTCCACCCTGCAGATCCCTCGCACCCCATACTGGATGTAACCCCAGACCATGATTTTGCCTCCACCAAACTTCAGTTTTCTGGGTAAATCTCGGCTCCATGCGGGTTCCAGTAGGTCTTCTGCAATATTTGCTGTGACTGTGGTATAATTCAACAGAAGATTCATCTGAAAAATCCACCTTCTGACACTTTTTCAGCGTCCATCCATTTAGCAGGCTGTAGGACTTGGCAAATGCCACACGGTTTTTCAATTGTCTTTTGTTTAGTGCTGGCTTATGGGCACTGATTGGAACATGGAGGCCATTTCGAAACAGAATCCGACAAACTGTTCTGGTTGGCATGGGGATTTCAGGTCGAAAATCCGCGAGCGGACCCGTTAAAACGTATTAAAATGAAAGTTCAGCAAAATCCGCATTAAAAGTGGTCTAAATAGCCTTGGTAACGTACACTTAACCACTCAGGGACCTGGGTAATGGCCTTAGAAGCACGTATAAATGCCAACAATACCTAAAAAGTACAGTCCGCTAGCGTGACTTTAAAAAAACGGTATTTTTTGAAAATACGAGGATTCCCGTAAAAAACGAAGATTTCCGTAAAAAAAACGAGGCTTTCGTACTATGAAGCTTGCCATTGGCTAATTTGGATCATGTGGCTTGCTCCGTCTTGAAAATTACACCGAATTACTCGTTTTTACGAGTATTCTCGTAATTATGAGGATCTTCAGTTTTTCTGGATCCCGCAAGTATCGTAGATCCTCGTAATTACGGAGATACTCGTATTTTCGAAAATTTTCGTAAAAAAAAAAAATCCGCAGTTCGGAAGTTCGGAAGTCCGGAATAATCCGCCGTTCGCGGACGGGAGAAATCCGCGGCGGATCCGGGTTCGGGTCTGCGAACCGGCCATCTCTAATGATTAGTTAAGGCTGCTGCTTCCAATTACACTTAACTTGTTTTTACAGTGTACTTATACTTTAAGCTACAAAATTACCTCAATAGACATTATACAGCGTTCACTCACAACCCTGCATTGTATAGATAGGTAGATAAACCAAAATTCATCAGCAAGCCATGAAAACAGTATTCTCCCTGCATCTTTAGCTCCCCACCCAGCTACTTATTATGTCACCTGGTGACAGACTCTGAAATCCCTAGATCATACTTCTTCAAATATCTACAGCTCAGACACTGTATCCAATCACCTCTCAGAGAAAAAAACACTGTATTTTGCTTCCACAAAATCTTAGAAGTAATACAAACAACAACAAGAAGGAACGGTTTTCCAGAAATACCACATTTGAATTCACAAAAAGAAAAAACTGCGATGTAAGTTGTGCTGAGGTAATGGAGGCAACAAGCGGAAATACCAGACTCCGAAGCAGCCGAAACACTATTAGAAAGCCACATGAAAGCATACCCAGCAGCACAAAACAAACTAATTCAGTTCTTTATCATTAATCAAGCCTATATTTGATAAAGATTGTAACATGGGCAGGAACCCACAGGGTACATGGCATAAAACAAGCGAAAAAAGTTCATGAGAGGGGCACTCTTCGTGAATTCAAACTTCTTTATTAGATGTGATCTAATAAGAGTTGAATTCACGAAAGAGTGCCCCTTCATGAACTTTTCTCGCTGTGCATAGCGTGCCATGTAGAGACAAAGTAGCACCTTGAAGATGGCTACCAATGCCTAGCGAACTCAGTTTGCAGTACTGCTGTAGAACAACGCAGCTCTGCTACTAGACTTTGTATTGTCCTGTGTTCAGATTTTCAGTGGCATTTTATCAACTCCGCCATCCAAACACGCAATATGTGCCATGGCATAATTAAAGTGGATCTGGCCAACTCGTGAAATCTATCTATGCCAGAAAATGTGCCATAATCAAATGATGTAGGTAAATCAGACGACGAGCACACCATTGTCTCTTTTGGCTTCCACCTTTATGGTGTATCATCACCGATCTCATAATGTCAGTTAAATTTAACAGAGAAAAATATGATTCCATGACCAATAAAAGCTGCATAAAAACTCACAGCAAGTTACCTCCTGGGTGGGCTTCCCAATCAAATTACAAAAACATAATACCAATATCTCAGTTATGTGGTTAAGATTTGCATGAAAATGTGAAGTCTAAAGTAAGAACAAAATACGGTAAAGTAAGACAAAATGAGAATACAGATGCATAAAGGTTTAAGTTATATTGTTATGCAATAGAGAAGAAATGTCAATAATATTTTTACTCTGCTGTAAAAAGAAAACATTTAACACATGTGTAAATGTACACCAACTCAATATATGTGTTTTTAGATTATACTGATGGTGTAGTACAAAAAAAAAAAAAAGCTGAAAAAAATATGCACCAAGAAGTGAAATATTTGTTAGGTAGATTAAAAAAGAAAAAAATTACTTACTTTATTTTGTTCAGATTCCTCTGTTAGCTCCTTTTTAAGCAAATCCAGTTCTGGTTGTGTTCCTTTCGTAAAGTGCGCATATCTTTTTGAGTTTAGAATACTTCTTTCGTAATTTTTATTTTCACTTTCTGCTTCCTCAATTTTTTTTCTCAATGCATTTTCTTGAGACTGTGTTTCCTCATAGATGACTTGAAGTTCATTCAAAGATTTGGCTTTAAATTCTACTTCCTGTTTAAATGCATCAACTTCAGCATCTTTTATTTTAATTTCATCTTGCAGAGCTTGGAACTCTTCCTGGAGTTTAGAAGCCAGCTGTTCATTAGCCAACTTCTGTGTATGCAGTTCCAATAAAACAGTTTGATTGTTCTCAATCTCAGTCTGCTCTTTTTCATTGTTTTTCATCTTTAACTCTTTAACAATGCTTTCCAACTCCACTATTTTCTGATCCTTTGATTTTACCTCATTTCTTATATTAGCTAAGTGGTGTGTCTGCGTTTTTATCTGCTCCAGTAATGACAAATATATATCTTTTTGCTTCTCTAATTCTTGTTGAAATCCATCTTTCAAAACAATTCTCTCTTTTTGCATGTTTTCATTTAAACAAACATTTGATTTTCCAGATCCTTTTTGCCTGTTCCTTGTCATCCAACTGAGACACAGTTGTTTCCTAATAGAAGCTATTTTCTGTTCTGCTTTCTTCTTTAGTTCTAAAGTTTATTTGCACTTTCTGCAGTTAGCTTTTCCTCCAGTGATTTTAGCTCTATATCTTTGCATTGACAAAGCTCAGTTTTCTCAAGTTGCCATTTTGTTTGCCTCGAGTCAAGGTCTTCTTTAAAGCATCAATTTCTTTTACAGGCTAACACATTTTTCCTGTTTCTCCACTGCATAACTGTCAGATGCACACTGTACATGCTGAAGTTTTTCATCAGTTCTTTCATCTTTTTACTCTCTTGGTTATTTTGTACTTCTATTTGATCAGTTAAACCTTTGTTTCAGATATTAATTTGGCACATTGTTCCTCTAATTCTGAAATTCTAGATTTCTGAGCATCTAATTGTGTAGCCAAGTCAAATTCTTTGCTTTCACTTAATTCTTGTGTTTTTTCAGTGTTGCTGCGATGATGGTCAATTTCTTCCATTAACATTTTAAGCCTTTCATCTTTTTCAGACATTTCCTTCTTGCTCATTTCTACTTTATCTCTCAGTTCCTTCATAATATTGTTGTTTTGGACAATTTGTTCTGCATTTTTCTCCATTCATCAAACGTATTTTTAAGTTTTTCTGCCTCATCTAAGCATGATGCCTTTTCTTTATTCAAAACCTGAATGTTGGATGTCAAATCCTGAACTAGATTCTGTAGGTGCTTTTCCCTTTCTTTGTGCTGTGTTGTGAGATCAGATATGGCACTTTCTTTTCTGCTAACGCCACACAATTCTCACTTTTATGTTTAAGTTCATTAATTAATGCAGAAAGTGAGGATAGTTCAGAGTCCTTGTCGTTTATTGTAGCTTTCAGAGAAGTTACAATATTTATATTTTCAGAAAGTTCTTTCTTCAGCTGAGTAATACAAGACTCTCTTTCATCAGCATCCTTCTGTTGGCTTCCTCCTTTTTTTAACATATCATATTGAAAATTTAGAGAATCAAGTTCTTGCTTAAGAGCTAGAACGAGTTTTCTTTCTCTCGCAAGTGCAGAGTCATCTCACTGAGAGAAATGTTTACCAAGGCATGCTTTTTGGATAATAGTTCAAGTTGCTCCTCTAGCGCATAAATTTTACTATGTTGTTTCAGTTTTGTTTTTTTCAGTTGTGTGCACAGTTTTCAATATTTGTTATTCTAAACATAAATCTATTTATTTGTTCATTACATTTTTTTTGCAGTCCACTTGTTATTGATTCAAATAAATCCTCAGCATTCCTACAGCAGAAATTAACTGTTTCTCTTGTTCAGATAAAATATGTCGAAAATTTTCTTCTTTTCATTTAGCTTATCCTGCAGTAATTTTGCAAATTCTGTACTCTCTTACTGCGAATTCTCTCTAACTCAATATAGCGGTCTTCTGCAAACTTTATCTTGCAATGAATTCAATAATTTTGCCCTGGTTTTCATCCGCTAATGTTTTAAATCATGAAGTTGCTGTTGCAACATTTTCTTTCATTTTTCAGGTAATCACAGTCCTTTTCTAATCTCTCATATT
This sequence comes from Hymenochirus boettgeri, assembly GCA_019447015.1. NCBI lineage: Eukaryota > Metazoa > Chordata > Amphibia > Anura > Pipidae > Hymenochirus > Hymenochirus boettgeri. The sequence goes on from CM033474.1 coordinate 114,089,772, forward strand.
GTACTTTTATATCACTTTTACTCTCAGTTAGGGACAATACCTGAATTGATGATTGATGCAATTGCTCTTGCAAGGCATTTAGAGAATCATCTAATCTTCTTTTCACTTCCTTGAGTTCTACCAATTGTTTGTCTGCCTCCTCTTTTTCTTGAATCAAGTTATAAACTGTGTTTTTGTGTCTGCGATGATCTGATCTTTTCCCTGAAGTTCTTCTTCATACTTTTCTTTAAGTTCCTCATTCGACGATTTATTTTCTTCTCCAGATAGTTCTAACTCTGACAACTTTTTTTGATGCTTTCTGTAAAATTCTGGATCTGTTCTTTATGGTTCAGCTCCAACTTAGACAAAGCATCACTAATTCCAGATAACTTGCATGTGCCATGTCACTCTCCTTTCATTAAATGCCTTTTCTTTGTCAATTAACTCATTCTGTTTCTTTTCTATTTCATTCCTTAGTTTGTTTTCCACTGTGCATATTTATTCCTAGATGTTTCATGCTGTTCTTTTAGCTTTTGCTTTAGTTTTTCTAGTTGCTTTCATAATTTTTGTTTTTTGTGGCATGTTCTTGTTGCAAAGATGCTATTTTCTTCTCTTTTTCTAAAAGATTAGAATTTAGTTCTAAATGAGTTGATTGTGGTATTCTTTTACTTTTAAGTCTTCCTTTTCTTTCTCCAATGCAATTCGTTTTTTTTCTGTTATCTCTTTTTCCACGATTCTATTTGTGCTTCACATTCCGTTTTAATAATGGTGAGTTTTTCAGTCATGTTTTTGCTTTGCTCTTCCATTTGCAATGTCAAGTTTTGCAACTGGTTTCTATAGGATTCTAATTCTTCCCCTAAAATCCTTAGCTCTGTTTCCTTTGTTTCTCCCAATACTTTAAAATTATCTCTTTCCTCCTTATTATAATTATTTTTCTTGCAACTCCTTCTGTTGTATTTCAGAAGCCTCTTCTTTCTTTTGTATTTATCTGTTGGGAATACTGCAATGCCTCCAATGTTTTGCAGACCTCCTGTAGTCGGCCTCAATCTTAATACAAGCTTCATTCATTCGTTGTTTTTCTGCACTTAATTCGTGGAGCTCCATTCCTTACTATCTAAAATTAATTTCATATTGTTTATTTTTTCTTTAAAATCTTTCTCCACACCCTGTGTAAGTATTTCCTTCTCTTTTCAATTCTGACAATCTCTTCACTGTGTATAGTCTGTTCTGCTTTTATTAGGGCTTCACACTCTTTTTTAATATTGGCAATTTTATTCTCTGCATCTAAAAGTTTCTGCTTAATCTCCTGACGTGACTTTTGAGCTTCAGACAGTTCAGCAGAAAGGGCTTCAAGTTCAGTTTGCTTATATCAAGTTTTTCCAATGTTTTTCATTCATTTGTTGAATATGCTCCTGAAAGCTATGCTCTTTTGCCATTATTGAGCATTAAAGTCTGCTGGTACTTCTCTTTCAGCTCAGTAAGGTTGACATCATTCGCTTGTTTTAGAACCTCAAGTTTTTCTGAGAGCATTTTTTCTTGTTCCGAACAAGGTATATTTCCTGCTTTATTTCTCAGAAATACAGCTATTTCTGCATTGTGACTGGCTTTTTCTTTGGCAAATTCTTTAGACAGGTTTTCGTTTTCTGTGCATATTTAGCAATACAATGCTCAAGCTCAAGAATTTTCTATAAATCAAGAAAAATTTAACAAAAGTTCTAAAAACATTAAATTCAGAAGAAAGAATAGGCATTCACTTTTGTAAGCTTTTTTTTACTTTAATATTTATCTGCTGTTTAGCTTGTAAAATCATATGAATGATCATAAAAGCTGAAAACCATGAAAAAGTTTACACATGTTAAAAAGTATTTGGGGAATTCACTGCTGGCCACAGGGGTACATTCTGGGTAAAAGTTGCGCTACCTATTTAATAATGGTTGCATGACTTTAATCCCTTAATTGTGCCGGCTGTCAGGTAGCACAAAATACATCTCTACAGCCACCACAAGCTATTCAAGATAGCTTTCTTTTGGGATTATTTAGAACCGCAAAGCTGGTATTGAATACAGGAAGGGAGATCTACCTAGAGTGATTGCAGCCTGGGTAAATCTCCTTATTTGTGATGACTTTGGTAAGTTTAATCAGCTCCTAAACAGTGGATTAAAAATTATTTTGACATAAGGAGCCAACTAGCTTTTAAGGCAGTCATTTACATAGAAATCATTAAAAACCCTTTAAAAAAATTGATAGGTAAGGTAAGTTGGTAGGTATAAATTTCCAGATCCATTGGCAGCCAGTTTCCAGGTATTTGTCCAGACATGACTAAAGTTTATTGGTGCACATCTTTAATAAAGATGAGCCAAATACAGCAAGTCTCAAAGGTGAGTAACCGCTCACTTTTTTGTAAATATTTATCTTTCCATGACAGTACTGAAGATATGACACTTTGATACAATGTTAAAGCAATCTTTTTTTTAATTAAAAATCATATTTAAAAAAAACTTTAATATTTGGCTGTCTGCCAGCACACTTTCTGCAACAATTAAGAGATCAGCAGAAAAAAGAAGGCGAGGGGGAGGGGGATGTTTAAACAGAGTAGTGCCCATGGTGGGGCTGTGCAGTCCTTATAAGTGGACTTAAAGGGCAATTAGGACACTCACTAAACATTAGTCTTATTTTTTTTTACATCTCTCAAATTGTAGTTTCAGATAACGTAGAGTTGTTTGAGTATAGTGCCCTTATTAGTACAGAATGCATAGCAGTGTAAATTTGCTAGTAAGGTATAAACCGCTGGCAACAAAAGTGAGTACACCCCTAAGTGAAAAATGTCCCAATTTGCCATTTTCCTCCACGTCATGTGACTCGTTGTGTTACAAGGAAGGTCTAAGGTGTGAATGGGGAGCAGGTGTGTTAATTTGGAGTTATCGCACTTCCACTCTCTCTTACTGGTCATTGGTAGTTGAACATGGCACCTAATATTGGAATTGCAAAGCAGCAGATGTCCAGACCTAAACACTACTGTGCATCTGTGGTATATCCTGAAACAGAAGATTGTGGAGCGTAAGGTCTCTAACGTCCACCACTCTGTTGTTGTTATAGTGGGGTGGAAAGAATTCCAGTGAAGCCAGTGAAGTTCTAGTGAACTTCTTGCCCAAGAAGTTAAAGGGAATGTCCTTCCTGGTCACATGCAGGGTGGATAAAAATCAATGATTTAAAAAAAAAAATTAAATCAGATTTCTTTTTTAAAAATCGGATTTTTTAGTAAAAATGCTTTTTGGGGAAAATACATTACCATCTAAAGGTTATTCCATCATGATAAAAGATTAAGCATGCTGGATTGTTGTAGTTTCCAAACATCTGGAGTGCCAAGGAATTAGGGATTACTGTTAATTTAAAGGGCAACTAATGCCTGAAAACAATCCTTAATCAGGAGGATGTTAAATAGATTGCCTTTTATGGGAACTCTGCGGTCCATTTAAAAAAAGCCTGAAAATCTTACCTCGGTTTATACTTAAGTCAATCTTCCTCCTACCTTGCCCGCCGGCCCGCGATCCGCATCCTCGGTGTGCATCCAGATGATGTCACTACCCGCCGCCTCTCACTTTGAAAACTACAACTCCCAGCATGCTTTATTGCCGCAAACATCTTAAGTGGCAATACTTGCAAATAGGGGTAATCCTCCTTTATTTGTGCATACATATGCACAAATAAAGAAGTTTTACTCTTATTTGTAAGTATTTGCCACTTAAGATGTTTGAAAACTACAACTACCAGCAACAAAACATGCTGGAAGTTGTAGTTTCCAAACATCTTAAGTGGCAAATACTAACCCCCTCGGTTTATAATCGAGTCAATATCTTTTTCTCCTTTTTTAGCTAAAACTAGGTACCTCGTTTTTACTCAGTATATACGGTATCATAGATGCTTGGTTTAGTTTTGCAGTTCTCAACAATTTGACTCAGCAGAGATAACATGCCTCTTCTTCACAGCAAAAATGTTATAACATGAACAAAGTTGAGGAAAGACCTTAATCCTATTGTCTACAAACCTATGAATACAGAATCACCCCCCTTCAGTGCTCAGTTTCAAGAAGTTCATTGAATGGCTTTGTTTAAGCAAATAACATACGCTGTAAGTGTTATTGTTTCAGTTGAGTAAATCTATTTAAATTGTTATTTTAAAAATTTCATCTACTTGCATATTAAAGTTATACCACAAGAATTAAGTCGTTTTGTAGAAAACCATGATTTAAATCAGCCTTGCTGACTATGATTTAAATTGTGATTTAAATCAAATCCACCCTGGCACATGTCAGTTACCTGCCCCAAACCCCAACTGATATATTTAGAAATCATTAGATGTATTATTAACCATCTATTTAAGGATATTTTTTGCCTCTATTCTGGCAGATTAAGCCAGCTCCTTCCTCCATGCACAATCAAGGCTGTATCTGCTAACATCACAACCAATAATTAACTGCTGTTTCCCCTTCACTGCACATGCTCAAGCTTATAGCCGAGGGAGGATGCAGATACCTTTGCCCAAACAGAAGAGAACTTTTTATTAAATATCTAGTTACAAATGCATGTTAATAAACTGGTAAAAAATACCTGTTGGAATGTGGGTAAACAAGTCACCAGTTTGTTTTTTGTTTGTTTTTTTTTGTTTGTTTTAAGGGTGAACATGCAATACTGGAAATAATTGAGACAACTCAAAATACTGACACCTTGGGCACAATTTGGACATTTTTCCATTAGAATTGTAAACCCATTGGTTGTCAACAGTTTATACATTAATGGCTGTGTGTTGAGTTATTTTGAGGGAGCAGCATTTAACCTGCTATACAAGCTGTACACTGACTTGTCAATTATATCAAATGTGTATTCACTTTTGGGACATACTGTAAATCTGTTCACACTAAAATTTAGTGCTCCTAACAAATTAAGGCCCATTAGGTAAAATTGTAGGTGAACAATAGAAGTCAAGCGATGCAGGGTTTAAAACTACCTACAAACCTTCCTACATGAAAGATAGAAGGCTGGTTGAGACAATGCAAATATAATCTAGAAGCATTATTATTATTTCAGGAATACTCTGTAGATGAGGGAAATTAAAAAACAACATGAAAATATTCCGTTCTAAAAACTTCATTTCTAATTGCTTTTCCTTTAGATGTTCTGCTGCTTTGGATTCAATAGTGGTTTTCTGTAGCTCAAACTCTTCAATAGCTATTAAGTTCTTTCCTTTTCTGGAAGTTTATTTATAGACCTTCATGACTCTTTGCCTGGAAATGTTCACAAATATGGATTAAACACACAAACATAAAATACAACAAATTAATGTTAATTGCGTCCACAAAGTATAGTATAACAAAATAGTATTACTTCGCTGTAAATCTTTATTCTGCTTTTCTGCATACTAGTGCACCGTGTAAGCAGGAAGCACCACCCCAATTAATGCTGTAAGTTTGGATAGATTGCAGCAAACATGATCCTGGAACCATTTTAATTGTGGAGTAATCTTTTAAAAGTGGACACTTCTATGGATATAAAAGTTCCCCTTTAATTTAAACGGTGTACAAGACATTGTTATTAAAAAATGGGAGTACTAATCACTAAGTATTAGTCTACACCACGAAATTAGAATCACTTCCTGTAATGAGATTGAGGGTTGTTTGTGTGTGAACTAAACTGTTCCCTTACAGTGGTGCTGGAATATTAAGCAGTACTTATGCCATTGCCCACCAATGGAAGTGGGTTATAGTTTTATTAGTAGATGCAAGAGATAAATTTTAGTGGATTTTCTACTTGCCCTGTGTAATTGATTCCTAATTTTGAACCTTGAGATTATGGGCATTTGTGCCAAACAACTCAGGTGATTTTATCTAGATGGAATTTGATTCAGGACCATTAAAGGGGCATTTCCAGCCAAAAAAATATTTTTAACCTCCGTACCCCCCCAAAACCTAAGATGCATTTTAACCTTCCCTTGATCTGACACTCCCACACTGAGATATACCTACTTTTACCCTAGCAGATCCCTCGCTGGAAGTTGAAAGAAGTGGCTAGATGCCAGAAAGGAGTGCCTAGGCCCGAAACTCAGTTTGCAGTACATGGCATAAAAGTAGAACAACAGACGCAGACTTCTGCTACTTACCGTACTTTGGTATTGTCCTGTTGTTCAGATTTTTTCAGTGGTGCATTTTATACAAACTTCTCGCTCCCAATCTCAAACACAGCAAAAATATGTGCCATGGGCATAATTAAAGTGGAAGTCTGGCCCAAACTCGTGAAATTCTATTCTATGCCAGAAAATGTGCCATAATCAAATGGATAGTATCAGACCCACCAACAATAATCCAATGGATATCCCCAATGTCAGTTAAATTTAACAGAGAGAAAATATGATTCCATGACCAATAATAAAGCTGCATAAAAACTCACAAGCAAGTTACCTCCTGGGTGGGCTTCCCAATCAAATTACAAAAACATAATACCAATATCTCAGTTATGTGGTTAAGATTTGCATGAAAATGTGAAGTCTAAAGTAAGAACAAAATACGGTAAAGTAAGACAAAATGAGAATACAGATGCATAAAGGTTTAAGTTATATTGTTATGCAATAGAGAAGAAATGTCAATAATATTTTTACTCTGCTGTAAAAAGAAACATTTAAACACATGTGTAAATGTACACCAACTCAATAATGTGTTTTTAGATTATACTGATGGTGTAGTACAAAAAAAAAAAAGAAGCTGAAAAAAATATGTCACACAAGAAGTGAAATATTTGTTAGGTAGATTAAAAAAGAAAAAAATTACTTACTATTTTTTTGTTCAGATATCCTCTGTTAGCTCCTTTTAAGCAAATCCAGTTCTTGGTTGGTGTCCTTTCGTAAAGTGCGCATATCTTTTTGGAGTTTAGATACTTCTTTCGTAATTTTAATTTTACTTTCTGCTTCCTCAATTTTTTCTCAATGCATTTTTGAGACTGTGTTTCTCATAGATGACTTGAAGTTCATTCAAAGATTGGCTTTAAATTCTACTTCCTGTTTAAATGCATCAACTTCAGCATCTTTTTTTTAATTTATCTTGCAGAGCTTGGAACTCTTCCTGGAGTTTAGAAGCCAGTGTTCATTAGCCAACTTCTGTGTATGCAGTTCCAATAAAACAGTTGATGTTCTCAATCTCAGTCTGCTCTTTTTCATTGTTTTTCATCTTTAACTCTTTAACAATGCTTTCCAACTCCACTTTTCTGATCCTTTGATTTTACCTCATTTCTTATATTAGCTAAGTGTGTGTCTGCGTTTTTATGCTGCTCCAGTAATGACAAATATATATCTTTTTGCTTCTCTAATTCTTGTTGAAATCCATCTTCAAAACAATTCTCTCTTTTGCATGTTTTCATTTAAAAAACAAACATTTGATTTTCCAGATCCTTTTTTGCCTGTTCCTTGTCATCCAACTGAGACACAAGTTGTTTCCTAATAGAAGCTATTTTCTGTTCTGCTTTCTTCTTTAGTTCTAAAAGTTTATTTGCACTTTCTGCAGTTAGCTTTTCCTCCAGTGATTTTAGCTCTATATCTTTGCATTGACAAAGCTCAGTTTTCTCAAGTTGCCATTTTGTTTGCCTCGAGTCAAGGTCTTCTTTTAAAGCATCAATTTCTTTTTCAAGGCTAACACATTTTTCCTGTGTCTCCACTGCATAACTGTCAGATGCACACTGTACATGCTGAAGTTTTTCAATCAGTTCTTTCATCTTTTTACTCTCTTGGTTATTTTGTACTTCTATTTGATCAGTTAAACCTTTGTTTTCAGATATTAATTTGGCACATTGTTCCTCTAATTCTGAAATTCTAGATTTCTGAGCATCTAATTGTGTAGCCAAGTCAAATTCTTTGCTTTCACTTAATTCTTGTGTTTTTTCAGTGTTGCTGCGATGATGGTCAATTTCTTCCATTACAATTTTAAGCCTTTCATCTTTTTCAGACATTTCCTTCTTGCTCATTTCTACTTTATCTCTCAGTTCCTTCATAATATTGTTGTTTTGGACAAATTTGAGTTCTGCATTTTTCTTCCATTCATCAAACGTATTTTTAAGTTTTTCTGCCTCATCTAAGCATGATGCCTTTTCTTTATTCAAAACCTGAATGTTGGATGTCAAATCCTGAACTAGATTCTGTAGGTGCTTTTCCCTTTCTTTGTGCTGTGTTGTGAGATCAGATATGGCACTTTCTTTTTCTGCTAACGCCACACAATTCTCACTTTTATGTTTAAGTTCATTAATTAATGCAGAAAGTGAGGATAGTTCAGAGTCCTTGTCGTTTATTGTAGCTTTCAGAGAAGTTACAATATTTATATTTTCAGAAAGTTCTTTCTTCAGCTGAGTAATACAAGACTCTCTTTCATCAGCATCCTTCTGTTGGCTTCCTCCTTTTTTTAACATATCATATTGAAAATTTAGAGAATCAAGTTCTTGCTTAAGAGCTAGAACAGAGTTTTCTTTCTCCTGCAAGTGCAGAGTCATCTCACTGAGAGAAATGTTTACCAAGGCATGCTTTTTGGATAATAGTTCAAGTTGCTCCTCTAGCGCATAAATTTTACTATGTTGTTTCAGTTTTGTTTTTTTCAGATTGTGTGCACAGTTTTCAATATTTGTTATTCTAAACATAAATCTATTTATTTGTTCATTACATTTTTTTTGCAGTCCACTTGTTATTGATTCAAATAAATCCTCAGCATTCCTACAGCAAGAAATTAACTGTTTCTCTTGTTCAGATAAAATATGTCGAAAATTTTCTTCTTTTTCATTTAGCTTATCCTGCAGTAATTTTGCAAATTCTGTACTCTCTTTACTGCGAATTCTCTCTAACTCAATATAGCGGTCTTCTGCAAACTTTATCTTGCTAATGAATTCAATAATTTTGCCCTGGTTTTCATCCGCTAATGTTTTTAAATCATGAAGTTGCTGTTGCAACATTTCTTTTTCATTTTTCAGGTAATCACAGTCCTTTTCTAATCTCTCATATTGTACTTTTATATCACTTTTACTCTCAGTTAGGGACAATACCTGAATTGATGATTGATGCAATTGCTCTTGCAAGGCATTTAGAGAATCATCTAATCTTCTTTTCACTTCCTTGAGTTCTACCAATTGTTTGTCTGCCTCCTCTTTTTCTTGAATCAAGTTAGTAAACTGTGTTTTTGTGTCTGCGATGATCTGATCTTTTCCCTGAAGTTCTTCTTCATACTTTTCTTTAAGTTCCTCATTCGACTGATTTATTTTCTTCTTCCAGGATAGTTCTAACTCTGACAACTTTTTTTGATGACTTTCTGTAAAATTCTGGATCTGTTCTTTATGGTTCAGCTCCAACTTAGACAAAGCATCACTAATTCCAGATGAACTTGCATGTGCCATGTCACTCATCCTTTCATTAAATGCCTTTTCTTTGTCAATTAACTCATTCTGTTTCTTTTCTATTTCATTCCTTAGTTTGTTTTCCATCTGTGCATATTTATTCCTAGATGTTTCATGCTGTTCTTTTAGCTTTTGCTTTAGTTTTTCTAGTTTGCTTTCATAATTTTTGTTTTTTGTGGCATGTTCTTGTTGCAAAGATGCTATTTTCTTCTCTTTTTCTAAAAGATTAGAATTTAGTTCTAAAATGAGTTGATTGTGGTATTCTTTTACTTTTAAGTCTTCCTTTTCTTTCTCCAATGCAATTCTGTTTTTTTCTGTTATCTCTTTTTTCCACGATTCTATTTGTGCTTCACATTCCGTTTTAATAATGGTGAGTTTTTCAGTCATGTTTTTGCTTTGCTCTTCCATTTGCAATGTCAAGTTTTGCAACTGGTTCTTATAGGATTCTAATTCTTCCCCTAAAATCCTTAGCTCTGTTTCCTTTGTTTCTCCCAATACTTTAAAATTATCTCTTTCCTCCATTATAGAATTAATTTTTTCTTGCAACTCCTTCTGTTGTATTTCAGAAGCCTCTTCTTTTTCTTTTGTATTTATCTGTTGGGAATACTGCAATGCCTCCAATGTTTTGCAGACCTCCTTGTAGTCGGCCTCAATCTTAATACAAGCTTCATTCATTCGTTGTTTTTCTGCACTTAATTCGTGGAGCTCCATTTCCTTACTATCTAAAATTAATTTCATATTGTTTATTTTTTCTTTAAAATCTTTCTCCACACCCTGTGTAAGTATTTCCTTCTCTTTTTCAATTCTGACAATCTCTTCACTGTGTATAGTCTGTTCTGCTTTTATTAGGGCTTCACACTCTTTTTTAATATTGGCAATTTTATTCTCTGCATCTAAAAGTTTCTGCTTAATCTCCTGACGTGACTTTTGAGCTTCAGACAGTTCAGCAGAAAGGGCTTCAAGTTCAGTTTGCTTTATATCAAGTTTTTCCAATGTTTTTTCATTCATTTGTTGAATATGCTCCTGAAAGCTATGCTCTTTTGCCATTAATTGAGCATTAAAGTCCTGCTGGTACTTCTCTTTCAGCTCAGTAAGGTTGACATCATTCGCTTGTTTTAGAACCTCAAGTTTTTCTGAGAGCATTTTTTCTTGTTCCTGAACAAGGTATATTTCCTGCTTATATTTCTCAGAAATATCAGCTATTTCTGCATTGTGACTGGCTTTTTCTTTGGCAAATTCTTTAGACAGGTTTTCGTTTTCTTGTGCATATTTAGCAATACAATGCTCAAGCTCAAGAATTTTCTATAAATCAAGAAAAATTTAACAAAAGTTACTAAAACATTAAATTCAGAAAGAAAGAATAGGCATTCACTATTTGTAAGCTTTTTTTTACTTTAATATTTATCTGCTGTTTAGCTTGTAAAATCATATGAATTGATCATAAAGCTGAAAACCATGAAAAAGTTTACACATGTTAAAAAGTATTTGGGGAATTCACTGCTGGCCACAGGGGTACATTCTGGGGTAAAAGTTGCGCTTACCTATTTAATAATGGTTAGCATGACTTTAATCCCTTAATTGTGCCGGCTGTGCAGGTAGCACAAAATACATCTCTACAGCCACCACAAGCTATTCAAGATAGCTTTCTTTTGGGAATTATTTAGAACCGCAAAGCTGGTATTGAATACAGGAAGGGAGATCTACCTAGAGTGATTGCAGCTCTGGGTAAATCTCCTTATTTGTGATGACTTTGGTAAGTTTAATCAGCTCCTAAACAGTGGATTAAAAATTATTTTGACATAAGGAGCCAATCTAGCTTTTAAGGCAGTCATTTACATAGAAATCATTAGAAAACCCTTTAAAAAAATTGATAGGTAAGGTAAGTTGGTAGGTATAAATTTCCAGATCCATTGGCAGCCAGTTTCCAGGTATTTGTCCAGACATGATCTAAAGTTTATTGGTGCACATCTTTAATAAAGATGAGCCAAATACAGCAAGTCTCAAAGGTGAGTACACGCTCACGTTTTTTTGTAAATATTTATCTTTCCATGGGACAGTACTGAAGATATGACACTTTGATACAATGTTAAAAGCAATCTTTTTTTTAATTAAAAATCATATTTTAAAAAAACTTTTAGGATATTTGGCTGTCTGCCAGCACACTTTCTGCAACAATTAAGAGAATCAGCAGAAAAAAGAAGGCGAGGGGGAGGGGGGGATGTTTAAACAGAGTAGTGCCCATGGTGGGGCTGTGCAGTCCTTATAAGTGGACTTAAAAGGGGCAATTAGGAGCACTCACTAAACATTAGTCTTATTTTTTTTTACATCTCTCAAATTGTAGTTTCAGATAACGTAGAGTTGTTTGAGTATAGTGCCCATTAAGTAGTACAGAATGCATAGCAGTGTAAATTTGCTAGTAAGGTATAAACCGCTGGCAACAAAAGTGAGTACACCCCTAAGTGAAAAATGTCCCAATTTGCCATTTTCCTCCACAGTGTCATGTGACTCGTTAGTGTTACAAGGAAGGTCTAAGGTGTGAATGGGGAGCAGGTGTGTTAAATTTGGAGTTATCGCACTTCCACTCTCTCTTACTGGTCATTGGTAGTTGAACATGGCACCTAATATTGGAATTGCAAAGCAGCAGATGTCCAGACCTAAACACTACTGTGCATCTGTGGTATATCCTGAAACAGAAGATTGTGGAGCGTAAGGTCTCTAACGTCCACCAGCTCTGTTGTTGTTATAGTGGGGTGGAAGAGAATTCCAGTGAAGCCAGTGAAGTTCTAGTGAACTTCTTGCCCAAGAGAGTTAAAGGGAATGTCCTTCCTGGTCACATGCAGGGTGGATAAAAATCAATGATTTAAAAAAAAAAAATTAAATCAGATTTCTTTTTTAAAATCGGATTTTTTTTAAGTAAAATGCTTTTTGGGGAAAATACATTACCATCTAAAGGTTATTCCATCATGATAAAAAGATTAAGCATGCTGGGAGTTGTAGTTTCCAAACATCTGGAGTGCCAAGGAATTAGGGATTACTGTTAATTTAAAGGGCAACTAATGCCTGAAAACAATCCTTAATCAGGAGGATGTTAAATAGATTGCCTTTTATGGGAACTCTGCTGTCCATTTAAAAAAAGCCTGAAAATCTTACCTCGGTTTATACTTAAGTCAATCTTCCTCCTACCTTGCCCGCCGGCCGCGCGATCCGCATCCTCGGTGTGCATCCAGATGATGTCACTACCCGCCGCCTCTCACTTTGAAAACTACAACTCCCAGCATGCTTTATTGCCGCAAACATCTTAAGTGGCAAATACTTGCAAATAGGGGTAAATCCTCCTTTATTTGTGCATACATATGCACAAATAAAGAAGGTTTTACTCTTATTTGTAAGTATTTGCCACTTAAGATGTTTGAAAACTACAACTACCAGCAACAAAACATGCTGGAAGTTGTAGTTTCCAAACATCTTAAGTGGCAAATACTAACCCCCTCGGTTTATAATCGAGTCAATATCTTTTTCTCCTTTTTTAGCTAAAACTAGGTACCTCGGTTTATACTCGAGTATATACGGTATCATAGATGCTTGGTTTAGTTTTGCAGTTCTCAAAACTAAATTTGACTCAGCAGAGATAACATGCCTCTTCTTCACAGCAAAAATGTTATAACATGAACAAAGTTGAGGAAAGACCTTAATCCTATTGTTCTACAAACCTATGAATACAGAATCACCCCCCTTCAGTGCTCAGTTTCAAGAAGTTCATTGAATGGCTTTGTTTAAGCAAATAACATACGCTGTAATGTTATTGTTTCAGTTGAGTAAATCTATTTAAATTGTTATTGTAAAAATCTTCATCTACTTGCATATTAAAGTTATACCAGCAAGAATTAAGTCGTTTTGTAGAAAACCATGATTTAAATCAAGCCTTGCTGACTAGTGATTTAAATTGTGATTTAAATCAAATCCACCCTGGCCACATGTCAGTTACCTGCCCCAAACCCCAACTGATATATTTAGAACATCATTAGATGTATTATTAACCATCTATTTAAGGATAATTTTTGCCTCTATTCTGGCAGATTAAGCCAGCTCCTTCCTCCATGCAGTCAATCAAGGCTGTATCTGCTAACATCACAACCAATAATTAACTGCTGTTTCCCCTTCACTGCACATGCTCAAGCTTATAGCCGAGGGAGGATGCAGATACCTTTGCCCAAACAGAAGAGAACTTGTTATTAAATATCTAGTTACAAATGCATGTTAATAAACTGGTAAAAAATACCTGTTGGAATTGTGGGTAAACAAGTCACCAGTTTGTTTTTTGTTTGTTTTTTTTGTTTGTTTTAAGGGTGAACATGCAATACTGGAAAATAATTGAGACAACTCAAAAATACTGACACCTTGGGCACAATTTGGACATTTTTCACTTAGAATTGTAAACCCATTGGTTGTCAACAGTTTATACATTAATGGCTGTGTGTTGAGTTATTTTGAGGGAGCAGCAATTTACACTGCTATACAAGCTGTACACTGACTTGTCAATTATATCAAAGTGTATTCACTTTTGGGACATACTGTAAATACTGTTCACACTAAAATTTAGTGCTCCTAACAAATTAAGGCCTCATTAGGTAAAATTGTAGGTGAACAATAGAAGTCAAGCGATGCAGGGTTAAAACTACCTACAAACCTTCCTACATGAAAGATAGAAGGCTGGTTGAGACAATGCAAATATAATCTAGAAGCATTATTATTATTTCAGGAATACTCTGTAGATGAGGGAAAAATTAAAAAACAACATGAAAATATTTACCGTTCTAAAAACTTCAATTTCTAATTGCTTTTCCTTTAGATGTTCTGCTGCATTGGATTCAATAGTGGTTTTCTGTAGCTCAAACTCTTCAATAGCTATTAAGTTCTTTTCCTTTTCTGGAAGTTTATTTATAGACTCTTCATGACTCTTTGCCTGGAAATGTTCACAAAATAAGGATTAAACACACAAACATAAAATACAAACAAATTAATGTTTTAATTGCGTCCACAAAGTATAGTATAACAAAATAGTATTACTTCGCTGTAAATCTTTATTCTGCTTTTCTGCATACTAGTGCACCGTGTAAGCAGGAAGCACCACCCCAATTAATGCTGTAAGTTTGGATAGATTGCAGCAAGAAACATGATCCTGGAACCATTTTAATTGTAGGAGTAATCTTTTAAAAGTGGACACTTCTATGGATATAAAAGTTCCCCTTTAATTTAACAGTGTACAAGACATTGTTATTAAAAAATGGGAGTACTAATCACTAAGTATTAGTCTACACCACGAAAAATAGAATCACTTCCTGTAATGAGATTGAGGGTTGTTTGTGTGTGAAACTGAAACTGTTCCCTTACAGTGGTTGCTGGAATATTAAGCAGTACTTAATGGCCATTGCCCACCAATGGAAGTGGGTTATAGTTTTATTTAGTAGATGCAAGAGATAAATATTTAGTGGATTTTCTACTTGCCCTGTGTAATTGATTCCTAATTTTGAACCTTTGAGATTATGGGCATTATGTGCCAAACAACTCAGGTGATTTTATCTAGATGGATATTTGATTCAGGACCATTAAAGGGGCATGTCCAGCCAAAAAAATATTTTTAACCTCCGTACCCCCCAAAACCTAAGATGCATTTTAACCTTCCCTTGATCTGACACTCCCACACTGAGATATACCTACTTTTACCCTAGCAGATCCCTCGCTGGAAGTCCCTCCTCCAGCTTTCTATTTTGAGTCGGTTAAGAGCACGCAGGAGCAGAGCATGCTTTGTTACAGTCTCTTTCAGGTATGGACTGTCATGCATTGGCTGTGACGTCACTGTCACAGCAAGGACTAACAGTAAATACCTGGAAGAAGGCAGGAGGCGGGACTTCTGTCAAAGGATCAGCTGCAGTAAAAGTTGAACAAAGGTAAGATTAAAACGCATCTTAGGTTTTCGGGGGTAAGGCTTAAAGGGCATCTACAGTGGGAAAATTAACTTTTTTTCCTTTCCTTCCATGTGTTCTATAATTCCCTTTTTCCAGATTCCCTCTCTGTCCTGAGATACACCAGGTAGAAGAATATGTGATTGCATTCCTCTACTCCTACTTGGACTGTCAATCAAATCCATGTGACGTGATCCCCCCCTCCCTGCTCTGTAATAAACATAGAGATAAGAGCATTAGCAGGGGGAGAGATGTAGCTTTGATGGTAGATATAAGGCTGCACTTGACCCTCCTTCTTAATAGCTTTCACTGATTGATGATGGGTCAAAAAGTGAGAGATCGTAAACTGATCTCCTTCTTCTTCCGTGTCTCCAGGACAGCTTGCTTTCTATTGGCCACTGTGCGTGGGTGTGTTTTTCAGGATGTTGAACATTTAACTCCTACTGCACATGAAAAGCTTGTCGGTTAGCCGGAGTTGAGACATGGAGGAGGTAACAGAGGGGAGGGGGAAGGGGGGAGTGCTGCACAGAGATCTGACACCATGGTTAAACAAAGTCCCTGACAGAGATAGGATTTAGGCAGCACAGAGTACATGAATTTAACTTTGCAAAGGGGCAATGTGTTTTTTTCACTATAGATGCCCTTTATATCACTTAGTTATTTTTTTTACTGGATTTGCCCTTTAATACCTTGGAGGGATAAATGAAGAGATTTGTTTTTCTTGTTTCTACCAGAAGCACCTAATGAATATTAATATTTGTGATCCCAAAAATCTTTTATATATAAAGATAAGTTAAAAAAAAGGAGACACAAATGTGTGATTGAATATGGGCAACCTGTGTATTAAGTGAAACATAGCAGTGAATACAAGACTTGTGGACCATGAAATATGCCAGTTATTAATTAATGTTCTGGTTTTAGAATGTAGACACAGTTATACTTATACATATTTGCAGTAAGGTAAAAGCTTAATGGACAACTAAAGCCTCAATGAATTAGAAGGCAGATCTCCTTGATATAAAAACAGTAATCCATGTCTTACCTCTCATTTTAATACGGTTGTTGAGAAATTAAAATTTTTATCATGAGGTTTGTGTCTTATTTCCCAGTGTTCCAGTATTGCAGTGTGGTTACTGACCTTTACACATGCTCAGTCCTAAGATACTGCAGGAACTTTTTACAGTTGGTCACTCCCACTAGTAGCCTCTAGCCATTTACAGGAGAGAATAGGCAAGGGAGCATGTGAATGAGATCAGGGGTGTGGCCAGACACTCTACATACACACATTTATTTTATCCAGTTCTTAGAGTGGTAACATTTATTTTAAAGCTATTTACTGTACTGCTATTTTGCAGTTTATTGGTGTTTTTAGAGGACATATGTCCAGATTCTGGAGTGTAAAAATGTGGGTTTAATTCTCCTTTAATGCACCATCACATGCATGGATACAATTTAAAGAGAAATCTTGATGTGACCGTAAGACCTTGACGAAGTTTGGGGAAGAAACTGACGTAGGTCATTGGAGTAAAACCATCCATAAGTCCATATAATAGCCAGATGTGCTGGAGATTGCGAGTGTGCTGTTCTCCATATCTACTGAAGGTGCTTGGAAAATTGGAGAGCTGATGACTGGGTGAAGATAGCAATTGGAAGAGAGACTGACACTCACAAGGGTAATATATCCAGCATCTGGATGGATAAGAGCAAATTCGTGAGTATTACTAAGCAGCCTGTGTACAGCTATTTAAGTCCCATAAAGGCTCCATTTTGAAAGCACCATAAAGACAGCAAAAGTTATGAAGTGCCATATTTACAAGGATTATTTGAAAAGTGGCGTTTAGCTGATCAATATGATGAACTTTGATGTGTGACACTATTCTGGTGATAACAATGTTTTGGCACAGGGAATCTTTTCATCTAGAAAAACACAGTTAGCTTCTTTGGTTCCTAAGTTATAGGCTTTTAAAGTTTAGGTTCATACACACGTGCCACACAATGTGTATGAACAGCCAAAATGGCCATTCATCAAGCGTCGCGGTTCAGCACCCACGATTGCACATGTATGCAAACCTTTACACACAGACAGTCAGGATAAACAAGGAAGTGTGTGGCACGATGTGCTGTGTGAGAAACCCCCCCCCCCCCTCCAAAAAATTATCTTTTCAGAAGATATTTAAAGACACCCTTTATCCTGCTATAGGCTTGCATAGATAGCAGCTAGACGCCTGATCCTGGAGTTGTTTTAAAGGTAGGAATGTGCTCTATTTAATAAAGGAGACCACAGTTACCCTTTGACTAAACAAAATAAAAGCAAAATCATGAAATTTCTTCTGTGCACAAAGTTAAATATTCTGCGGGCACTGAAAGAGTTAAAGGGGAAGTTCAGTGCAAATACATATTAGAACCTAAAATGGCAGCTCACTAATGTCAACAGCAGGGAACAGCAAAGGGTATGAAACCAACTGATTTTTCAAAATGGGAGAGAATATCTAGAATAAATAAGAAGGCATTACACAAACTAACAATTTAACAAATATTGATAATTTCCACTGAACTGTCCCTTTAACAACCAATATGTAAAAGGAAAATAACTATGAAAAAATATATGACAATAGGAAACATGTGACGCTATTAATAGAACAGTCTATTAAATAAAATTTAAAAAAACATACAAGAGCTACTTTGAGATGATCCTGGAATTCTTGTTCTTTGATGCATAAAATTTCATTATAATCCTGTTCTTTCTTAAGCAATGCCGCAGCATGTGACTTTTCAATTTCACTTATACGGCTGTCGCATGATTTCTAGATCGTAAGATATAATACATTTTATATAAATACAGATTGCTTATAAATATTACAACTGAATTCACTTTTGTTAAACATGCATTACAAGATAATTTCAAAAATGCTAAGAAAATCAGCACTGGTTGCTAGCATATAACACTAGTATATTGTCTGGTATTAAACCAAAAAATTCTGATGTAGACTTACGTAACAAATGCAGCTGTCAAAACACTTGCAGGCTTAATTACAGAGAAATGCAAGAACAGAGGGTGTAATTATTTAATATTGCCCTTGTGGCTCTAGGAAAATTCTGTTCTGGAGTTAACATTTGCATGACTTTAAATTTGTAAAATAGCTGGTGTTAAGTCATGATAAAGGGCCACAAATGCATTAAAAACCACTTGTAGGGGCTGTGTACATTCATTTAAAACCGATGTTTATAATTTTAAATGGGTATCACTTAAGATAGAAACATTTTTATAGTGCCTCTCTGTAAATTAGCCCATTTCTGTGCCCTACTCTGAATACGGAGTTACCTATCTTGGTTTACACATAGTAGTTGTTGAGGAAAAGTAAAAAGGAATACTGTCAGAGTGAACATCTGGACTAAAGGGTTTTAATAAGAATCAGAAAGAAAAGGTATCTAATAATAGTAAGTCAATTCAACTGGACTTGTTATATTAAATAAAACCATAAATAATTTATCCAATGGGATTTATCAGTAGATACAACTTTTAGGAAGATTTAATTACTAATAAAGTAGAGGATGATGCTGGTTAAGAGGGGTCCATTAAAAAGCATTCAGGGACACAACATCTTCGGGTAAGCTTTTTAAAGGGCATCTATAGTGAAATTTATACATTGCCCCAATCCAGACATTAAAAAGGTTAGTGTATGCTGCCTTATTCCCATCTTCCTCTGTGGCTCCGTGTTTGCACACACTGCAGAGCTCCCCTTTCCCCACTCCCCCTCACCTCTCTGGTCATTCCCCCATTCATATAATCCAGCTGTGCACCAAGCCTGTGAAACAAGCTCATTAATCCTCCTACATGTCACTCTAACCTTTGTAAACAAAAAAAAAAAATCTGTATGCAAGCCTATAGAGAGCAAGTGTCTCCTTTGTTCTGGAGATATTTGCAACATAAGGAGGAGGGTGAGTTAGGAGAGAATCGAGTCCTGCCTTATCACTGCAGCCCGATCTCCCTTTGACAGGCAATAAATTGGTGAAAGCTGCTCCACCCTCCTTCCCTTTACTTTTGTTTTTAACCGAGTATTTTCCAAGCATTTTAGAAAGCAGGAAGGAGTCATTGGGAGACTTGCTATAAAACATGTGTAAGCCTACACACCACCAGCATGCTGTTAGGGGATTTGATTGACAGCTAAAGCAGGAGAGGTGTATTGAAGTCTTGACTTCTTTTAACTTGTATATCTCGGTACAGAGGAGGATACTCTGGGGGTTGGGGGGAATTATAGAAAGAAAAAAAAATTACATTTTCCCTTTGATGCCCTTTACATGCCCTTTAATAATAGTACAAATGTTATGTAACTTGTACAATTATTTGACAACTGTTAGGCAGGAAATGTGGGTATTGCCGAGTAGGTTTAACTAAATGGATGTGTCTTTATCTAACAATAAATACTGTAGTGGATAATGTACCCCCTACTGTAAATTATAAGGATATTAGAATTCACAGAGGAGTTCCGTGACCATATAAAAGCACGAGGCCGGAGGCCGAGGTCCTTTTATACAGGCCACGGAACTCTGAGGTGCCTTCTAATATCCCTATGAATTTACAGTAGGGGGTACATTATCCGTTATAACCCACCCCTCCCCACCCTCATTTATAAACAAACCCATGGTAATTGTGCAGTCCACAGGCTGCTGTACAAGTTTACAGGCTAACACCCCCCCACACACACACACACACTCTGTCATTACCGATCCTTCTTTCCTGTCCTGCCCCGTGTCAGTGTGTTGTTTCTGCAGAAGCATAGGAAGGTCAGCTGACCTCTTCTCCTCCTGGCAGTCACGGGTCCTGATTGGACCACCCACCTGCTCCTTTCAGTGTTCCGTATTCTAGCAGCTTAGACCGCACCCCTCCTGCTTCCTCCTGGATTCCCTCACACACACCCGGCTTCTCAAACCTGGTTCCAGCTGATGCGGCTCTTCATTAGATGAAAAGGTACGGCTTTTGAGGTACTTCCGTGTTATTATCGGCGCACTACTGCGTAGTAGCGTGCCGATTATAAGGATATTATTTACAGTTTATCCCCATAGGGATCAATGGAAGGGGTGGGTTATATAGTGGATAATGTACCCCCTACTGTAAATTATAAGGATATCATAAGTCACCGAGGAGTTCCGTGACCATATAAAAGCACGAGGCCGCAGGCCGAGTGCCTTTTATACAGGGCACGGAACTCCGAGGTGTCTTCTAATATCCGTATAATTTTCTGTAGGGGGTACATTATCAATTATAATTCACCCCTTTTCGAGTTTTTTGTGTTAGACATTCCCTGCCTGTTCTGTGTTAAACACTGCCTGTTCTGTGTTCCTGTTCTGTGTTAAACACTGCCTGTTCTGTGTTCCTGTTCTGTGTTCAACACTGCCTGTTCTGTGTTAAGACATTCCCCTCACCTTAGTTTCACACATACCTCCTTTTTGCCTGCACAGTAACTCTTTGTGGCTTCCCCCTCCTCAACCCCCCCCTTTACCTTTCATGGAAGGCAGAGCAGCAGCATCCCGATGTTTCAGTTTCCTCCCCCGCTGTCAGGAAGAGTTACAGCTAATTAAATATTCACTTCACTCTCCGCCCCCTCTGCTTCCGCACAGAATTTCCTGGCTGAGGATGACTCAGCATGAGGTTGGGCGTGCTGCATACAGACTCCACAGTGAGTAAAAGACACGGGGCATCACTACCTTGTTATAATCGGCGCGCTACTACGCAGTAGTGTACATCCAGGACATGTAAACTGGGGCAAATCATTTTTTAACTAATCACACAGTAATTAGCATAAATTACCACCAATCTTAAATCTGCTTTTTTTTCTTCTCTGACCTTCCTATCCCCTTGTTTTTTTTGCTCTGTGGGTTTTACTTTTTAAGGGGGCGAGGCACAGCTAGTCAGTAAAGAACTATCAATCACCCAGCCCCACCCATTGACACACTACATGTAGAAATTATCCATTCTATAAAAGTAAAGCTTATTTCTCTGTCACTGCATGGCTAATTGATTCAGCAAGAATCAGGAAAAAGAATAAGCATGATTTGTTGCTCTGTGCTCTTTTTGTGCAGGTAAACACAATTTTGCAGTTAGCTCCTGGCTGTGTAAATTAAGTCCCAAAGTAGCACTGTACCTAGATAAATCAATTACAAAGTTGTTCCCCCCCCCCACACACACACACACACACCTTCAAACTCCTACAGCTAAAAGAAATTCTAACTTGATTCAAGCAGTTATTACAGCTCCTAGTGCTGCTTACCTTCCTATTGCAAAGCAGTTTTACCTTCACTTAGGTGAATGCTATTGGCTCAAGTGAGGCACAGATCACCTTCACTGCATATGCTCCACACTCCATTTGTGCCTCAGTTTTGGGAGGGGGTGGTTTCATCGAGAGGAGACATGCATATTAAATAGGAGTTAGCTAAACGGGACATGAGGAGATCTAGTGACAGTGAGCACTGAGAGCAAAAAGGGATCAAGTTCCTGACCATCAAGATTAAGGGGTGTTTAGTTTGAAATACTGAAATCTGTTTTGAAATGTGCAATTGCACTTATGCATTGGTTCACTTTAGGGCTAGTTAGTGGGCATGTTTTGGTGTACACCCAAGCATGTAGCATACCATATGATTCAGTACATTTATGAGATTAATGGGGTTTTTTCTTGACAAAGGGGTTAATTATGATTTCTTAATTTTGAATTACCGTATATACTCAAGTATAAACCGAGGTTTTCAGGCTTTAAAAAAAGCCTGAAAATCTTACCTCGGTTTATACTCGAGTCAATGCGGATCGTGCGGCCGCCGATCAAGGTAGGAGAAACATTTACTTTATTTACACAGGGACACACTTAAGTGGCAAATACTTGCAAATAGGGGTAAATCCTCCTATATTTGTGATACAGTCTACAATAAAGCGTGCTGGGAGTTGTAGTTTCCAAACATCTTTAGTGGAAAATACTACCCCCTCGGTTTATACTCGAGTCAGTGTGGTTTTCCTCCTTTTTTACCTAAAACTAGGTACCTCGGTTTATACTCGGGATAGTTTATACTCGAGTATATACGGTATGCTTTCCATTTTTTTTAGAAACTGGTAAAAGCACAACATTTTATGAAGGATTGCATACAGAATTCTGCTTGTATTTGTTAAACAGTATCAACATTTCATAGCTGAATTTGTGTACAAAATATATGAAATGTGTTTCAAAATATATAGTTTGTTGGGGGTATTTTGAAATAGAGGGGTGTTTAGTATGAAAAAAAAAGCTGCTCAAAAAACAAAACTGACTGAATAGATTTATTGTAATTGCACTTACGCATTTTTGCTCATTCAGGGCTAGTTGGTGGCCATGTCACTGTGTACACTCACGCATACTGTTTGATTTGGGACACTTGGAAGACTGATATATAGTGGAGTTTTTTACTTGTTGTCATTTATTAAGCATAACAAAAAACAAGTATAATCGCTTAAGTACATACATAGTAAAGAGGTGTACTAACAATGGAGTATTGTCCAATTTTCTTGTTTAGTTAGTTTTGTTAATACAGGAGCACCCATGTGGTATAGTAACCTAGAAAGGGGTGGGATTCATTAAAGTTGGTCTTGAAACAAGTGGTACAATATGAGGTGGTTATGTATATATAGTATCATTACATGGTCAATAATAATTGCATAGTTAGGGCTAGGGGATGATCATCACTGCATATCTTGGGGGATGGGCTGCATCCAGGTGCGGACTATTTGTTTTTTAGCTAAGAATATGGCTTCTATTAAGAGCATTTTGACAGGTGTGGTAATATTTAGGTTGTCCATCATGCAAAGTAGGCAAGCCTTTGGATCTAGACCCACAGGGGAACCCATGTAGTAATTGTTGGACTTGCGGCCAGTAGTCCTGTGTGTTCAGGCAGGACCAGATCATGTAGTAGAATGAGCCCAGGTCATTTTGACATATGGGGCAGAGGGGGCTTCTGTCTGGTCTGTATTTTGACATTTGTTGCTCTATTTAACATATAAATCTGGGAGAACCGGTCAGTTGCCTTTGGTGAGCATTTTTACACACTAGTAGGGCTTCCTCCCACTCTTCCTCCTCCAGGTGTCCCAGGTCTCTTTTTAGTTTGAGTTTTATATTTTGCTTGAGGGCTGTGCAGTATACAGTAGATTATGGATATCTGTTTTGAGGGCTTTTGTTGTTGTAGAATCTCTAACAGTGGGTTGTTTGACAGGTTGATTTTGGAATTGGGTATGAAAGGCATGTCTGACTTGAAAGTATCGGAAGAGCATCTGGTTGTGTAGGTTATAGTCTTGTTGTAACTGCTCGAATTGTTTAAGTCGTGTACCACGGAGTAGGGTAATTCCAAAGTTGTACCAGGTTTTGGGTTCAGGGAGTGATTGAAATTCATGGAGGTTTTTGTTATGCCAAAGGGGTGTTTGTCTATGCAGAGTTGGTATGTGGATTAGTTGGAGGGCAATATCCTAAATTCATATATATAAAACAACAATTTAGGTCCTGTAACTTGCAATACAAGGAAAAAAGCAACAGCTTTATCCTAATCTGAGAAATCCAACAGAGGTAATCAGGGGTTAAAAAGAAATATTCCAGTTTTATTTGTTTCAAAAGTTTTTAACCCCTGATTACCTCTGTTGGATTTCTCAATATCCTAAATTTATGTGCCTTGGTTCAGCATATGGGGGACTGAGGATGTTAGTTCGCTACCTCTGCCTCCTCAGGTGTCCAGTTACACCAAGGGGGTGTTTGCTCCAGATTTGTATTTTTTTGTTTTACAGTGGAGGTTTATGCTTATTGTTTGCAAGGAAGGCCAGCAATTTGCCACATTTTCTCCATGCTTGTAGTAGTTTTCTGATTGGAAGTGAAGTTTTTGAAAGCATTAGCTGGTTGGTCAGTCTGGCCTGTAGTTTAAATGCCAGGAACTTCTCTAGGGAAGTTCCTGGCAAGGAAGTTTGTATTTTTCTGGATGCTTGCTCAAGGGACAGTCTGTCAGTGTGTTCAGCTATTGCAGTTCGACGTTTGACATTTATAGGTGAGGTGAGTGTTACCTTGGCATGGAGCTTAAACGGCTTCCATATAGCGATCATGTTTGCAGAGCCAACGTTGTGTTAGAAGAAAGTGTCCCATTCCTCAATGAGGCCCACATCGCCCAGGAGGAAAGTGAGCCAGAAGGGGTTGACGTTCCATCTGGGAGGGGGGGTTGGGATCATCCAGTCCAATTCAGTGTTAGTTGGCAGGGTGAGTGGTCCGATAGTGGGTTGTAGGGATATGTTGAGTGTTCAAGATAAGGGATCAATTGTTTGCTTACAAGGATCATATAAATCAGGGACATAGAATTGAAGGAGGATGAACAGGGATAAGCAGTTGCGTTAGAGTGCAAGTGGTGCCAGGAGTCTGTCAAGTTCAGCAGTGGTAATAGTCTGCCGAATCTAGTGACAGGTTTGATCCATCATGGATGCTTGACATGGTGGGGGGTGGTAAATAGGATGCCATTAGTAGGGGCTGCCTTGTAGTTTGCTATGCAGGAAGACATATGTACAATCTCATGTCTAGTAGTTCAACTGGGCGGTTTTGGTAATGAAAACTGCAACTCCCCTAGAGGAGGTGGTATGTCCCACATGATGCATCCAGCCAACCCAAGGGCGTCTCGGGGTGGCTTTATTTTGTCCCAGTAGGTGTGTTTCAGTTAGGGCTATGACATATGGGCGGAGTTGTTAAGGATGTTGGGGCACGGCTGTTCGTTTGGTCTTATTTTGGATGTTGCATTTTTACTATGATTTTCTAACTGAATCATGCTTTGAATTCTGCACCCAGAATTCTGCTCATATTTGTGAAAGAATTTGGTAGCTGAATGTCTGTACATTCCATAAATATAGAGTTTGTGGGGAGTATTTTTAACATTATGGGTGTTTAGTTTAAAAACAGAAAAAGCTGTTTGAAATGAATGTGTAATAGTACTTGGTTCTTTCAGGGCTCGTTTGTGGCTGTGTCTTGGTGTACACTCACACATTTAGCATACGTTTGATTCAGGACATTGAGGAGACCGGCAGCCAATCAGATGTGGCAGCCGGTCCGGACCCTCTCTGCAGCTTCTGGTTTGCAGGGAGGAGCAGGAGACAGCCGCAGGAATGAACATTATGACAAAAATGTTAGTTTAGTTTAAGTGAAAGCGATTAACTTTGTAACTGTATCTTGATTACACAATAGGGCGGGGGGGGGGCCTCTCAATTTTCACCCATATATTATAAAAAAAAAAATTAACGGGGGGCGGAGCCTGACCGAGCAGCATGGCAGACGTGTATTAGGAGAGCTCTGCACTGCAGAGGCATCAAAAGCTATATTTTAAAGCTAAAAGTGAATCTATGAGAGGGGAAAAGAGGTCCTAACCTTGCAGAAATGGCTCCACCAAAAAAACAAGCTGAAAACAAGGGAGAACTGACGAATTATTTCCCAAAATCGGACTTTCCCACGGACGACACACAGACCCGCACAGCCTAAAAAGCATGGCACCAGCGTCGCTCCCCAACAGAGCACTGTAACAAGAGAGGACATCGCCAAACTGTATAAAGATTTAGAAGCGGTGATTAAAACTGCCCACACAAATACAGTATTGGAGATGAGACGAGAGGTGGCGGCACTGGGAGAGCGGGTATCGGAATTAGAGCACTCACAGGGCCACGTGGCGAGATACTGTGGTCAGACGGAGGCCGACATCAACGAGCTCCGGATGCAGCTACACTCACTACAAGACGCACAAGAGGATTCCGAGAATCGATCTCGCAGGTGCAACATACGTATTAGAGGCATCCCAGAGGATGTTAAAGAACTTACACCATACCTGGAAGCGTTGTTCCATATGTTGGCGCCGCAACTTCCATACAATGACCTAAAGATGGACCGTGCACACAGGGCCCTACGCCCCCCGTCTGGCCCTGACCAACCACCTAGGGACATCATAACGTGCCTCCATTATTACACCACAAAGGAAGCCATACTGAAGGCTGTCCGCAACAAACCCTTGGTGAAATATGAGGGCCACATTTTGCATTTTTTCCAGGACCTTGCTCCCAGAACTCTGGGACGAAGGAGAAATTTGCGGCCCCTGACGGAAATACTTCAGAGCAGAAAAATCCGATATAGGTGGTGCTTCCCTCTTCGGCTGCAGGTTCAACATAATGGGAAAACCCTGTATGCTACCACCATGGAGGACGCACCCGAAATGGTGAGATCGCTTGGAATAGAAGGAGAAGCCATAAACCCTCCTATAGCAAAAACCACGAGAATCTCACCTCCAAAGGACACTTGGACTCATGTACCCTCCCCCCATGATGCACCTAAATAATGGTAAGAACACCCTATAAACTTCATACAATAGCCTTATTATTAAAACAGAGGACATGGACTCTAGGTGGGAGGTTTTATCGTCCTGTGATAGACAGAAACAGACATGGGAAAGAAAGAAACGAGGGATTGAATATCACTAGCACCAAACCCCCAAATTTAAAAGGGAACCCAGCTTCGCTTGACCTGTACGACTAGAAGACTGTGAGAAGGCATTTGCCTATGGGATAGAGAGATCGGATCCAGATGGGACGGCTACTGAAGTATATCCGGCTGCACCAACAAATTTGTAAGACCCTAAATGACTAAAACTCACTCGGATGGTATCCGCGACTAAATCGATTCTGAAGAGATGACCCACCATCCTCCGTCAAAGATAGATGAGGGACACAGTATGAGAGCCACCCGAAGCTGGTTAACCGTCTTCCCTTCACACATATAACTTAAGGGGAAGATAGCTGGAAGTCGGTTTGGGAACAACCTATAATTTGAACATGGGCACAGTGGGATCCACCACATGTATATCTGAACCTACACCTATTACAAACGGGGGAAACAAGGAGCAAAGAAAAAGCCTGAACCTTATAACCCACCATACAGCCTACAAAAAGGTCCTATAAAAAGCCTACATAAACATCTTAAAACTATCAAGACTTTGATTCTAAGAAGCTCCAAAGAAGAACTCCAGATTTCCACAATAGCTAAGTTTACTATAGAACTATATTGATATTTAAATACGTTTTAAAATAACCACTGTGCCTTCTACGTTTAAATGTTTGTGTAGAGAAAATATTTGTATATAAAGTTTGGAAACGCTATATCAATAGCATTATTATAGGGGATATCAGACCTGCATATAACACAGACAGCGGTGATAGAAACCGTAAGCCTAAAATGCTATGGTACATTCGAATACCAAATTTCTATATAATGACAGATCTAACTATGTTTATAATCTCCGTAGGGTTTACATAAAAACTGTTTAAATACTGTGAACCTACCCTTCAAAATTATAGAATAATAGAGGCAAGAATAGTTGGACTACAACAGCTATGTATACTTTAATTTTAGACTTAAATAACTACATAGATATTAGAATAACTGCTAAATTGCATATAATAAGTCTGATTAGTATGTCTTAAACCTTTAACAAACCAGATATGCTGAAATGTTATATGTATATATGTCTTATGAATAATCTATAATATATGTGTCTGTGGAATTAGCGGTTCTGAAAAGCTACAGTACCAAACAATAAGACTTGATATGATAACTGAAGAAGGAGGCTAGATAACATGCTAGATGTGACTCTCTCGCTAACCTCTTTCGACCACTGCAATCTTTGGGATTCCCTCTTTGTCTTACCTACATCCCCCTATAATTCCCCCAAGACAAAAGCTTGTAAATATTTATTAAAAGCCTCTGTAGGCTCTCCTTAGTGGCTAAACCACTTAAACACGTAGCCTCACCAACCTTGCCGCAGACTCACCCCCCAGACCTGTGGCTAACTTTGCTACGTATAACTTCCTATTGAGACACGCTTGATGTGTACTCCCAGTTACTGTTTTTTTAATTTTATAGTTATTACCGCAACTTTAGAAAAAACTCAATGTCCTGACTCTGTAACCTGGAAAACTACCCCACAACGACCTGTCTCTAGCAATTCTGAAAACAATAAAGACTACATCTACAATCTGGTACCAAATAACCTGACAACCCTAGATATCAAAACAGTATGGTACCCACCATGAAAAACAACAATTCTGACAAAAAACCCATAGAACTGAATATTGTGACACACAACGTGAAAGGAATCAACAGTCCTACTAAGAGAAAAATGGCCCTGCAGCAGTACGATCGGGAGGGAGCCCATATAATAGGTATACAGGAGACCCACTTTATTAGAGGCAAAGAACCGAGGTATTGGGGCAAACAATTCTCTTCACATTTCTTTGCCTCTGACACCACAAAAAGAGGAGGAGTAGCAATTTTAATCCACAAATCTATCCCCTTTCTATTACACAGCAGTATCAGAGGACCCAGAGGTGACTACTTAATCTTGACAAGCCAAATTCACACAACAAAATTCACCCTAGTGAACATCTACGCACCGACAACTAATGTGAAAGCCTTTTACAAAACAATAGAAAACCATCTACTAAACATGGACCTAGGCAAACTGATTGTGTTAGGAGACTTCAACACCAGCATAAACACTCAAATAGACAGATCAAAACCCTCCTCAACCACGTCCCCTATTTCATCCTCTAAACCGTTGACCTCTTTTCTGAAATTGTTTAATTTGTGGGATTCTTGGCGTATTAGACACCCATCAGAACGAAAATACACATTTTATTCGCATCCACACGCGGTATACACCAGGATTGATTACATATTCTTACCAGCCCAGCTGATCCCCTTACTTAAAGACTCAGAAATATCACCAATTACGTGGTCCGACCACGCACAGGTAACCACTTCATTACTGGGCCTGCTTACCACCAAACCCACTTATACTTGGCGTCTAAATGAAGCCATACTCTCAGATGAAGCAACTACAAAGAAACTAATAACGCACATTGAAGAATACTTTGAACTCAACACTACAGAAGATTTGGATTTCTCAACTATATGGGCAGCCCATAAGGCAGTCATAAGGGGACAACTAATCAGCATAGCAACACATCGTAAACGACAAGAATCAAAAACATTAACAGACAAATTAGGTAAACTATCCTCCCTAGAAAACCAACACAGCCAACAACACAACATAACACTAGAAAGAGAAATAATGAATCTCAGAGGCGAAATTAACCTACTACTTTCAGCCAAAGCCGAAAAAGCAATTCGCCTCACTAAACAATGCTACTTTATACGGAAAAATAAAGCCGACACAATGCTCGCACGCAAGTTAAACAACCGCATGACACAAAACCGATTACTACCACTTACCAACCCCCAAGGTACAACCATATATAACCCAATTGACATCTTAGCAACATTTTCCTCATATTACAAAACACTCTATAAGGGAAACACAGTAAACAAAAACAAAATAAGGGAAAAACATATACACCAATATCTGACAGAGGCTCAATTGCCACAATTAACAACGCAGAATAAACACACCCTGAACTCCCCCATCTCCTCACAGGAATTGAAAATGGCTATTAAACTTATGAAAGCCAACAAAGCCCCAGGCCCAGATGGGCTTACAATGGCATACTATAAGAAATTACACGAACCCTTACAGACTCCACTACTGACCTTCTTCAACAACATGTTAACAGGACAAAAACCCATTCACAAAGACCTACTAAATGCACATATAGTAGTTATACCAAAAGAAGATAAAGATACAACAAATTGCGGCAACTATAGACCAATATCATTAATAAACTCAGACATGAAACTATTTACCAAAATACTAGCTATGAGACTAGCAACAATACTCCCCTCCCTTGTACATCTTGATCAGACCGGATTTGTCCCCGGTAGACAGACCACAGATAATGTAAGACGAACACTACAGGTACTTAATTACGCCAGAAGTAACAACATTCCCTCACTGGCACTTTCTATTGACGCAGAGAAAGCCTTTGATAGGGTGGATTGGAGATTCTTAGAATTGGTGCTACAACACTTTGGTTTCAACAATGCTTTTATGAACGCTATCAAATGCCTTTATTCTTTTCCCTCAGCAAGGGTATCAAATATGGGTTTCCTGTCTGCTTCCTTCCCTATTCGCAATGGCACTAGGCAGGGATGCCCTCTCTCCCCCCTCCTGTTCGCGCTCTGCATGGAACCAATGGCCTGCCATATTAGAAAAGACACAAAAATAAGTGGGATATCGATAGGGTCCCAAGAATACAAGGTATCTTTATTCGCAGACGACACTCTGTTTACACTCAGCAAACCCCAAACGTCTCTCACATTCCTATGTAGCCACTTATCCAGATATGGCAATTTAGCGGGATTCCGCATTAACTACTCGAAATCCACGATATACCCTGTCAATCTTACACCAAACGCTTGCAAGCTACTACAATTAAACTTCGACTTCAAATGGAACAGCACATCTTTCCCATACTTAGGCATCCGCATCACTGCTGACCCATCCCAACTATACAAACTCAATTATACTCCACTAATCCAGAAACTGATTATACAGATGAAACGATGGACAACCTACGATGTCTCCCTCTTTGGCCGCATAAACTGTGTTAAAATGACCACACTACCACGAATTCTGTATCTGTTCCGCTCACTCCCAATAGACCTGCAACCAGGTGATATCAGTAGACTAGACAGGCAGATCACAGAATTTATATGGAATGGTAAAAGACCTAGAATACGTCTTAAAACTTTACAGCGGCCCAGAAACACGGGAGGAGCAGCCCTCCCCTCTATTAAATTATACTACATAGCTGCTAGACTGGCACAAACTATTCAGTGGCACAATGACACCAAGATGCCTAGATGGGTGGAGCTGGAGTCTCAACTTTTGAATAATTCAAGGAAGGAAGATCTCCTATGGTTACCTTCATGTACAAATATCATTCCAAAATGCAAAAATAACCCTTACCTCATCCATACCATAAGAACCTGGTTCAATGCAAAACGCACCTACAACCTCTCCAACAAACTATCATTAATGCTACCAATATGTGATAATCCAGACTTTCCCCCGGGAACACAACGTACCACCTGGGCAGCCTGGTCAGAAAGAAAATTATATAGAATCATCCAACTAACCTCAGGTAACAAAACGATTCCATGGAATATAGCCCAGAAACAATTCAAACTAACAGATTCAGAATGGTTCCAATTCTCACAAATCCAACACTACACAGATAGTATTTTGACACAACAAGAACCAAAAGGGCTCACAGACTTTGAAGCAATCTGTCATAAAAACCCACTAGGACCAAACAAAATCTCAACGATCTACACCATATTAAACAACGCAAAACAAACCCCTAAGCTTCCATGTATGAACAAATGGGAGGAATGGCTAAATGAAACATTAGATATCCCACAGTGGACAGAGATCTGCAACTCCTTAAGGAAATGCTCCCCTAATGTTATTATACAAGAAAAGAATTTCAAAATCCTCCACCAATGGTACCTTGCACCAACCCGAATTGCAAAAATTTTCCCAGGAGCATCACCACTGTGCTACAGAGGATGCCAGATGCAAGCCGATCTTAAACACTGCTGGTGGGAATGTGTAGAGACGCAAAAAATATGGTCATACTGTGAATCCCTAATTACAAAGACAACACGCTCACAAATAACCCTTACCCCTTGGACAGCACTCTTCGACAGGCCAGTGGCCTCTCTTTCCCCACCAACTAATAAATTAATACATAGAATATGTGCAGCCGCCAGAACATTGATAGCCCAAACATGGAAGCAACGGGCTCCCCCCATCACCCATCTCATAAACAAAATATGGTGGATGTGTGAGAACGACAAAGTGTTAGGAAGAGTCTGTAGATCTCTCAAACAATTTGATTCAGTCTGGACCCCCTGGATTTATGCTATGTCAGACGACGCAACCATACACCCTGTCTGATATAATAGATAAATATGTAGCGGTTCTCTAATGGGTACCCCCAAATAAGCCTTCAATAATACCAAATTGCTAGAGCAAAGAATCAGGACCACCACTCCCCATATTATTTTTTCTGTCCCCTTTACACCCCCCCCTTTTTTCCCCTACTCTATCTTACCCTTACCCTCCTCCTTCTACCTCTCCTTTCTCACTCTGATACTTAAAATTAATGTGATTGTTAAAAATCTTTATATCAAAAATATGAAAATAAGGATGTCTATTTTTTGTCACTAAAAGAAATTGACAGCGATATACAAATGTTAAACCGTTGATATATAATGATAATTGTATCTGTACTATAAAGACATTCAATAAAAATGTTGGTAAAAAAAAAAAAAAAAAAAAATTAACAATTAAACTTAAAGGGTATGTCCACCCAAAAAATAAACTTTTTATATGTTCTTTATATAATAGCACCAACCTCAAACGCCATGTTAATTTTTCTAAAAATCATTTGCTTTGCCCGATATTTAATGATATATATATCAGGCTGCACTACCGCTCCACTACTCTTTAGCTAACCCCGCGCTGCAGCTTAGACACAAAAAAAAAGGATTCTTCCTTGCCGGACGTCAATCGGAACCCAGCATTCACGGAGAGGTGTGTGTTGTGTGTGTCTCGAAGCCGGCAGGCTGCAACATTTTAATCCTGGATTTCTTCCGTATACATAACTTTACAGCTGCGATTGGTTGATTGGGAAAAGAAGGCAGGATTCAGGGGTCAGCTCATTACTGATGCAACTTCCTCTGTTCTCACTGCTGGATGTTAACAGACATGCTCAAGAACATGAAAAGAACAGAGGCAAGGTAACGTAACCTGTCTGTTTTGAACCACTGGGCCGATTTACATGCTGTAAAGTTTGTTTTGGAGCACTTATTTGGGCCAAATATATATAGAAAGTTAGTTTTGGGGGTGGACATGCCCTTTAAAGGGAAAGTACAAGGGAAAATATAATTTTTAAAATACTTTTTTTTTTTAATGCATAACTAGTTATTCCACATATTCTCTTCCATTTTGAAAAAACAGTCGGATTTATACCCCTTATTATTCCCTGATGTTGATATTAGTAAGCTGACTTTTCAGGTTCTGTAATGGTCCTTCTTCTTCCCAGAATGCAAACTACCTTGGAATGTTCCTAACGGTAATTTCTACTGATTGGCTGTTGGATGGGTCAAACATGCTCAGATCTCTACTGAGCAACTGGATCAACCCAGGCGCTGGTTGAAGGGTAAATACCATAAAGGTCGGAAGGATTTATTTCTACACAGTAAAAATGATGAATGGGCAGGTTATGGTCATTGGGATGGAAACATACTGCTCTTTTTTCTTAAAAGTATATGTTTTTGCACTGAACTTCCCCTTTAACCATTACTTTGCGAAGAGTAGTTTTGGTGTTTCTGGCTATGCTTTATGGTGAGACTTTCACTGCAAATAGTGACTGGATTAGGTTTACTGAATTTTCACACCCTTATTTACACAACTAGAACAATTAATCTTTACAATGTATAAGAAATACAATAATGCGTATGAATAATAACCTTGATATTTAAAGGAGAATTCAACAAAAAAGATCATTCTCCTAGACCTACAGACCAGAAACTGCAGGTTAAAATTAAGTATCAATGAGCTCAGACATTTGCAGTGTGATTTTTCAAGGAAGAGAGAGGAAATCTCCAATGAGCTACCGTACTTTGTTTCTTTCTGTTAGTACGAAATAAAAATAAAAGTGAAAGCGACTGGAGATTGCACTGATTTCAAAGAACGTTTACAGTTTAAATCAGCAGTTTCAGGCATATATATCAGGGAAACAGCTCTTTAAATAAAATAAAAAAACATTTATACCACCTTCATAATATCCACCACCTCTTGCTTTACACGAGAGAGCTCTTTCTGAAGATTTAGCCGTTCCTCCTCGCTTGCTTGCTCTATAGCTTTAATTTGTTCTTCCATACGCAGTTTTTTGTGATCATTCTCTGTTTTGCGTGATTCATTTGTTTTTTCCATTTCTATAAATCGAAAATATATTTTAATAAAATATTACACACAATCATGCCTTTTCCAGAATCCAGAATGTCTACCCCCAAACATGCAATAGTTAGAAATCTGAAAGATCTAAGACTAACTTTGCATACAAAAGGTTCAGTATACCTATAAACATCACATCTTCTGAAAAGTGGACAAAAAAAATTATAAAGTGATGGACATGGCCTAGCAGTTCTCCTGACCGGCCACATGTAATAGCAGCTCTGGCACCTACTTAATTTCCAAAAGCTTATCAAAGGTGGCTAAATGGGGAAATCTAAATCCACTAAAACCCCAGCTTCACAACAATCAACTTACATGTCTAAAAAAATATTTTAGAACTGCGGCCTCTGGTGTCGTTCACAAGATGGCACAATATCAGTATGCAGGCCTAAGGAGTATGTTAATACATAGTTTTGTTTGAAATAGTTATAGTAATACAGAGAACCTGCACACTCTCCTTTATTCCCTACTAAGAACAACTCAAAAAGAGCAGACATGGGGGGCAGAGTCTGACTGGCAATGTGAACGGCCTGAGCTGAGCTCCTGCAACTTAGGCCTTATTTAGCTTCTAATATAGCCACCACAAAGCTAAAATTACAGCTGCTGACCCACAGAAGACAGGCAAACTTCAGAAAATGGGTCCCAAGAAAACTCAGCAGCATCCAAAAGGGATATCATGGACTTTCTAAACAGACAGGAGACTCCTAAGCAGAGCCAAGATGGCGTTGGCTCACAACAAAGCAAAAAGCGCAGACATCCAACTCTGCACACGTGGGGATCTACAAGCACTCTATC
The DNA here is from genome assembly GCA_019447015.1 of Hymenochirus boettgeri. Taxonomy (NCBI): domain Eukaryota; kingdom Metazoa; phylum Chordata; class Amphibia; order Anura; family Pipidae; genus Hymenochirus; species Hymenochirus boettgeri. The sequence goes on from CM033474.1 coordinate 114,124,918, forward strand.
TGAATATAGAGAGGATTATCACAACTAAAATAATAAGCAATGTCAAACGAATTCGCTCAGATGGGAGAGAATATAGCCACGCTTGAAACAAATACAGACGAACTTTCCTCCTACTGCCAGCAAGTACGAACCACTCAATATAGACATTTAAACTAAAACCTATTGAGTACCCAATACAGGTTAACTTCCATACACAAAGTAACTTTAAAATGGAAACTCCCACGCTAGACACTAAACACCCGAGATCAGCCTGGCACAACACCCCGGAAGCCTATTTGTCTATGCCCCGGGAGAAAAGGGTGTAAGCAGAGACCTCCCAGGACTTCTACGTAAAGGCAATGAGTAGTCGACATATTGGTTAAGCTTGCCTTTTAAGTTACAGGAGGTAACTGGTATAATCAGAACTGTTATACCAGTTTACAAATCCACTAAATTAATCTGTTAATGCCAAAGTGTTGGACCTTAATAATATATAACTAATGTTTAAGTAATGGGTAAAAATTACTATGTTATATTTGATCTACACTAGCGAATCTTTTCTTTCTCCTTCTCTTCCGTAATCATCCGTATAAAGGCGGCAAAAGAAATTAGATTTGGCTGCACCATTGTATATTGTATGCAAGTTTTAAGGTTTAATAATAGGTTGTTAAACCCTGAGTTATGTAAGGGCCAAAAGCATAATAACTTTTCTATCATCTTTCTCTTCTTAAGTTACTACTAGTAAAACTAAGGATCCATAATAACTACTGAAAACAATTGGTTTCAAACACTGCACGAAGCGGAGGGAAAGAAGGCATTTGTAAACCACTAAATTTGGATGAAAGATGCTAGCATCCATGCATTCCCTCCAGCTTTCTCTTAAACCCTAACACAAAGAGTATCATGCAAAAAAAGTTTAAAGAAATATCTTTAGGCTCCAATTCAGAAATACCAATTTGTACTATATTTGTCCACTTTAAAGGGCATGTCCACCCCCAAAACCATAATCCCCCCAGTAATGGCCCCATCATGTTGTGTAAAAAAATCCTTACCTCACATCCCAGCTCCATATGGTTCTCCTGTAGTCCCCCCCCCCCCCCAAAGTCCCAAAAACTGCCCACCAGGAAGATAGCAGAGTCCATATAGGACTCTGCCTCCTATCTGGCCTCCGGGAGAAGTTTGGCATGCGTACTGCAGCCCTTCTCACCTCCCTCTCCCTCCCGATTAGGATTCCCTCCCCCTAGCATAAAACCCTTTCCATATAACATTCCCCCTGTCCCCCCAGCCCCAACCGCTATATTTTTTATTTTAGAAAGTGCCCCAAACATTACTTACCTTCTACTACTACCTCTTTCCCCTGCCGCTCAGCCAATCACAGATGCGACTGCCAGTCCCGCCCCTCTGCTTGCATTTTCTCGCAGGCAAAGGGCCTGGCAGTGCGGCGGAGGAAAGAGGGAAGGTAAGTAAAGTTTGGGGCACTTTCTAATAATAAAAATAGAGCGGTTGGGGCTGTGTGGACATACCCTTTAAAGGGTTAGTTTTTAATATAAATTGCAAGATAAAGTTAGGCTAATGTGTTCCTTTCTTTTCCCAAGGTTGCATACCTAACCCACACGTTAAAAACTACTCACAACTCTAATAACAGAGTTTGAAATATTTCAAGATTCCAACTTAAGGACAGTGTGCTGTTCATTATTTGCCGATATTAAAGGATATCTGGGGCCCTATCAGTAAATGTATTTATTGGATTCATTTAAATGTGCAATATAATACTCTTTTCTATCCTCTTTCATTTCCAAAGGTAATCTATATATCATTAAACAAAAAATACCCAGATCCATCAAGGACCTAAATAAATATGGTAAGGCATTAAGCCAAATATTGGCTTAGGGTAGAAACTCTATCCTATCTTCCCTTTTCTTAAAACCTACACCAAAAAGTATAACCATATAAATGCACCCATCTTTTCCGCATCACACCCACGGAATGATCAAAATGTAAGAACTTTTCTATTCTCTATCTTTTCCTAAGACTGCATGCCCAGTCCCTATGGTAAACAGATTATAACTTGATCATAAAGATCAGATTATTTAAATTCTCTTTCCAACCAATGTAATAATGGAAGTATATAAAAAAAAGTCAGATGGGGAATGCAACATTGTTATAAGCTCCAATATTTTATATAACTAGACATCCAACTATAATATAGATTTATGATATACAACATATCCTTTCCTCTTTTCCTTCTTAATGGAAAACCTTCCTCCGAATCCTTTAAGGAATACTCTCTCTAGTACAAGTAAAGAAATAAGCCCGATTCACTCCTCTCCTCCCCCTGAATAACTATGTGTATATTGCAATGAGACCCACAAATCAGAAAAAATTATAAGAGTATTGGGATCCCCCCCCCCCCCAAAAAAAAATGGGTCCACCCCCTCCGCTACTTGTCCTTGGGATCAACAGTAAACAAACATCAACCTAAGCTGTATTCACAAAACAAATTTTCTTTTTTGGGGGTTTCCCTTTTTTCCCCACTTTGTTGTCCACGAAACTCAAAAGCTAATGTATATTGATATATTAATAAACCCTTATTTCAAAACCAATCTATTAAGCTACCATTGGGATAACTCTCAGTATCTCTTAAAAGCATATAGGCCGAGATGCTTGGAGCACAGTCAAAAAGGACTGTTTATAGGCCAGTCACCTAAGGGTGAATAAATGTCCTCCCCCTGCAAAGCGGCTAGTCCTGCTAATCCACACTAGATTGTAAGGTGCACACACCTTACCCAAGGTTTCCGAGAGTAAGGAAACTTCATGCGGTCATCTTCAAAGGATGCTCTCATTAGAATAATTTGTATAAAGTTATTGTTAAGTTACAAGCGGTCAATGTGTTTAATACAGTCTATAATCAATATGATTAACGTGGAAAATATTTTTAACCTTAGTCTTTTTGCACTAACAGTACTGTACGGATCTGCGTTCGCTCTCCCCGGGAAAACCCGGACGATCAATATATGGCTGGATGTTTCACTACTTCTTAAAGGTGGTAAGCTACCCAAAGTAAATTCTACATGAACAACGACATACAAATTATTTCACAGAATGTAAAAGGGCTTAACTCCCCTTGTAAAAGAAAAATTGCCACCCAAAACTACAATAAGACTAATGCATACATTTTGTTGCTGCAAGAAACTCACTTCAGAAAAAACAGAGAACCCAAATATTGGGGCAATTGCTGGAACATTATTACGCTTTGGCATCTGTCAAAAAAAGAGTAGCAATATTATTAAACAAAAGGTTAGCCTTTGTAGAAGAATCTATATTTAGAGACACCAAAGGTAGATACCGCATAATCAATGGTTATCTACCGTCCACCCGTATCACATTAATTAATATCTACGCACCAAATCAAGATCAAAGTTCTACCAGGAATTGCAGAGCAAAATAACACACCATGCCTGGGGTCCCATAATAGTGGGGGGAGACTTCAATGCAGTAATTAACTCAACTATGGACAGATCTTCCCAAGCAAAAAATATGACTTCCCCCTCTACAGGCAAGTCACTTCTTAAACTTAGTAAAGTATGTAATTTGGTAGATATCTGGCGACTTCATCACCCGGAAGAAAAAGATTATATATTTTATTCAGCCCCTCATAAGTTATTCACTTGATTGACTTATATATTCACATCACCCACCTAATTATCTCAAATTAAAGAAAGTTATATTTCAGAGATTTCATGGTCTGATCATGCCTATGTTTCTATTAAAATTTCATATATAATACATTCCAAACCACCACCCAAATGGAGATTAAACCAATCAATTTTAGCGAACGAACAATACACCGCTGAACTTCTCAAGGATTTAACAAACTATTTTGAAATTAACAAAACACCAGAAACCTCCACATCCACATTGTGGGCAGCCCACAATGTGGTTATGAGAGGTAGATTCCTTCAGCTAGCGTCTAGAATTAAAAAACTTAGAAATAACAGAATACAAACACTATTAAAAGAAATATATCACCTAGAACAAAATCTCAAGAGATCACACACAGAAGAAACCCTCGAACAACTAAACCAGACCAAAAGGGAACTAGGTAGACTACTGACAGATAAAGTTGAGAAAGCACTAAGATTTGTAGGCCAAAAATTCTATAGCAAATATAACAAGCCAGACACCATGCTGGCCAACAAGCTTGAGCAAAAACTTACGCAAAATAAGTTCCTACCACTAAGAAGCCCCTCAGGCGCACTTATTCACGATCCCCACAGAATAACAAAGATGTTTGCCCAATACTATACGAAACTGTATGACGGCAACACAACGGACAAATCTAAAAACTCTTCTATATTTCTAAAGGACTTCTTTGATAAAATCAAACTACCATCCCTTTCAACTACACAAGCTAATAAACTACAGACACCCTTTACACAGACTGAAATTCATAAAGTAATAAAAGAAAGTAAGGGTAGGAAATCTCCAGGGCCTGAAAATTTTTAACTTCCCCATTTCTTGAACCTAGCAAACAATATCCTTAACAATAGAGATTCCTTTAGCCCCAAAGTGTTAGAGGGCGAAAATAATAGTAATTCCCAAACCAGACAGAGACTCAACACAAATGACGAACTATAGACCGATTTCATTGGTTAACTGCGATATGAAAATATTTTCCAAATTACTGGCTAACAGAATCAAAGACTTGCTACCTCTACTAGTAAAAAATGACCAGACTGGATTTGTAGAAGGGAGACAAACAACTGATAATATAAGAAAAATTCTCACATTACTGCAAATAGCTAATCAAAGAACCAATCCCACAATCTGTCCTGGCTTCCCCCCAGTCTATATACAAGCAACTATGAGTTTGTAGCTAAAGTTAGCAATATGGGCTACCCTTCAGACCCCTTTCCTATAATAAACGGGACCAGACAAGACTGCCCCGTCTCCTCTGCTCTTTGCTTTACGCAACAGTAGGCAGCATAGAATCAAAAATTTCCCTTTTCGCCTAAGACACTCTCCTGACACAACCCCTAATATCTTTACCCTCTTTACACAGAACTTTAGATAAATTTGGACTAATTTCGGGCTTCAAAATAAATCAATCCAAGACAGTAGCTTACCCACTACATATACCATCCCAATTACAAAATTCAATTACAAATGGACAACCACATCATTCTAATACCTAGGAGTAGCAATCAGCCACAACTCTATGTGACCACAACTACACCACAATAATTAAAAGTTTAATAGATCTTCTAACAAAATGGAACTCATATTCAATTTCCCTACTGGGTCGTATAAACGTAATTAAAATGTCTATCTTAACAAAAATCTTATATCTATTCAGGGCATTACTGATAATCCTTACTAAGAAGAAATTAGAAAAACTTCAACAGGCAATAAACAATTTTATATGGCATAATAAAAGACCCAGAATAAAAAGAGATTATCTAGCCAGACACAAAACACTGGGAGGCTTCGGCCTACCAATACTGTTCAAATTTTATGAAACTGCAAGATTAGCACAAACAACCCAATGGGTGCAAGGCACAGGTAGTACAAGCTGGGTGGACATAGAGAATGAATTAATACCCATTTTTTTATCCTAATTTTCCACTAGGAATGTCCACTCATTTTGCAGAATATTGGATCCAAAAGGGTATTACTAAATTATCAGATATCTGTGACTCGAACAAAATCATCTTGCCTTGGCCACAACTGCAAGATAAATATAAGTTAGACAACCTGAGATGGTACCAATTTCTGCAAATGTCCTTCTTTTTAACAGAACTTTAAAAGTTAACCCACAAGCTAATCAATCCATATTTGAAAGAATAAGTCTAAACAAGGGAAACGCTAAGGGTCTGATAACAGACATGTATTCAATAATCTGGCACTCTAACCAAACAATTAGGATTCCACCAGTTACAAAATGGCAAACAAGAATACAAACATCTTTATCCGAGCCCCAATGGCAACAGATTTTCTCCTACTCTGCTAAATGTTCTACATTTCAACATAATCAATAAAGAAAAATCTTACAAAATTCTTTATGATTGGTATACAACACCACACTATTTAAATAAAATAAACCCTCAATTCCCGCCAACTTGTTTCAGAGGTTGCGGCTTCCCGGCCGACCAATACCATTGCTGGAGGTCTTGCCCTGAATCACAAAAGATGTGGAAAAACTGTGAAGGTTTGGTCTCTAAAATATTCCACAAACCATTTCAATTATCCCCTTACACTGCTCTATTTAATCTTCCAACCAAGGGTTATAATAAACAGGCCCTAACACTTATAATGCATATATGTTCAGCAGAAAGATCACTGTTAGCAGCCACTTGAAAACAACCAAGCTCAGGAAGGGAAAACCTTATAAATAAGATTTGGTGGGTGCATGATAATGAGTATATGGCTCATACCCTAAATAATACCACAAAAACATGGTCAAAAATATGGGATAGCAGGATTTTGGAAATGGAACCAGCAATAGCTCAGGACTCTAGACCATCAACCTGTCCGGATGACACCCAGGAGGAGAGCGACAGAGATTTGGAAAAAGAAACAACGGTATTGAATAAATAATAGGTTGATTTTACTTATATGAGAATGTATCCACATTGACTGTCTGAAAGAATGTTCTTTCCCTGTTTTTCCCTTTTTTTTTCTTTTTCTTTTCTCTAATGTTAATTATGTGTATCATTTTACAAATAGTTTTTGTTGTTGTTTTGATAAAAGAAAAAATTTAAAATATTAATGAACAAAAAAAAAAGCAGACATGCACGAAGGAAAAAGTGGGCCTCAGAGAGTATCTTGCTAATACCGTTTAACAAATTGTGAAGTTGGAAATTGTGGTAGACTCGCATGAGTCTCAAAAAAAATTCCACGGCGAACTCTTCTAATTCCTTGATTTGAGCATTAGTAAACTAGAGGGCGACTTGGAAAACATAGAATAATATATGTATCAGAAGCATATATCTTGCTAGCTTTAGCTGTTGCCGCCTGGCACTGCTTGCTACATACAAGTTTGTTTATTTCTTTTTGCTGGCATTTATGTCCACTCTTTACATCAATGCAGAGCAAAGTATGAGACCACTGCTGGCTATTTTTAAGAGAACATGGTATTGTATATAGATGGGGATTCCCCTTCTCATTACAAGCATACACAAATAGGATTTTGGTGGGACTTCAAGAGCCTGAGAATCTATCAACCTTCTTAACCAAGCCTTGCTAATATGACTCCCCTGAACTGAGACCCCTTCCCACAACATTATAAAAGCTGAAGCGCCAAGCATGGAAACAAGCTAAAACTCCAAAATAACCAGGTACTGTGATCTGTTTGTTCCTATACCTCATTTCATCCCCTATTGACCCTTGATGATAATGAGATTTTTAGTTATTATACTCTGTAGCCAGGTCTATGGATGTTTAATAGCAGAATATATGTATGCAACTTAAAAGGGGCATTGAGAGCAAGGTCTCTGTCTTTGCTGATGACACTAAATTAGGCAGAGCTTTGGAAACTTTAAACGATGTGTATCTTTCAGCAGATGTGGTAATGGCAAGTTCATTGAATATATTCAAAAGTGGTCTGGATAAGTTTCTAAAACTAAAAAATATTGAGAATTATTGGCACTATTATATTTATACTAAATACATATACTGTAGTTATGGTTGATCCAGGTATACTTTCCGATTGCCATTTTTTCCTCCCACTTGTAGCTTTTTTTTCTTCCTCTGGATCAACTGTTAGGTAGGGTTAAAGAGGAGGGTATACAGGTTGGACTAGATGGATGTATATCTTTATTTAACCTCAATTACTATGTAAATAGTCTAAAAATAAACTTCTAAATATTGTTATAATATAATAATTTTATAAGTGAAAAGTATACATCACTACAAACACAATGCCTTGTTCAGGCTGTCTGTCCAAACTGGATGACCAATTGATCAAAGAATCTAAGGCCTTATAAGGTGCCAAAAGAAATATTATCTTGTTTGCTTTATGCAGTGTTCAGGGGAGGGTTTCTATTAAGCATGTCCTGAACATGTTATTCTGAGTTTATAAGTTATTCTGCCCGATCCCTGCAACATTTGTACACTCCGTGAAGGACAATGACTAGCAGGGCTACCCAGAGCCCATTTAATAGGTGAAATAACCATGTTAAGCTGAATTAAACAGTTTATTACATGAATTGATATTCTCTGGTTGCTAAGATACAGTAAACAGTAAAAGGCCACATTCATCAAACTAATGACAAAGCCAACTTAAGAAGCTTCCTACCAGTTTGCTGAAAAAGTTCATTCTGCCCTTGTAATTCCTCACACTGTGTAGTTAGTTTCTTGACTTTGAAACGAAGGTCAGAAATTTCTTCCTCCTTAACTTCTAGTGTCTCATGCATTTGCCTTTTTGTTTCTGCAATCACCATACCCTGAAAATAAAAACAAGAGTTTTCTTTTAACAATCTATAGATTATAGCTTTATTCGCTGAATATAAGATACGTTTTATTTCTTTGTTATGTATTAATTGTATAAGCTTACAACTTTGCAAATGGTAAAACATGAGGTAGCAATACACTGAAACTATAATAATAATATCTCTTGCAAAGTGTTATGACTAACATGTAAAATAACAGTATGTGTGGTTTTATACTTTTTACTATATTATATGTAGAGTCAATATATAGTGATTGATTTATTGTAATGTTGTATAATAAAAACAAATTTAAAAAAATCTATAGATTGCATATAACTTGTTCCCATTGGCCAAGCTCACTGGAGGTGAATAGGTTTAATTTTACTTTAAAAGGTTTAATTTTACATTTTCACAATTCAAATTTGCCTTAGGTTAAAAAAAAATAAAATAAAATAGAGGGGTATGGCCTGGCAACGATCTAAGAAGGCCGCACACTGGTCAAGCTCCAGGTCCCAAAGAAACTATTTTATACCACGCCTTTTGACTGCTCTAACCAGGCAGTTAACATGAATATCACAAAAATATAAGACATGGAAGGGGGATCCAAACAGTACTGTGACTTCAATAACAAAACTTTTATTGTGACATGTTTTGGACTGTCAAGAGTCCTTTTTCAAGCAATACCAAATTCATGTATATGTGATACATACATTTAAAATCCAACCCCCTAATCCAATTAGTGTGCACATAACCAATTAGTGGGAAAATTCAAATAAAGTCCATTGATGTCACTGTGAACCATAAGACGACCCAATATCATGTGATCCGCATAGATCCATCGACATGCTGGGGATCTGTTTATTTTAAAATCCATGTGGTGGTAATCAGTTTCTAAAATAATAATATGAAAGGGTCACTATACTCACTGAAACAACTTTAAATTTTTTGAAACAATTGGAGAAAAATGTGGTACTCGTATATTTATCTGTGCTTGGTTTATCATTAAATTATTAATTTTTAGTCAGTGCTCCTAATTGCCCCCCCCCTTACTCACTGCCATCTTACACTTGTAAGTTCTGCACAGCCTCACCATAGACCCTCTTCTGCTTACACATCCCCCCCCCCTTCTTTCTTTTCTCTGTTGATTCTCTTAAATTTTGCAGAAAGTGTGCTGGCAGGCAGGCAGGTCAGGAAAGGGTCACATAGTATAAGTTCTGCTTCTAGAGTGACAGGTCTTTCCCTGTAAATACTGTGATTTCAAAAGACAATCTCTCAAAATCTACAGCTCAGATTTAAAATCTGAAAAAAGTTTTCGAGCAGTGGGATCCTGCTTTGTGTAAAGATGCAATTTTTGAAAATTCGATTTTATACAGTAAAGATATTCTTTAAAATCCATGTGGTGGTAATCCATTTCTTAAACAATAATAATGTAACAAAGTGCAAGTGCATATCTTATTATATTAAAAGCGTGAGCATATTAAAATACCTCTTGCATACAAATGTTAAAACACCATTATGAAGTGAATATAAAATACATATAGTTTATATAACAATGGGCAAATGTCTATCATGAATATACAGAAACAACCTAAAGATTCACACCAAGAGGGTGGAAACTTATACTTCTAAAGATAAAAATGTTGCTATGTTGTGGAGTCTATTATACAGCACAAAAAAATAATAATAAAATATGATATTATATCATCTTATGTTTCACAGTGACATCACTGGACTTTCTTTGAATTTTCTCACTAATTGGTAAATTAACTTAACTACTATCACAGATACAGAAGTTAAAGCCTTCTTTGGCTTAAATCAGGAAAGGCCCCTGGCCCAGACTGTTTCACCACGGGTTACTACAAATCACTACTAACATCACTTCTCCCACACTTCTTATTTTTGCAGATTCCCTCATGTCCGGATGTGTGCCACTGGATTGGATAAAAGTAGATGTTTTTCCAATATTCAAAAGTTTAACTTCAGTGGTGGGGAAGATACTGGAAAGTTTAGTAAGCGAACATATTCTAGAGTATGTTTCAAGGACTGATGTTATAAGTAGTAACTAGCATGGATTTAGGAGGAATAGATCTTGAACTAGATAGAAGAACACTAACTTGCTTGGCTTGTATGTGAAGTTTAGACTCTGGCAAAGCAGTAGATGTAGTTTACTTTTTGCAAAGGCTTTTGATACAGTCCCCCATAGGCGACTAATGTATGAGCTAAGGTCTGTTGGTCTGGGGAGACACATTTGTACATGGAGTAGTTGTTAATGGGGCTTCATCATTACGTGGGTGCTAAGTGGGTGCCACAGGGTTCTGTGTTGGGGCCGCTTCTATTTAATCTGTTTATTAATGATTTGGAAGTGGGTATTGTCAGCAAGGTTTCTGTGTTTGCCAAGGACACAAACCTTTGTCGACCATTAAAAACTCCAGAGGAGGGGGGGCATGTCCTGGAACTCCACTGAGATGGCCGCGTAACTCTGCAGCTCTGGCATCCACCCTTCACCAAAAGCATCTGTGCAGACCCACAGCTCCTCTGAAAACTTCCCCAACCAGCCATATACTCTCATAAACAAAAGGAGAGATGCCCGCTAACAAAAAAAAAAAGGAACCGGAGCAACTCCATCTGCCTTTTTTCAGCAGCGGCTCTCCACACCACGTGACTCGAAGTAGTCAGAAGCAGGGGAAGAAGGCCCAGACTCTCCTCGGTCAGAGACGGAACAGGTATGGCACCATCTACCAAAACGGACAAATTCAAACATTTTCTGCTGGGATTCAACCAAAACATTTTCTGCTGGGATTCAAGGCAGATTTAAAGGAATAACACAGGAAATGTCCAGAATAGACAATAGAATAAAAATAGTGGAATAGGGAGCCAGGACACACAAACTAGGGTTAACACTTTAGAAAAGTGCAGGACTTACAATACCAACTAGCTGAACTACAAGACTACAAGGAGGATAAGGAAAACAGATCTCGGTGAAATAACCTGAGATTTAGGGGCATTCCAGAATATGTTTTATTTACATTCAACATTTCTACCCCCACAAACTTCATTAGAAGATATGTTAATGGATCGCTGCCACAGGGCACTATGTCAACAATCAGCAAACCCAAATCGCCCTAGAGACATTATCGTACATTTTCATTACTACAAAACAAAAGAAGCCGCATTACTAGCCGCACGAAATAGAAAAATAGACATAAAAGGCAACCGCAAATATTCCAAGACCTATCACCAACCACACTACACAAAAGGTACCTGCTTAAACAAGTAACAGATCAACTGAAAAAAACAAACATCAAATATAGATGGGGCTTCCCCTTTAAACTAATTGTGCAACACAATGGACAACAAGCAGTATTACGAGACCCTCAAGACAGTACTGCCTTCCTCCTCCGCTTGGGATTACAAAACACATCTGTATTACCCACCACAAACCAAACTACACCCCCAATCAGAACTAATCCACCATTATAACAGGAAAAACAGGAGAAAAACACTACATGAATCCTGCACAAGACAAAATATGTAAAAAAAACAAATATGTATAAAAACATCTGTTTAAAAGGTTCTTAACCTTTTTTCTCTATATATATATTATAAATGTTATAAAAGTTAACAATACGAAACTATATGCTTTTGAAAGACACACTCTGTTGAACTGTAATATGCATTAATAACAACTAAGATAATAATACAGGGTGAAGGGAAAAGACGCAGCTGGCCTACTGATAAAGTTCTAGCTACTCCATTCCCATAGAGACACAATAAGACTCACCCAGGCGATCTGAAAACAGAAACGACCGGTGACTCTTACAAATAAAGTGATTCTCTATACTCTTAAACATTTATTAAATGGGAAGTTCAGTGCAAATACATATGCTTTTCAGAAAAAAGAGCCGTGTTTTTTCATCCCAATGACCTTAATCTGCCAATTCAGCATTTTGTCTGTGTATAAATAACTGCAACCGAAATACTGACTTCCTGTTTGCAGGACCCCTAGTAGAGACAGTTATGGTCTTGCCCTTGACCCAGCGCCTGGGTTCATTCAGTTGCTCAGTAGAGAGCATCTTTGACCCATCCAACAGCCAATCAGTAGAAATAACTGTTAGGAACATTCCCAGGATGCACAGTAGGAACCTGAAATGTCAGCTCACTAATGTCAACAGCAGCGAACAGCAAAGGGTATGAAATCAACTTATTTTTTTAAAATGGGAGAGAATATGTAGAATAACTAAGAATGCATTTCACAAACTAATAATTTAACAAATAGTTTTTCCACTGAACGGTCCCTTTAAATCCTACCTTTTATACCCATTAACTCCCTTTCTCTTCTCTCTACTCTCTCACTCTTTCTAATATACCAATATAATAACTGTTAAATATCATGAATATAACAAGTGGAGCGGACTCCCCACATCCTCTAGAACTAGAAAATAATCACCCACAATGTTAATGGCTTTAATAGCCCACAGAAAAGAACTATAGCTTTTAAAGGGGAACTGTGGTCTCCAAACAAGTTGAGTTTAAATGAAAGGCCAGTTTCCTACCTTTAAAACGAGCCATCAACCACCTCTCTACAAGCTCCACAGTCCATGATATAAAGAAATGACTGACCAGAAAGTTAATAGGTGGGAGGCTGACATGTGACATTCCTAAGGCTTCTCCTGCACAGTGCCACCGGCGAGCACAGCCTCAGACTCCCTCAGTGTGTGAGGGAGACAGGAAGTCCCTCCTCCTCTCTGCTGTGTGAAGGACCTGCAGCTGCAGAGAAGCTAAGGAAATCTACAGCCCTTCTCTCTCACTACGTGAAAACAGCCTTTTCAGGCAGAGTTCTCACTCTGCCTGAAAAGGCTGTTTCCACACAATTTTCAGGGGGGGGGTAAGTGTCAGAGTGGCCCACAGCATCTATGAGTGAGTGGGGCTTAGGCACCCGCGAGTGGGCGGGGCCAGGGGCATCCATGAGTGGGTGGGGCTAGGGGCATCCATGAGTGGGCGGGGCCAGAGGGCACCCGCAGGTGGGTGGGGCTTAGGCACCCACTGGTGGACGGGGCCACATCAAGCGTAAGTGGGCGGGGCCACGGCATCCGCAAGTGGGCGGGGCCACATGGAGCTGTAAGGGAATGGGCTAAGGGGGGCCTGCAACTGGAGGGACCATGGGGTCCATGAGTGGAAGGGACATGGGGGGCTGCAAAGGGGAGGAGACACAGGGCAGATTGACTGACAGGTTTCAGAGCAGGAAGTGCAGGGGACCTGGTGATGCTGCTGCCATATCACACACAAAAAATTAAATATCTTTAAAACTATGCAAAATAAACAATGGAAATAAATTGCAAAAACTCTCAGGAGAGTAATTTCTATCAATTTACCTAAAGTCCTTTTTGGACCACAGTTCCTCTTTAAGAACTATAGCGAAATCCATGCAGATATTCTGCTACTACAAGTGTCCCATTTCTCTAAAACCTCTCAACCTAAATACTTTTCAAAACAATACCCCACAGTATATCTAGCCAACGCTAACAACAAAACGAGGGGTGTGGGGATTCTGCTACACAAAAAAATGCAATTTCAACTGATAAAAAAAAGTAACAGACCCTGAAGGTAGATTTATAATAATATCAGGAGACCTATTCTCTACTAAAGTAAGTATTGCATCTGTATATGCTCCTAACCAAACGAAGGCTCCATTCTTCAAAAAAATCTTTAAAGGGCATGTCCACCCCAAAATTTAACTTTTGATATGTGTTAGGGCATGCTCCCCCAGCCCCAACCGCATTAATATAATTGTTAGAAAGTCCCCCAATTCTTACTTACCTGCCCTCTCTCCCCTGCTGCAGTGTTCAGGCCCTCTGCTTGCATGGAATTGAAAGCAGGGGGCGGGACCGGCAGCCGCGTCCGTGATTGGCTGAGAGGCAGGGAGGGCTGCACTGAGCATGCCTCAACCTTGATGAGGTTGAGGAAGTCTCAGGCACAGCATGAGTCACACACTGCTCCTACACAGCAGTTTCCTGGACTTTGGAGGGGCACAGCAGGGGAACTATTTTGATCAGGAATGTAAGGTAAGGATTGCTTTAAACTACTTGATGTGGCCAGTAAGGGGTTAAATTTTAGTTTTGGGGGTGGACATGCCCTTTAAACTCTTACAAGAAACACAATATGGCCAGGGAGGTGACTTACAACATACTCCAGAACAATATAGATAGATCCAGAGATTTGTTTAACTCCATTCACCTGTCCTACTTTACATCAGACATAAAAACACTTAAAAAAACAACTAGAACAAACACAACTTGCAGACATATGGAGAGAACAAAATCCAACAGCAAAAGACTACACATTTTTTTTCACACCCACATCATAACTCCTACTTCAAAGCAAATCTCTTACATAAAACTAAACTAGTCATAACAGACTGGAGAATAGAGAAAAGAAAAGGAACATGGAAACTGAACGAGACACACTTATTGGACAATACTCTATGCCAAAATATTAAGGAGACACTAACTAACTATTTCATAGAAAACAAAACACCATCTATCCACGATATGGGACGCCCACAAAGCTGTTATACGAGGAGTCTTCATATCTTATGCTAGCAAACTCAATAAATTTAAACAACGTCACATAAAGATGCAGCAAAAGAATTACATGAAACAACATTACAACACAAAACAAACCCAACAAGAGACACATACAAAACTACAATCAGCAAGAACTAACCTTAATGAAGCATTAGCCGATAGAGCAGTCATGTACCTAAACAAAACCAAAGCAGCATACTACAGATACACTAATAAACCACACACACAACCCAATAACCACACTTAAAGATTCAAATGGCACAAATACAAAATACCAAAAAAAAATAATGGATATATTCCAAATGTTTTATCAAAACCTTTATAATACCGACAAAGCTCATAAAGCATCTATATTATATATTAACGAATTTCTAAGCCCCACCTCTCTCCCAAAACTATCTAATCAAGCACAATAAGAATTAAACCAACCAATATCACCACAAGAAATAACTCTCACACTCAAACACATGAACCTTAAATCTTCCCCTGGCCCAGATGGACTTCCATATAGATATTACAAGACATTCACACCACAATTACTAAATCACCTAACTGAGCTCTACAACGACTTTTTTAATCAATCTCAACCCACCATTCATATGAATACTGCAGCAATCAATTCCAAAAGAAGGGAAAGGCTTAAAAATACATACCAACTACAGACCCATATCCCTGATTAATACAGATATGAAAATATTCACAAAACTATTAGTCAACCGCATCCACACATATCTTCCAACTTTAATCAACCCAGACCAATCTGGTTTCATACTACAAAGACAAACAACAGATAACATCTGCAGAGCCTTAGATATCATCTCACATGCAAATATCCAAAAAACCACATTCTTACTATTATCACTAGATGCTCAAAAAGCTTTCAATATGGTTGATTGGTCATATATGTTTGCAATACTTAAAAAATACGCATTCCTATGACCCTTTCTCGCAGCACTAGAAAAACTATATACCTCCCCACAAGCCTATATCACACTAATGGGCCAATCCTCAAAAACCTTCCCAATAAAAGGGGGCACACAACAAGGGTGCACCCTATCCCCCCTATTATTCACATTAACAATCGAACCCCTAGCAGAACATATACGCAACTCCCCAAACGTACTAGAAATAGAAATTGACCATCAAATACACAGGATATCCCTCTTTGCAGACGATATCCTACTGTTTCTCACTTCACCAACAACATCACTACCCAACTTACTTACAACTCTGGAAACCTTCAAGCAAATCTCTGGATTTACAATAAATACTCATAAATCCCAAGCATTACCAGTGCTGATAGATGACAACAATCACACATCTCAAACCTCATTTTAAATTACAATATATAGAATACTTGGGAATTAAACTAACACCTACCTATCATTCCTTATATAAAGAAAACTACACCCACCTATTATACACCATAAACTACTAAAATGGAATACCCACAATAACTTATAGCTAGGAAGGATAAACCTAATTAAAATGAACATCCTACCACGACTGTTATATCTATTTAGATCCTTACCAATAGCCATACCACCCAAAGTATTCCAAACCCTTAAAAAAGAACTGGAAGCCTTCATCTGGTCACATTGTTAAGCTAGAGTAAATATCAGAATCCTGTCTAAATCTAAAGAAAAAGGAGGACTTGGTCTTCCAAACTTGCATAACTACTACAAGGCAGCGCAGCTGACAACACTTCAACAAGCTGCTAAAACCCAAAGCGGACAAAATAAATATATGGGCAGGTGCACAACTTCAGACTAAGCCCTGTAACGCTGAAGTCCAGCGGTGCACAATAGGGATACCATATAGTTTATAAAAAATGTAATAGGTCGGGAAAAGAGATTCCCTCAAGAGGACAGATCCCTAATATAAGGCATAATATAGCCTGACGAAGCCCGTGTGCTATAGGCCAAGGGCGAAACACGTGTCGGTTTGTTGTAAGGAGGACGGAACAGGTACGCGCAGTTGAGTCACGAAATGGAGCCCGCGCTGTAAAAGTTGGATCGGTAACCGGAGGGGAATTGCAATCTAAGCTGGAAGTCTATTCTCTCCAAGGAACGGGTGAAGAGTGTGGTCCGTCTGAGGAACGGGAGGATGTCCCCTTACCTCAATCTTGGCTTGTCACGCTAAGTCCCGGACGATGTGAGTACTGTTGAATAACTGGAGGCGTTTTCCAACTATTCTTTTCTAGGCCAGCACAGCAGTTAGTGATCAAGCTGGAATAGTAACACTTATGTACCTGAATGGAACTTAAACGGTCTATACCTGTTTCCTTCTCCCCCTTGAGATAGCCAGGGACGCCTGGCAGTGCGAGGGGTGTTTGGTGGTGTTTTTAGATTTTTGTATTTGATTGTCTGATGTATAGGGAGGGTAGAGCTCAGTAATTGTTTTATATTTGTTATGATCACTAATAAACGTTTTTCGATATAATTACAGCCAAACGTATTTTTGTGCCTTATATTAGGGATCTGTCCTCTTGAGGGAATCTCTTTTCCCGACCTTTTACATTTTTTATAAAACCCAAAGCGGACAATATTGGTCCCAAATCCTAAACTCATCCTTCCATGGCACCCCTTGGCATATATATAGACCTCCCAAAAAATCTACTACCATCAATCACACAGACTTACACAATTTGGGACAGAACCATCAAACTTTTAAAAGTCCCAACTCTACCTCCTCCTCTACATCCAATATTCTTCAATAAGGACTTCCCACCAGGTCTCTCACCCTCATTCTACAAACCATGGATCTCTAAAGGAATATGGCAATTGAACCAGCTACTAGATGAAAAAGGAACCCTTATACCAAAAAACCAACTTCAACACCACCACAAGCAGCTTTCCAATATCTTCAATTAAAGCATTACTTGAGGCAACAAATGAACTGATCTAAACAGAACAACTATCCAGAACTCATTACCAAAATGAGCTCTTCCCCCTCACCAATAAAACTGGTTTCAACACTCTACAAAATACTGTACAAAAATCAGACCACACAGACACCCAACAGGATATATACAAAGAAAAATATATCCAAACTTAAAACAAAGGACTGGAAAACCCTCTATCTGAACAACAATGGTCTGACCCTACAAAATCATAGAGATGGTACATCACCCCAGAAAAACTGCATTAACATATATCACCAAATATATTGAAAAACTGTTTCAGAGGATGCCTAGAAACAGGAACTTACCTACACATGTGGTGGAAATGCCCGGTACTAACTAAAATATGGTCACAAACACATCTCTTACTGGAAGATATGTTTAGAATCAAACTTAAACAAAAACCAGAAACATTCCTTCCGGGTCTCCCTTTCCCAGAACTTTTTAACAGACTGCAACAAAATCCTCCTGGCAACCAAATCAGTAATAGCACAAAACTGGAAAAAAACACCAAAGCCCATCAATCCAACAAGTTCTAGTAAAAATAAAATTTATAAGAACCATGGAACACATCAGACATTTACAAATGAAAGAGGATTACAAATTCGCCTCCACTTGGTTACCCTTTGATAAATACCTAGAAAGACACAACGCTATACATCCTAACAACACTGGATGAATATAATTAATCAGTCTATAGAACATACTGTTTATTAATTGGGTATTGTTGAAATGGAACAAACTAACAAACAGCTCTTTCCATTTCTCCTTTTTTTTTTTCTCTCCTCTTTATTCTCTCTATCTCCCCATCCTCCTATCTCTCACCCCCCCCCCACACACAACTTTCTTCTCCCAAAACAACAACAAAAATAACAAGGAAACATAAAACATACTGATATCGTATAATATAAAAAAAAATTCTGATTACACTATTTCTGTGTTACATACAATGTTTTCAGTTTTCAATAAAAAACAAATTAAAAAAAACTTAAGAGGATGTACAATTGTTGTAGATGTATCTAGATAGATTATCACATTGGGCTGCTAAGTGGCAGATGAGATTCAATGTTGAGAAATATGATGCATATTGGACTTAAAAATGCTTGTGCTGCTTATACTATAAATGTCTCTGTTAAGTGAATCCTTACTGGAAAGGGATCTTTGAGTTTTGGTGGATAACAAACTTAAAGGTAGCAAGCAGTGCCAGGCTGCAACAACTGGAGCCAACATGGTATTTTCTTCTAGAAAGAGAGGTATGAAATCAAGGGAGAAAATTTTTTCTCCCTCTTTACAAAGCATTGGTAAGGCCTCATTTCGAATACGCAGTGCAATTTTGGAATCCTGTGTGCAAAAAGGACATCTATTAAAGGATAAGTACACTGTAAAAACAAGTTAAGTGTAATTGGAAGCAGCAGGTTTAACTAATCATCTCCCCCCCCTCTTCTTTTTTTCTAGGTCCTTCCTGAGCCTACCTGTGCTCATTCAAAGTTCCTGACATCTTGGTTCTTCGTTGTAGTCTGCTTAGCTCCGCCTTCCCACCCCCGAGACTTCCTGGATCTCCTTCTTCTGTAGTCCCAAAAAGCATGGTCCGTTAGCTCCGTGTGCGCGCCCCCGCCACGCACACAATGTGACATCAGCACGTGCATGGAAGCGTGCACGTGTGATGTCATCACACCGCGCTGTACAAGCATGGTGCTGCCCAAAGACGTCACGCGCACTGAGCAAACAGGCCCTGCTTTTTGGGACTACAGAAGGAGATCCTGGAAATCTCGTGGGGCGGAGCTAAGCAGACTACAATAAAGATCCAAGATGTCAGGAACTTTACATCAGTACAGGTAGGCTCAGGAGGAACCTAGAAAGAAAAAAAAAGGGGGGGGGGGGTGATTAGTTAAAGATGCTGCTTCCAATTACACTTAACTTGTTTTTACAGTGTACTTTTCCTTTAAAATGAAAGAGTTCGGAGAAGGGTAACTAAATTAATAAGGGGATTGGGGGAGCTCTTGGGGGAGCTGGATGTGTTTCTGCAAACAAGAAATGTTGTAAGTTACTGGTATTGATATATAAAGTAGAGTTGCTAGATGGGTTGGACTGGATGGACATATGTCTTTATTCAACCTTAAATACTATACTATTTACCACCCTTTTTAACAGCATCTTAAAAGGGGAAGACAAATACCATCCAGACATATTACAGGCAAACATAGTTCTTCCCAAACCGGGCAAAAATCCAGATTCATGTACCAACTACAGATCAATTTCTCTCCCAAAAAAATAAATGTAGGAATTATATTAATAAATCGTCTGGATAGCCTATATTGCATAATCTGGACATTTTCACTTTAAGATAAATTAAATTAAAATACATTCCACACAATACACCCACTAACAGCTCATTTCAAATGTTTAATTGTAAAAATGTTTATTTTGACTACTATGTAGACTACAGCAAGCTACCGTATGTTCCTTTAATATAACAATGTTTGATATTCAATATAGTGTTTGAGAATTTTGCTTTCTAATATTGGTGTAAATATCTAATAAAACTAAATAAAGCAGATTCTAAAATAGATTCTATTGTATACAAACTCCGCATTATACAAATATTTCCCAAATGTTTACCTTATCTTGTTCCAGTTGCTCAACTAAATTTTTTGCATCCCTTAGTTGGTTAATCAGTTTGGTCTTCTCACTTGTATGAAGTTCCTAGAATACAAACAATAAGTGTGCATATTTAATAATATTCTGTAAAAAATATTTTGGTTTGCACTTTTAATGATGAGGGACAGTGGATTATATCCATAAAATTGTCACACTACTATTCCATATACTAGTGACTATTGATAGATTAACTATGTCACAAAACTAATTAAAAAAAAAACAGCAGAGAAACAATAAACAATAAAATAAACACATTATGGTTTACACTGATTTAATATGAGTCGGGTTGGACCAAGCATATCAACCATCACATATATCCTGCGATGGTTCCTTGGTTCCCTCTACCAGATTATCTGGTTGTACTTCAAACCAAATATAACAGTACTGAGAAAAGGAGGCAAAAATTCTGTTGGATTTCGCCACCTTAAAAAACCTAAAACAGAGCAGAAGGCAGCAGTTGCAGCTGGTACACCATTAAAATTCCCAGGTTTGAGGACCTACCATTTTAGGTCCTCACCCTGTGTATAGCTCACAGAAAGGGGTGGCTTTTCTTAGCAATGCCAGGCATCAGTGTAAACTACTAAGAACAAGGGGCAAAACCAGTGTCCTTAGTAAGCACACATGAAATTACCCATTTTGCAACACACAATAATTGTGGGAAGTCAATTACACATTACAGTTGGTATTGCTAAAATGCACAGTTTATTAAATAACAAAGTAATCCAAAAGAAACATTATAATTACACAAAAAAATGTAAAAAAAACATGATGAAAGGTGTCTTTATATACAAATACCACCACCTATATTTGGTACAAATGAAAGTAACCCAAACTATAGAAATCTGGGGTTCTTACACCAGTTTATGGCACAAAATGATTGTCCTTTGGGGGAATATGTTTCTCAGTAGGGACACTAGTCTGATTCTAGGGAGGTAAGAGGATTGAGCGGCGCAGTGAGATCAATCCGTGTTGCGGGAGACTATTTGGATATGTGAGCTGGGAATTTGCAACCACTTTGGAGCTCGTCCTGGCCTGAGTCTAACCCACTGACAAGATCCCTTTATATAGTGTTTTTAGTATTAATAGCACTGGGACACTTTAGCTACACTGTATTATTATATCCAGCGCAAGATTACATCAGGCACAAGGACTTTGGATTAGGATAATTTGGACAGTCATTTTGTGCCATATACTGGTATGAAACCCTAGGTTTCTACAAACAATTTAGGTTACTTTCATTTGCACCAAATATAGGTGACGGAATTTGTATATACAGACACCTTTTATCATGTTTTTTGGGGGGTTTTGAGATAAGAATGGTTTAATTATAATGTTTCTATTGAATTACTTTGTTATATAATAAACTGTGGGTTTTAGCAATACCAACTGTAATGCGTAATTTACTTCCCACAAGTTATTGTGTGATGCAAAATGGGTAATTCCTTGTGTGCTTACTGAGGACACAGGGGCAGTCTTGTTCCCTGGCTTAGTAGTTTACACTGATGCCTTGCAGTGCTAAGAAAAGCCACCCCTTTCTGTGAGCTATACACAGGATGAGGACCTAAAATGGTAGGTCCTCAACCCTGGGGATTCTGCTGGTGTACCAGCTGCAATTGCTGCTTTCCGCTCTGTTTTAGGTTTTTGAAGGTGGCGGAATCCAACAGAATATGCCGACCAATGGGAGGTGCATCCTCCCATTGGTGGCATAGTTAAAAAATACTGAAGGGAGAAGGCAGAGGTTCTAAGTTTGAGGGTGGCGGATTCCAACAGGATATGCAAAACAATAGGAGGATACACTCTAGAAGAAGTGCATCCTCCTATTGGTGGCATATTTGAAGAAAGGGAAAAGGCAGATCTGGACTTGAGTGGCGAGTACTTGAGATACCAGCTGAACCCACAGGGGTGAGGCCCTCACTCTGGGTACAGCTAAAGAGTACCCAAACTGTACTCATTTTAAAAAATTTGAAACATCTCACACATACACACAAAAATACAACAACAAATCTACATGTAACCTTAATTTTTTCCAGCTCCTGCAGTCTCTCATCTAGTTGGTTCTGAAGAGCTTCCTTTTCACTGGTAAGCTGAGCAGACTGTTCTTTGTGTGATTTGATTATTTTCTTACACCTTTGCAGAAGGTTCTCTTGACGTTTTACTCTAACCTGAAGAGCATTTAAAGAGTGTGCAGTATTTTCCTCTGTATCTGTACATATAAAAGAAACAAACAAATGCAACAACAACTAATACACACTTGCTACATAATTAAGACACATTCAAAAGATAGATATAAATGATAGTTTAAAGTTTCTACAAAATGAAAACGTGAAAATGGCATACATCTGCAGTATTAGAAAACAGCCTCCTTGAATGTATAACAACCCAGTAGGGTAAATTGCAAGTTTCAGACTCTTTAAAGGAAAACTAAACTGGAAAACAAAGTTTCCCAAAGCAACATAGAATGGCAGGCAGCCCATTGATACAGCCAGAGTGGGCTGTTACTAAGATGAAAGGGGGGATGAACACAAATTAAAGGAACTGTAAACTCAACATTTGAAGTCTTTGCCATCCTTTGTATTATTCACAGGGAGGTGAGAACGCTTATTCTTACCTCCCTGTAAATAATATTTTGCTCAGGGGACCGGGAACTTACCTTCGCTCCACTCGCAGCCGCTTCTGCACAGAACCGCTGTTCTGTCCCGATCGTGCGCCCTATCTCTTGTATTGGCGCGCATGCGACTAAGAGAGCGCGCATGGTCGGGACAGCGGTTGTTAGAGCAGGAGCGACTGTGAGCGGAGCAAAGGTAAGTTCCAGTGTCCCCTGAGCAAAATATTATTCACAGGGAGGTGAGAATAAGCATTCTCACCTCCCTGTGAATAATACAAACGGAGGGCAAAGACTTCAAATGTTTGGTATATGGGTTTACAGTTCCTTTAAGTAAACTCCTATCTACCACAGACACATGTGCAGGCCAGCAACCTTGGGGCATGCCCAATCAGAAAGGTTCATGGCAAGGTTGACAGGGTAAAGTAACGCTAACAAGTGTTTGTTTGAAAAATAGGTCATAAGAATTTCTTATATCCATTTTTAAAGGAAATGCTTTAACATTACTACAGTTGACTCTCATAAGTGAGGTAAATAAAATGGTTGTAGCCATATTAGTCCAGTAGCATATACTAAGAGATGAGTACTGTAGGATAAGGTGATACCTTTTTATTATGGACTAACCGTTCATTTTTACAGACAAGCTTTCGAGAGATACACTTCTCTCTTCCTCAGGTCAAGCAATACTCAAGAGTACTGCTTGACAAACAAACAGAATTTTGCTCTGTGGTTTGAAACAAAAAGATTGTTTAAAGATGGGCACACAACACACACAGATTTAAAAAAATAAATAAATAAATAACTGGAAAAATAAAATTATATTTTATTGAAAAGTATCAAGTTATTGTTATAGCAGAAACATGGCTAAACGATTAACAAGATTGGATAGTACATTTACTACTTGTTTAGGTCATCTAGTGTGATTTTTTTTAACAAGCAGCCTGAATTTTCACCCAAAGTTACAAATATGATCAATGTTTTTTTACTGGTTTTTCTCCAAAATCGAACCTAAAAATATTAGTTTATCAAAAAGCGGCTCCAACCATCCTTGTGGACTGCAAATTTGACACATGAGCAGCAGAGCATGCTAGGGATCACAGAATCCGCACTGCAAAAAACAACTATCCAAACGTCATTCCTCCCTGCACCAATCTCACAATAAAATTCTAAAACTAGTTGATTGTCAATTATCTGCTCCCAACCCCAAGCAGAGGGAGGAGGCAGATACCTTTGCCAAAAAGGAATAGAAGTTATTATTAAATATCTGGTTACAAATGCATGTAATAAACTGATCAAAATAGCAGTTGGGATTGTGGGCAGACACAGTAACAAGTTTTTTGTTTTTATGGTGGATATGCCCTTTAAAAGCAGATAACGGCACTCATGACAAGGGTGTAATGGTGCTCAGAAAGAAGTGAAGCAATTCAGGCTTAACCACCATTCATTCTTTCTAAAATTACAACAGACAAATTAAAGCAACTAGGTAAAAGCCATGGGGGGATATTTCAATCGAATTCTCCAAATATATAAAACTACATTCCGTTTTTCCCATGGACAATATCGAGCGGTTTATTGGAAAAAAGAAGATTGGGTCAGCGGAAAATTTTACACCAACTACAGTCCTCATGCACAAAGATTTCAAGGGAAAGTCTGCAGAAAGATCGGCTGCCCAAGGTGGGGAGCTTCAAGCGTTTCTTTCAATCAGATTTCCAAACGTTGCACTTCTGATGGGAAGAACATCTGCTAGTGTGTGGCTAGCTTATTACTACATTTAAAAAAAGGTTGGACGTGTTGATAATTTTCTGCCAATCCTGCATTTTATATCTGGAATTGGGTAATCGGGCTGAAAATATTATCTGCTGGCTTTGGTCTACTGAGTTTTATTTAAAGGATAAGTGCACTGTAAAATCAAGTTATGTTCATTTGGAAGCTGCAGTTTAAAAATACTGTTGCCATATTTTTTTTCACCTATGCCCCTCCAGTGCCTACCTTTGTGCCTTGAAAGTTGCCGACATCTTGTTACTGGTTTGCTGAATGTTAAAGGGGAACTGTGGTCCAAAAATGACTTTGGTGGTAAATTGATAGAAATTGTTCTCGTGAATATTTTTGCGATTTATTTTCATTGTTTATTTTGCATAGTTTTGAAGATATTTAAATTGTTTGTGTGTGATATGGCAGCAGCATCACTAGGTCCCCTGCACTTTCTGCTTCCTGTTCTAAAACCATGTCAGTGGATGACAGTCAATCTGCCCTGTGTCTCCTCCTCCCCTTGCAGCCCCCTCCTCTTGCAAGCCCTCCTGGTCCCTCCCACTCATGGACTCCATGGCCCCTCCATTTGCAGGCCCCCCTTGGCCCATTCCCTTACAGCCCTATGTGGCCCTGCCCACTTGTGGGTGCCTTAGCCCTGCCCACCCAAGGTGCCATGGCCCCACCCAATCGTGGTTGCCGTGGGACACTCAGAAACCCCCCACCTATAGAAAACTGTGTGAAAACAGAGTCAGAGTGAGATATCTGCCTGAAAAAAACAGTTTTCACATAGTGGGAGAGTAGGGCTGTAGATTCCACACAGCAGGGAGGGGGGAAGGGACAGCAGCGAGGGGGAGGGACTTCCTGTCTCCTGTCCTGTCACTGAACTCTGAGGCTGTGCTCATCAGCGGTGAGGTGGAGGAGCAGGATGAGGAATGTCACATGTCAGCCTCCCACCCATTAACTTTCTGGTCAGTAATTTCTTTATATCTTGGGCTGTGGAGCATGTAGAGAGGTGGTTGATGGCTCGTTTTAAAGGTAGGAAAGTAGCCTTTCATTTAAACTTGATTGGAGAACACAGTTCCCCCTTAAGCTCCACCCCTCTGAGATTTCCTCTGCTTTCCCCAGCTTGAGCCTCAAACTGTAATGCCTGTGAGTTCCGTGCACTCTCCTGTTTGAGCCTCAAACAGTAATGTCTGTGAGTTCCGTGCACGGCTCTGGAGAGGCATAGGTAAAAACAAATATGGCAACAGTATTTTTAAAGCTGCAGCTTCCAAATGAAAATAACTTAATTTTTCAGTGCACTTTCAGCCACTGTTACTTATATTCCCAGATTCACTTTAATTCAGAGATGTGCCTCTGGATTAGACAAAAAAGTATTAAAAAAGGGAATTCGTTCACAGCCTGATAATTATAGAACAGTATGCTTAACTGGATACAAATACTGGATAGTGAGGTAGAATTTGGATTCAGGGATAATAGTATCTGTAGTACAGAATGTTGCCATGGAATTTAAAATGGTGCCACATAGGTGACTTGTGTATCTACTAAGGTCTGTTGGTCTTGGAAAACACATGTGGAATAAAGTGGCGTGTTACATGGTTTTGTATTGGGACCACTTCTATTTTATCTATTTATCAATGATTTAGAAGAGGGTATTAAAAGCAAGGTCCATGTAATGCATTGAACATAGGACATTGAAAACAACAGATAATATGAAACTGTTGCAGGAAAGTCTAGGCAAATTGTCAAAATGGGCAGCAAAGTAGAGATGTTGGGAAACATAAGAATGCATTTGGGGGTTAAAAATTATTTTCCTAAATTAAAATTGGTCATTACTAAGCAAACATATGTAGATAACATAATAAGTTGTAGCGAACACTTCCAGGCACAATAGATCTAGAAAGATATTTTCTAGTATAGAAAGGGTATAAATATTTTTCCCTTTCACTTCAATAACAGGCATTTGGACCTAACAGGAAATGCAATTTATTTAAAAAAAAAAAAAAAACTTATCCCATGCACACTTCTTTTGTGCATTTCCTGATGGACTAGGAAGCATGTTCATGGATTCATGGTGTACAGGCGTACCTGCCATTGTGGCATGCAGGGAAGGAGTTCTCTTTCACTATCTTGTGCTGTTGCTCGCCTTGTAGTTGGCACCAAAGAGTGGCCCAGTGGAGAGCCTTGTGAACGAGCTTTGAAATTTTCAACAGGAAGGTCTATCTAGTGTGCAGCAAGCTCAGATGCAGCATTGAGAGTACTGCACAGCGTGAGAGGATGATGCCACTGGAGCAACATCTAGTTATGGGCAGTTTTCTCTTACATTGCGCAAATGCTTCACATCCGTTATCGCAGTTTCAAATGTGAAGTCACATGCTGTCAAGGTGAGACAGTATTCTATCCAGCCCTTCTTAATCTTCCAGAGTTTTGCCTTCTGTGTCTTTAGGTGTGCTTTTCTGCTGAGACGTCAGTCTACCTTACTATCTTTGCCACTGAATCTAGCGGTGGTGATGTCACAGTGTTTCACGGCATAGGACTCTTTGATTGGACATCTGGGTCACATGGTGGGGGAAGGTAATAAGATGTAATTTCCTGTTTGGGCTTTTAAATGTGGTGTATTGCACTGAATGTTCACATTTGATAAAGGACCACACTTCTGAAACATTTTGTTATGTAAAATAAAGAATACAAAAAGATATCCTTGTTATTCTTCATTGACTGGGACTGCCCGTTACTTTTTCTTCTACTCTGCCTAATGTATAGTCACCTTTAAGCATTACGTTCAAGGTTCATGGGAAGAACAGATGGAGAAAAAAATCAAAAGCACTAGAATTAAAAAACATTTGTTCATCAATACAAGCCTTCTCTCTATAGATAAAAGAAAAAAATCTAAAGATTGTGTCAAGACAAGGGGGAATAAAAAGCAGAGTTTTACAACACAAAGTATTGCCAATTTTAAAATGGGCAGGAAACAACTTAACTATAACCACATTACACATGCCAGGCTCGTCAAACACAGTAGCAGATTTTTGAGAAATGGAGCCTAGATTCATCTGCCATTTATGGGTAACGTCTTAGATAGACCTACTAGCCACTCGAGAGTACAGCAAATGCAAAAGAATTTATGCAAGAAACAGGCAACACAAGCACTTGGAACAAATAACCAAACCCAGGACAGGTCGAAATATCTATTGTACATCTTCTCGCCGTTTACAAAGATGTGGAGAGTTTTAAGAAAAATGGGGGGGGGGGGGGGGAAGCATGGGTAATATCAATTCTGCCATTCTGGCCCAGGAGGCCATGGTTTCCAATGTTAAATTCTCGTTCCACAACATGACCAATCAAAATTCCAATTCATATTTAATGTTATTATCATGAAAACATATCAAGTTCTGTAAAGTTTTGAATACGAATACCCTGTCAGTGAATGTATTAATAAGTCACATTTTTATTTGCTAGTTATTAAATAGGACATGACAACAGCACATTTTCTGTTTTTCTTAAAGGCACTGGTAAGAATTTAGGGAATACTGAATAAAAAAAAAAAGTAGACCGATTGGATAATTTAGGGTTATTCACAATAATTTACAATGTAAGTTTCTAGGTTGTATGCTAATTTGAGTACTGTAGCAGAGCCTATCAGTTCATAAAAGTTAAGAACTGATAAGGAAATAATTTATCAATGTTATCATTGTATAGAACTGTATTGAATTATACATTATGCAATAACTGTGTAGACGTGGCATAAATATAGGATGTATATGTAACATGGGACCCTTGGATCTCTAGTCATAAAAGGATACCAGATGTTTCTTGTATGTATGTATGTATTTTATTTCTTATATAGCACTACATATTCTGCAGCGCTTTACAATTATTTACGCAATTCACATCAGGCCCTGCCCCGAAGAGCTTACAATATAAACACTTTATGTACATATACAACCTATTAGTATCAGAAACGACACAAAATGTAGGAGTTCAGGGGATACAGACAATGTTATCAACCTGTCCGGTTATACTCTAAATCAGAACCAAGCCTTCTTAACAAAGGTTTGAATTTCATTCATAATAGTAATGGGGACAGGTTTGAGACTTTAATTGAGATTAATCGATTCATTCGGAGGTTGACTTTAATGAGACATTTTTCTAATCCTCAGATACAAAATTCTGGTGATTTAACCATAGTGGAAATAGAGCATGCTAACTATATGTGATCCAGGAGAAACTTCCTCTAATTATTAGTTCTTGTGCACAATAAAAGTTACGTTTTATCAGCTATGAGATGCCCGTCCAACTGATTGTGTTTGCAAAGAGGATTTACCTATCTAAGATGGCCGTTTGCTGAAGACTGCCTCGGATGTTTGGAGCTCCATGGAAGCTGATTGAGGGGTAAGGGGATTACGCTCCCAGTTGTTACTAATCTTTCTGTTTTACAACCTATCAGTATGTCTTTATGATTGTGGGGGGAACCGGAGTGCCTGGAGGAAACCAACGCAAGCACGGGGAGAACATACAAACTCCTTGCAGATGTGTCAAAGGGTGGAATCGAACTCAGGACCTCAGCGCTGCAAGGCATTGGTGCTAATCACTGAGCCACCGTGCTGCCCTAGCTTTGCCCCCTTGTCAAAGTTGTGTAAGGTAACAGATGGCCATGTAAGGTAGTGTGAAGTCTTCCATTGCGTTTTTGACATGTGACGTATGGTCAAGATTGGGTGTAAGAAAGAGGTCTGTGCAAGCAATCTGGGTTACTTATTAGCTTGTTGAGTAACCAGCACATGCATTTACATAAATATGCAATAAATTAACTTTCAAAACTGGAGTGATCTATGTAATCCTATTATTATAATTATTCTTTATCAGTACTTATAGGTTAAAAGCTAGTAAAGAAAGTAAGTGCTGGCCATCTTGTGAAATTGATTACTTTCTTTTTATGCAGCAACAAAGTAATAATAGCTTGTATGCATGTCAATTGAATTAGAACTAGTATTCTTTTTTGCTGTATATACTGCTTACATACCAGGAGTTGAATTATCATTTTCTCCCTCCTGAAGTGAACTCTCAGAATAAGGTTCTAGTGATGCAGTGAATTCTGGTACTCCAGATATGTCTTGTCCACTTCCAAGTCGCTGTTTAAGAATATTAACCTGATAACAGAAAATAGAAAAGGTTCTAAAACTTGTAGTAATGTACGTGCTAAGTAGCAATAAATACTGTATATATCAAAATATTAACATTTACAGTATTGAGATGCAAAGTCTAATTTACATCTAATAAATTAAAGGGTATCTTTAATTCGGTTTAATTGAAGAACGGGAGATAAAGGAGCTATGTCCCACCTCCGTTCTTCAATAAAACCTGCAGGAGCCAGGAGAGAAGATCCAGATCTTACCGATTCTCACGCTCCTCCGCTGATCTTCTGACAGGTCCTGATGGAGTTTAAAGGGCAATTCCAGCCCAAAAATGAAAACTTACATACAGGTAAATCATCCTCCAAAACCATAAATGGTAATAGTTTAAAATCTGAAATATATAAGTCTAACCTGAAATCCTGTACAATATCCTGTTTCCCCTGTTTCTGCTTCCTGGTCCTTCCAATTAGCAACTGTCAGTTATGGATTTGACAGTTGACATCACAGCCAATGACTGAATGTTAATCCCCTAGCTGCCTATTCTGAGCATGCCCAGGCTCAGTACAGGTTTCTATATTGCTCAGTTTCCATGAGGCCTCCAGAAGCATAGCAGGCATACAGTAATGAATTAATAGGACAAACTATAAAATATCAACATATTTTAAAGAGGCCATTCTTGCTAAAAGATGTTCTTATGAGGGTGGAGTTGTCCTTTAAGTCTAATTATAATTTTAAGTATAATAAAAGTAAAACCTGCTTCTGTGACAGGCAATTAAGACAGCTAATCATCACTGAGTAAGTCTGCTCACAGGGTGTGACGCTCCGGATCCCCATGTATTCTTTTAGCCCAGATACCCTAATCTTCACCAATAGACAAGCCCTGCTTGTAGCTCCTACCCGGGATTGGTTGCCCCCTGGACTTAAAGTGTGGGGTATCTGAGTTGAGGCGACAATACACAAAGAAACTGGAGTGGAATAGGCACACAGGGCACAACCAGTTTAGAGAGTTAGACAAGCACTTGGTACCAAATCACAAAGCTTAACAGTCAGGGGCCAGAGGTCAGAACACAGGAGATCGGTCAGCAAGGCACGGTACAGAAGGGTAAGGCAAAATCATAATAAGAGTCAGGCAAGAGGTCAAGACAGGCGGCAAACAGTCGTAAACAGGATAACAGGCAGGAATTGGTACACGAAACAAACTTAAGACAGTCACGCAATAAGCAGGGTTCACATCACACGCTATAACAGGCAAAGAGCCAATGGAGGGCAGAACCTAAAATAGGCAAGAGGAACCAATCAGAATCTACCTATAAACCAGTAGCACCAGGATAGGTAGAAGGAGATTCAAATATCCCACCAGACAGAGAGAGCCAATAGAAGCCGGATGCTCTCACAAGCCGGCGCGCGAACCAGCGTTCACGCATGACAGAAAGTTCACGGAATGTAGTGCACACGAACCTGGGAGCGGTGCAGAGAGAAGAGGAGCGTCGAAGAAACGAAGAGCAGGTATGCGGCAACAAATCAAGAGGCAGCTAATACGTACTAATAAGGTCTGCTTACAGCTGAAGCAATCAAGAGGCAGGTGTTGATTGTTCCAGCGACACATGTCCATTAAAGGACAATTATACTTACCTCCTCCCCGCTACTTTTCTTCTATGTATGCTTTGTACCCAGGTTGAAGACCTAAACCGCTAGGTCCTCACCCCTGGGCTCTTTGTAGTTACACTGACATACTTACTTAGCTCTGCTCCACTCTTTCTTCTGCTTCTGCGATGAGTCCTTGCAGAGTGCGTCTTCCTATTGGTCTCGGCGCCAATTTGGGGGGGCGAGCTTACCGGAGAGGGAGTGGAGCAGGGCTAAGTAAGTAAATCAGTGCAACTACAAAGAGCCCTGAGGTAAGGGCCTAACGGTTCAGGTCCTCACCCTGGTTACAAAGCACAGATATAAGAAGAGGAGCAGGGAGGAGGTAAATATAATTGTCCTTTAAAGTCTATATGAAAAAATCAAGTACATAAAATTGCAAAAAAAATCAGAAAAGCTTTCACAGATTCCTTAGATAGAAAATAGCATACTTCTATGTGTCCCGCATGTCTGTACCAGATTTTGTGTATCTAGCTCGAAAACTGTGAGGAGATACAGTCCAAAAAAATAGGAAAGGGAAGTAGAAAAGAACAGAAAATAGTCTCTTTCAAGAGAATTTAAATACAAAGTCGTCAATCCTGCTAAATGTATATTTACATTCTTTTTAATTTAAATATTTGTGTAGTAAAAAAAACCAGTATTTTTCAGACTTCTAATTGTCATATTATATCACAGGGTTTCAAAAATTCTGGTCATCATAACTATAGCAAAAGGGAAACACTCAGTGGTGGGTGGGTTGCTCTGCAAGGATGGAATTTGCTACACATTTACAAGCCCGGTTAATATAATTAATGGCTCCTTTAATATGGGAAAATTTGAGAGGATGTATTATTGTTTTAGGTTGATTCACTTATTCAGCATTTTGAGAATTACCTCAATTGAAAAGTAAACATGAAAATCCTATTATCTACATAGTGATATTTGCAACATTCATAACATTTCAAAGTTGATCATTTCTATAATGCTTTAGTGTGATGTGTGGACTGAACACTAATATAGGTCCTTAAAATATTTAAATACCTATTGAACAATGTGCAATTTATTATTACAACCTTACCTGTGTCTGCAGAACACTGATAAATTGATCCTTCTCTTCAAGAGATGCATCAAACTCTTCCTGCAGGTGCTTTTTGGCTTGCTGATCCATTTTAAGTTCCTGAAAGAGAAACTTTGTGTTAAAGGGTAACTGGTTTCCATACTATATCTCATACTTTGTAGACTCCTATCTTTCATATCTGAGTAAAAAGCCCCACCCCCCAAAAATAGATAACCTTTTCTGAAGCTAGTTACAGAACTGCAATTATTCTCTATCCTTTCCTCTGCCTATCTACAACAGATTTTATTCATAGAATTTTGGCTAGCTTTAAAAACTATTAAGAAGTTTGTGAGGGGGGCTTATCATGCACACAAAATCACACAAGCATGCTCAAACCTGAGACTTGGGGGCAGTCCTAAAGTGCTGGTGATATCACACCTCACAGGAGGAAACATCACTCCTTTTACTGCTGTAACTTTTGATAATTTGAAGCTGGAATCAAAATCCTGGAGTAATTTTGAAGGTAGCAGTGTGCTCTTTTTAATAGAGTGCACTTGTATGAAGACCAGTTTCCCTCTAAATTCTAAACACTACAAGTAATAAGTCTAATTATATTCACTAATACATTAAATAAGGTAGGGAGAGAATTCAGGCTTTGATACACCCTTTTCAGCAATATGCAAATAAGGAACAAAGACTTCTGGGAAATTACCATGTTTCCACATGGAAGCTCTAAGGAACACTATGTCGTTAAAAAGACTTTTACAAAAACCAGAGCGCCAACTACAGACCGGTCTTGTAGCTAAGGGTAGCTGAATAAGCACATTAAATAATGAAAAGCATGCAAGCAACTTCCACTCTCCACCACATGTATTCGTTTTCAATGTAGTCAGTGTAAAGTCTGAATCAACCATTATCGATGACATTAGGGTTATGTGTTTGTGAAATTAAAATTAAGTTGGATTCTACCCCACTAAGGTGGTTATAGTTCATAGGTTCATTATATGGGATAGTTTCTTGCCTTGAATAGAAATCTATGGTATGGTGTGTGAAAAGGCTGTAGCGAATCTCAGAGATGTTGCTTTATACCGTGAAAGAACACTAGATGAGTGCGCAAGATACTGTCTTATATAAATAGGGGTATAGTTTATTATATAAGTAAACTAATAATAATAGTAATATTATTATTCTTAATAATATTATTCTACTTAATAACAAAGCATTGGAAAACCCCCAATATTTAAGTAACATGCAGTACTGGTTTTGAATCCTGCATACCTATGTAAGAAATAGTATCTAATTTTATAATGTACATATTTTATAATGTACAGCACTGGGAAACAAAATTATTAAGGGTAATATAGGATTTTAACTTCTAAACTCTCTGGTACGTTGTTTAAAGATCAAGATTAAGGTGCAGCCTGTTTTGATCTATGGTAAAAGGAGGTTGAGTGCCGGGAAGACCCTGTACGAGCAAAGCGGACAATCATTGGCTTCTTTGGACTGACAATTATCAACATGTGTACAAGGCTTATGTCAGCGGTTTGACTCTTGTTGCAGTAAAAGTAATCACACCTCACGCAGCTCTCCAATTCGTCGTAGTGCTTTGTCTTGACTCTGGCTCATGATGGACTAAAAAAAAAAGGAGGGGGGGTAAGTGCTTTAGAGAGGAAAAGAACACAGTAAATCTAACCCAGGACATAAATAGAGCAATATGTCTTAAAAATCTTACTATGCAAAATTTAAGAAGTATTTGAATATAAAACCATTTATAAAGAAAAGGCTCAAGTTTACATCAGAATGTGCAAATTACCCATCTAGAAAGCTGTATTTTGTAGCAAAGCGTTTTTTTTAATTGATTTTTTTTTTTAACAATTACATATAATGGCGGAGTGTAAAACCCATGTATAAAAGTGTAAAACCCATGTTAAATGTAATATTGGGTTAACATGGGTTTTAAACTTATTTTATGGCACTGTTCTATTTCCAATTTTTTTTGGAAATAGTAAAGCACTACCGATACAATACCCATCTAGTGGGTACACTGTTGTGATTTACTAAAGAATTTAGATGTAGGTTCAATAGGTGTGCACCTAGCAACAAGGTCAGACAAAACTTTCCAGTAAAGACCCTTTTCTAAAATTCACAAGATAATGCAAGCACATTTTTAACAACATCACATCACAACGTTTCGGGGGGATACCCCCTTCTTCAGGTGCAATAAAGTGCAATAGTGCTTCAAAGAAATATAAAGACTGTGTTGAACCTAGGTCCCTCCCCCCAAATTAGGGCGGAACCTTAGACCAGGTGTTTGTTACATCAGTGACATAAATACATAGTACATTAAATACATGTATTAGATATACCACTCATAATATTTTGTAAAAAATGAGCAGTCTAATAAAAAACGTCAGTCGTTATATACTGTGCTATAAAAGTAAAATACAAATACACCATCATTTTACCTAAAAACCAATCGTTTATATCCAAAGTGCTAAGAATGTGCCAATAAGTGCATTGTGTCAATCGTTACTATCTCAAATCACAACATAATAACATAGTATTCTTATATATTAAAACCTTAATCTACATATAATCTGGACATTGTAAAATCTAATAATAGTATATCATTATTCCTGTGGATCTTTATCAGCGAGGAATGTCCTTCTGAGATCCACTAGGTGGCGTGAGCGTCCATCGGATCTATAGTAAGATAAAATCATGGTATGTCTCAACTTAAGACAAATATTAGGAAGAAGCTACAATTGCTGGTGAAAAGGCTGTCATAAATCATAGTGGTTCAAAAGCAGGATAAATTGAATTCTTCATTTAAACCATGGGGGGACAGAGTCCCTAACTTTTCTATCCAACAGATTTCTTTCTGCAGTAACTTTCTGTTAAAATCTCCTCCTCTCAGATTTTGTCGACTACTTCCAGAACCAGCCACCTAAGTTGTGCCGCCCTATGCTTTTTTTCAAGGAAATGCCTACTTATAGGGGTTTCATACTTTTTGTTGGTTCCTTCGTAGTTCGAAATATCCCTTTTGTGTTTCACATACCCTGAGTCTTACTTCCCTTTTGGATTTACCTACATAGGCCCATCCACATGGGCATTTAAGCATGTAGATAATACCAGTAGTCCTACAGGTGGCGTAATGTTTCAGTTTGATTTCAAAGCCTTTGCTTGGATGGTAACCACATTCCCTTTAATAATTGCATTGCAGACTGAACAGTTACGGCATGGGAAGTACCTTTAAGGGTTCTCTCAGAATAATTGATAAAGGTACTTTCCCATGCCGTAACTGTTCAGTCTGCAATGCAATTATTAAAGGGAATGTGGTTAACCATCCAAGCAAGGCTTTGAAATCAAACTGAAACATTACGCCACCTGTAGGACTACTGGTATTATCTACATGCTTAAATGCCCATGTGGATGGGCCTATGTAGGTAAATCCAAAAGGGAAGTAAGACTCAGGGATGTGAACACAAAAGGGATATTTCGAACTACGAAGGAACCAACAAAAAGTATGAAACCCCTATAAGTAGGCATTTCCTTGAAAAAAGCATAGGGCGGCACAACTTAGGTGGCTGGTTCGGGAAGTAGTCGACAAAGATCTGAGAGGAGGATATTTTAACAGAATTACTGCAGAAAGAAATCTGTTGGATAGAAAAGTTAGGGACTCTGTCCCCCCATGGTTTAAATGAAGAATTCAATTTATCCTGCTTTTTGTAACCACTATGATTTATGACAGCCTTTTCACCAGCAATTGTAGCTTCTTCCTAATATTTGTCTTAAGTTGAGACATACCATGATTTTATCTTTACTATAGATCCGATGGACGCTCACGCCACCTAGTGGATCTCAGAAGGACATTCCTCGCTGATAAAGATCCACAGGAATAATGATATTACTATTATTAGATTTTTACAATGTCCAGATTATATGTAGATTAAGGTTTTAATATATAAGAATACTATGTTATTATGTTTGTGATTTGAGATAGTAACGATTGACACATATGCACTTTATTGGCACATTCTTAGCACTTTGGATATTATAACGATTGGTTTTTAGGTAAAATGATGGTGTATTTAGTATTTTACTTTTTATAGCACAGTATATAACGACTGACGTTTTTTATTAGACTGCTCATTTTTTACAAAATTATTATTGAGTGGTATATCTAATACATGTATTTAATGTCACTATGTATTTATGTCACTGATGTAACAAACACCTGGTCTAAGGTTCCGCACTAATTTGGGGGAGGGACCTAGGTTCAACACAGTCTTTATATTTCTTTGAAGCACTATTGCACTTTATCACCTGAAGAAGGGGGTATCCCCCCCGAAACGTTGTGATGTGATGTTGTGTGGTTCACAATTAAATTTGCTAAAGCTTTGGAGTGCGACCCTCAGTTGTATTTTGTTTCCTGTGGCATGGCAAACCTGCTGCACATGCTGTGTATGTGTCACATGTTCTAGCGCTGCTATGTAGCGTTATTAGATGCACAGACGGATCTAAGTGTGAGTGAGTGACTCAGTTGTTCCATTGTATGAGTTCACTCTGAAATCCCAACCCTGTGGTAAGAGATCAGTGCTTTTAATGTCTCCTGTTATCAGTCCAGGATATGGATAGATTGAGCACTAACTTTTCTATAATCATGGGGAGGGTTTAATTATGACACCTCCTGCTGCTATATGGATTAGTTTGTGTGATTAATTAAAGTAAAGTCAAACAAATACTTCTGATGTTTTAAAACTACAACACCATGAATTCTGCAACTAAGGAATGATGGGAGTCATAGTTTTCAAACATCTAGTGAGACGAATGTTATAGACATCCCTGACTTATATAATGAGCATGATGCAAGGCTGGTCAGTATTTCCATTAGAACAATCATAATTAAAAATAATAAACTAGTAAAAGTGGTGCATTTAGTTTTCCCCACCACCTTGCATCTTTTTTTGTTGTTGTTACAGAAAACAAATTATACAAAGTTTCAGATTATTTAACTTCTCTTTTTACCCAAAGTGCTATGTTACTATAAAAAATGCTTTAATACTTCCACAAAAACTAACCTGTAGCTTGTCTTTGTCCCTTTGCAATGTTCTGTACGCTGTCACAAGCTACAATGAAATAAAAAAAAAAACAATAACCACATTCAGATTTCTGCCACATGGTAGAAGTAATCAATTACCCCCGATATATGCAAAAACAAAACAAAAAATACACAGGTCAGAACTTGTGTATCTGCATCGTATTGAAAATTGTCAACAAAACAATGTATGTAAAAATACAGAAACCAAGACTAAACAGAGTGGAGGGGGTTGTCGAAACCAATTGTCTGCCATGTACAATGCTGTTTTGATGCCTTACCCTGAGCAGTTTTGATAACACCTTTTAGCTGCTTGCAATTCACACCTTGCATTAAGGAGGACCCTGAAACCTTGCTGTTATATGCTGATTGAGACACATTCAAGAGAATTTATTTCCAACTGATTCTTGTATAAGTCATTATGAAATATGAAAGCCAGTAGAATGACTAACGAAAAGTCCAGTAGATATACCATGACCAGGATGAATGAGACATAAAAAACCTGCCCTTCTCTTTGGATAAATTAAAGCAATTAGTTCAATAACTTGGCCAAATTATTTTATGCCCAACAACCACTTACCACATATACTCGAGTATAAACCGTCCAGAGTATAAAACGAGGTACCTATTTTTACCAGAAAAAAACATTTAAAGTGATTGACTCGAGTATAAGTCGAGGGTAGAACTTATGACCCCTCACCCTTCCCCCCCAGTTCAGTGTGTACCTTTTGTGGCAGCTTCCCTGTAGCAGCCTCCCTGTAGCAGCCTCCCTGTTCCAGCTTCCCTGTTCCAGCTTCCGCAATCCAGGCAGCCGCTCGCTCCCACGCTCCCTATACTGAAGCGCCGGCTGACGTCACTACTCGCGCCGGGCAGGGACGTCAGCCGGCGCTCCAGTATAGGGAGCATAACTGACTCGAGTATAAACCGAGTTTGGTTTTTCAGGCTGATTTTATAGCCTGAAAATCTCTGTTTATACTCGAGTATATACGATAGTATAGTATTTGAGGTTGAATAAAGACATACATTATGTCCATCCAGTCCCACCCATCTAGCAATATCCTAATTTCCTGCCTAACTGTTGATCCAGAGGAAGGCAAAAACCCACCAAATTTATGAAGGGGGAAAAAATTCCTTCCTGACTCCAAGTGGCAATCAGAAATTTCCCTGGATCAACTCTACTTTATATATCAATACCAGTAACGTGCAACATTCCATGATTGCAGAAACTCA
Source organism: Hymenochirus boettgeri (assembly GCA_019447015.1). Lineage (NCBI taxonomy): Eukaryota > Metazoa > Chordata > Amphibia > Anura > Pipidae > Hymenochirus > Hymenochirus boettgeri. Next base: position 114,163,958 of record CM033474.1, read on the forward strand.
TCATGCTTTTTTTTTTTAAACTGACCAATGAACCTGCCATAACGACCACTGGAAGACAGTTCCATAGCTTTACCGTTCTCACAGTGAAAAACCATTTCCAAATTTGAAGCCTAAACCTCTTTTCTTCAAGTCTTAAGGGATGGCCACGTGTCTCTGACATGCTCTATTGGTGAACAATGCCCCAGATTGTTTATTGTATGGCCTGTTTTTGTATGTCCCGTTTGCTGTATGGCCCCAGCGTATATAATTGTAACTTTTCCAGTCTCTCTTCATATTCAAGTTCCCCCAATCCCCTTATTAATTTAGTTGCCCTTCTCTGAACCCTTTCCATTTCAAAGATGTCCTTTTTGTACACAGGATTCCAAAATTGCACTACATATTCCAAATGAGGCCTTACCAATGCTTTGTAAAGAGGGAGACTCACATTTTCCTTCCTTGAATCCATACCTCTCTTTATACAAGACAATACCATGCTGGCTCTGGCTGTTGCAGCCTGGCACTGCTTGCTTCCTTTAAGTTTGTTATCCACCAAAACACAAAGATCCCTTTCCAACAGGGATTCACTTAACACAGAGCCATTTACACAGTTTCTTGTCGCTTGTGTGCAAATAGACCTAAAGTGCCGCTTAACAATAATTCTAATGCAGATTTTGTTTTAAAAAAATGGTTCATTTTACCCCAAACAGCCTTTGTAATAATGTTTCCATGCAAAACGAAACTAACAAAAAGTATTCTAATATTCACAGCTTGGTAAAGCCCACTGAGTCAAGTGTTGTCGCCTTTTAATATGGGCTTCATCTGTGACTAATAATGGATCAATTAGGTGTCAGGTGTGTATAAAAAGAACCCTAGTACACTAAACCTTCACATCAACTGCAAATAGACCTCTGCAAACATGCCTAAGATTCCCCCTGAGACTAAAGTGTTGATTATCAAGAGGCTGAAGAGGAAATCCACTGCTGATGTGGCACACACCTTCAATGTCTCTCAGCGTCAAGTTCAGAGGTTAAAGAAAAGATTTGAAGAGACCAGAGAAGTTTTTGACAAGCCCAGGTCAAGCAGACCCCGCAAGACAACTGCTCGAGAGGACCGTTTGTTGGCTCGAAAATCCAAGGCCCGGTCACCTGAAATCCCTGTGTCAACCAGAACAGTTTGTCGGATTCTGTCTCGAAATGGCCTCCATGGTCGAATCACTGCCCATAAGCCAGCACTAAACAAAAGACAATTGAAAAACCGTGTGGCAATTGCCAAGTCCCACAGCTCAGATGAATCTTGTGTTGAATTACACCACAGTAGCCGCAAATATTGGAGGAGACCTACTGGAACCCACATGGAGCCGCGATTTACCCAGAAAACAGTGAAGTGGAAGCAAAATCATGGTCTGGGGTTACTTCCAGTATGCGGGTGTGCAAGGGATCTGCAGGGTGGAAGGCAACATCAATGGTGTAAAATACCAAGAAATCTTAGCTACCTTATATATTCCCAACCATAAAAAAGGCCAAATTCTGCAGAAGGATGGTGCTCCATCGCATACTTCCATCTCCACAACAAAGTTCCTTATGGAGAAGAAGATCATATTTGGGGTAGGATGAAAGAGAAAGCAAAGAATATTGATGAACTATGGGAGGCATGCCCAGAGTTCATCTATTGGCTATTCCTGATGATTTCATCAATAAATTGTATGAATCCTTGCCAAACCGCATGGATGCTGTCCTTCAAGCTCATGGAAGTCATACAAGATATTCAGTTTGGATCTCACAGCACCACTGCTTAATTTGCAGACATATTTTTGGATTGGCTGTAAAGTAGATTATTTTCTGCATAGGCGACTACACTTTTGTCTTGCAACATTTTGACCTTTCTGTCTGGATTAAATGATAAATCTTTTTTCAGTGACACTAATTTTTACCAGTACATTTAATATTATTTGGGAGGGCTTTAGCTTTTCATATGAGATATTTCTAACACCAACTGATCAATTAAAAATCAGGTTAATAGCAGGAGTTACTGCAAAATACACAGGCGACAAGACTTGTCAGAAACTGTAGTATAAGCAGCACATGGATTTTTAAGTCCAAAATGCATCACCTTACATTTATCAACATTGAATCTCATCTGCCACTTAGCAGCCCAATGTGACAATCTATCTAAATCCCCCTGCAACGATTGCACATTCTCTGAAGTTTTTAATGGTCGACAAAGTTTTGTGTCGTCAGAAAACACAGAAACCTTGCTGACAATACCCACTTCCAAATCATTAATAAATAGATTAAATAGAAGCAGCCCCAACACAAAATCCCACTTAACGCTTTAGTCCATAATGATGAAGCCCCATTAACAACTACTCTCTGCATCCTATTCATTAACCAATTTTCTATCCATGTACAAATGTGCCTCCCCAGACCAACAGGCGTTAGCTTAAACATTAGTCACCTATGGGGAACTGTATCAAAAGCCTTTGCAAAATCCAAGAAAACTACATCTACTGCTATGCCAGAGTCTAGTTGTTAGTTTAACAAGATCTCTTCCTCCTAAATCCATGCTGGTTACTACTTATAATGTCAGTCCTTGAAACATACTCTAGAACATGTTCCCTTATTAAACTTTCCAGTATCTTTCCTACCACTGAAGTTAAACTTACAGGCCTGTAATTACCCGGCTCTGAACAACTACCCTTTTTGAATATTGGAATAACATCAGCCTTTTTCCAATCCAGAGGTGCACCTCCAGACATGAGGGAATCTGCAAAAATAAGAAACAATGGCCTAGATAAAACAGAAGTTAGCTCCCTAAGTACCCAAGGATGTGTTTTATCCGGTCCAGGAGATTTATTTATATTAACCTTATTTAGTTCTTTCTGTACCATAACCTCAGTTAACCAAAGTGCACTTGAATCTTTTATACCATTATTGCTACTATACTCTATGATACCTGTACTTGGATCTTTTATTTAAGACATTTGGTTTATCGCCATCCTCCGTAACTAACTTATCCCCATTAATTAATGGCGCCACATTCTCAGTCCTCATCTTCTTACTATTAATATACTTGAAAAATGTTTAGGCTTAGTGATGCTTTGTTCAGCTATCCTAACTTCATTATTAATTTTATCTAGTTTGATTGCTTTCTTACACTCCTTGTTACAGTTATTATAATCCCTAAAGGCCCTTTCTGTTCTCTCTGACATATAGGTTTTAAATGCCCTTTTCTTCCTTTCTATTTGCCTCTTTACATCAGAATTCAGCCACATGAGCATAGATTTATTTTTTTTACATTTATTTCCCAAGGGTATAAATTTAGATGTGAACTAGCTTAAAATCACCTTAAACACATTCCACTTCTGTTCAGTACCTTTACCTGATAATACATTATCCCAGTTGACATTCTGAAGAGCTACTTTTAACCTGAGAAAATTTACCTTGCCGAAATTAAAAGTCCAAGTTAACCCAGCGCACTTTTCCTATCGATAACATACTCCAAACTACACTATTTCATGGTCACTATTCCCTCCGGTTACCTTTATATCTATAATATGCTCCAAAATGTTAGATATTACCAGATCCAACAGAGCTCCTTTTCTAGTAGGAACCTCAACCACCTGTGAGAGAAAATGATCCTGCAGCAAATTCAGGAACGCCTTTTTCTGTGATGGCAGTTCCACTACACCAATCAATGTCAGGATAATTAAAGTACCCCATAATGAGCACACTTCCCAAACTTGCAGCCCTTGCCAAATGCACATGAAGCTTACTCAATTCCTCTCTGCTAGCATTTGGTGGCTTATAGCAAACACCAAAAATGACATTATCTCCTTTCCTGTTGCCTAATTCCACCCATATTGCCTCCACTTTAACATCCATATCGCCAGTTATCTCTTCTTTTAAATTTGGTTTCAATTCTTTTTGAACATAAACACTAAATTACTCCTTTACCTTTCCTTTTTTCTCTGTCCTGCCTAAACAAGGTGTATCCTTCTAAATTTATAGCCCAGTAGTGAGAACTGTTCAACCACGTTTCTGCTATACCTATTACATCATACTTTTCATTCAAAGCCATAATTTCCAATTCACCTATTTTGTCAGCCAGGCTTTTCGCATTTGCAAACATGCATTTTAAATTATGATCCTGTAATTTATTCATTAACTTTAATACACATGCCTCTCTATCCCCTATGCTAGCCCCACCCCCCATTCCACCCACCACTGGCCTATCAACACGCTGCTTTCCTCCTGGGCTATCTATCTCAGTGAGACTGCCAATACCTTCCCCCCCAAACCTAGTTTAAAATCTCCAACCCTCTAGCCATCTTCTCCCCTAAAACAGCTGCACCACCATCAGTGAGGTGCAACCCATCCCTACTAAAGAGCGTGTAGCCGACAGCAAAGTCTGACCAGTTCTCTATAAACCCAAAGCCTTCTTCCTTACACCAACCACTTAGCCACACATTAATGCTCCTAAGCCTGCTGTTGCCCTGGCTTAGCACGTGGCTGCGGTAGTATTCCTGAAAACGCTACCCTGGAGGTCCTTGCTTTTAACTTGGCCCCTAGCACTCGGAAAACATGTTTAAGGACCTCACCTCCTCCTCTAACATTGTCATTGGCACCAATGTGAACCAAGACCACTGGTTCACACCCGGCCCCACCCAATAATCAGTCTACACGATCAACCACATGCCGAACCCTAGCACCAGGCATGCAACACAGTTCGGCATGTAGGGTCTTGGCGGAAGATTACCCTATCTACCTTCCTTATAATGGAGTCCCCTACCACTACCACCTGCCTAGTATACCTGATCCTAAGTCCCTCATCCCTTGTATCAGAGATGGCAGTCCCCTGGGTGCTCAAGGGACTTGCCCCCTCCATACATGCTAATTCTGAGCTGTCCTCCTCCACTTCAAAACCTAAGGCGACAAATCTGTTGGGATGGGCAATCTGGGAAGAAGCAACCCTACCCTTCCATCCTCCACTTCCCCTATTAACCCTAACAAAACTACCTCGCCCCTCAACCTTCCCTGTCCCTCTTCCACCCACCTCTATACTGGCCCCAGCCAGTGCCTGCTGTCACCCCAGATTTGCCAATCCCTGCAATGCTGCAAGCTGCCCCCTTAGAATCTCCACCCCAGCTTCCAAACGGGCAACCCACTCACACCTGACACAGACATAGGTCCCCTGGAACATCTGCTCCAGGTTCCTATACATGTGTCAGGATGCACATTGCATGGTACCGACAAAACTGTCCCTTCTAATACACAACAACAGCACAGTGACACACAAGCCTTGTTTAATTGCCCTTCATGCTTCAATGTCCTTCTTTTTCTATGTCCTTGATATCAAGGTCTTTTACAACAAGGGACTCTATAAATGTTCCACTCTAGTTTGTTTCAGTCACAGGAAACTTCCTTTTGTTAGGTCCAAACCACAGGTCCAACCAATGTGAATCCTATTTAACTAATAGGCCCCAGCCCCCACACCAATTAGTGCAAGAGCCAGGAAGAGGGGGGAAAAAAACAAAACACTTATTAACCCCTTAACAACCTGTTTGCGATTACATCAAGTGCAATACTAGAATATAGATGCCCAGTGCACCCCTTTAACTGGAATAAAGAAAGATTAATCTGCTTACTGCACACACAGTCCTGCACACACAGTCCTTAACACAGCATAAACAATTCTTATTTTCAAACTTTCACACACACCATACCACTATCAAATGATTAAATGCCCTTCTTTTTCTATGTCCTTGAGATCAAGGTCCTCTACAGCAAGGGACTTTATACACGTTCCACTCTAGTTCGTTTCACTCACAGGAAACTTCCTTTTGTTATGTCCAAACCACAGGTCCAACCAATGTGAATCCTATTTAACTAATAGGCCCCAGCCCCCACACCAATTAGTGCAAGAGCCAGGAAGAGAGTGAAAAATCAACACTTATTAACCCTTTCATAACCTGTTTGCGATTACAACAGGTGCAATACTAGAATATAGAAGTCCAGTTCACCTCTTTAACTGGAAGAAGGAAAGATTAATCTGCTACTGCACACACAGTTCTGCATACACAGTCCTTATTTTCAAACTTTCACACACATCATACAACCATCAAATGATTGAATGTCCTTCTTTTTCTATGTCCTTGAGATAAAGGTCCTTTAGAGCAAGGGACTTTATACACATTCCACTCTAGTTCGTTTCACTCACCGGAAACTTCCTTTTGTTAGGTCCAAAACCTTCATGGTTTTCTTTTTTCTGCTGGGTCCTAACTTTTAACCTTTTTTACCTTTAAAACTTTCTTAGGAGACGTAATTCTCAAACTTTGTCTTTATATCAGTACCTGCCCTTTATGAAAGTCCCTGATACTCTTTCACTTGCTTTCTTGGGACTAACTCTCCAGCTTTCAGTACTTGAGGTAAAAAAGTTTAACGTTAGGACCCAGCAGAATAAAGCAAAGTGTGAAGTGGTTACTGGGCTTAAAAAATAATTATAAATTAAGTTATTAAACTAATTGCTTTAATTTATCCAGAGAGAAGGGCAGGTTTTTTTAAATCGCATTACAATGGTAAAGTAAAATGTAAGAAAATTAATTGGATGTGCACTAGGCTTCTAATTTTTGTATGTATTGAATTAATTTGGGCTCTAGTTGCACTCTGCGTGGATGTATACTATCCCATTTCTATATAATTTCTATATATATATTGCAGGATGAATGAGAACCTTTACAAGCTCTTCCATAATTCTTTCTTTATTATATATTATTAGACTTGAGATACCAGCTAGAGATATGGCATTATGCCTTTCTATGTTTTGCAGGTAGAATTTCAATTAACTATGAAGTGAGCGGAATGAACTGTTTTGTTTGGGGTTTCTAAAAAAGAATGTCCCTTTTATGCTTGCAAAGGTTCTCATTATTCCAGATCATGGTATATTTGTGGAATTCAGTTTGTTCAACTAGACTGCAGTAAATACAATGGAAACTGTCCCAATCAGTAAAAAATCATTTTTTTGTAGAAAAACAATAAGGGGAACCTGTCAGAGCCAGATAGGCCAGGTCAGGTCTTGGCCTACAGGCAGGGCTATAGTAGTGACAGTGACGTGTGATGTGTGGTTCACAATAAAAGTTTTCTAAAGATTTGGAGTGCGACCCTCAGTTATCTTTTTTCCTATTAGTAGTGACTCCTTGAACTTTATAATTCTTGTGGTTTAAGTAAATAGGGGGGAGAGGAGTTTCATAGGAGGTCATAAATACCTCTACTGTACTGTTTGGGCACCACTTTGGAGAGCGCACCACTTAACTGAACTTCTTGTTATTTCATCATTTCATTCTTAAAGAGGTTATCTCCTCACCAGTCTACTGTTGTTCCTCATTTATTATTGCTCTAATAATGTTATTTTCTTCACAGTCGCAGCTGATGGCGGGGGGTATACATGGGAGCCAGTATAAGTTGGTGAGTTACATGTCTGAAGGCAAAAATAGCCCATACTCCCTGGAAGTTGCTGAGACTCCTGTAATATATATGGTTGATTCGTGCCTGTCAAGCCTAAGTCATGACACCAGGCATATTTTGGTATTTGCCAATAAAGCTGCGGCCATTTTTAACCCAATTTATTGTGTAGTGTGGTTTATTTATTATGGTGTTTATGCCGCAGCTGAGTTATTTTTTGGTTTTGTTGTCTCCACTGTCCCAGCCTTAGAAGGCCATGGAATCTCACATAATGAGCACAGCCGCAAATTACACTGAACTAGCCTGTGACCGGAAGTCCCTCCCCTCCCATGATAAAACAGCCAGGTCAGTCCTAGCAACTTTACAGATCTGCCTTGTCATTTACTTTGCAGTTTTTCAGCACTAGCGTCTCCCTTCTGTGGGCTACTCTCCCCCCTCCTCCTGTTTGCTTTGAATCACTGACTGCATTGGTCCTTCATTCACAGCTGATCCCTGCCTGTAACCCTATCTTGCATAGAACTGCTTCTACCCCTATCAGCTCAGTGTCAGTTATTAGCTCAGTGCACATCGGGTTACAGGCAGGGAACAGCTGTGAATGAAGGACCCAGTGTTTTAAGTGATTCAAAACAAACAGGAGGAGGAGGAAGAGGGGGAGAGGCTTTTAAGAGAGAGCAGGAAACAGTGGAGCACTCGATGTGCTGGGATTTAAAGCACAAGGAGTGTGTGGGGGAGAGAGACTTTCATAGGAGTGCAGGAAAAAGTAGTATGTAACTCATCATATGGGAATCAATGCTAACAGGGAGAAAGGGTTTGCACTCTTATGTCAGAGACTGTAACATGGTTTCAGACCAAGAAGCAGGAAGTGCAGGGGATGTGGTGATGCTGCTCCCATATCATACATTATAATGTAAATATCTTTAAAACTATGTAAAATAAATAATTTAATTAAATTGCAAGACTACTCAGGAAAGCAATTCCTATCAATTAAACTAAAGTCATTTTTGGACCACAGTTCCCTTTTAATTACGGTATTAACTTCTCTGAAAATGCAGCCAATCTGAATAATCATACATGTTAAGCTGGGTACACACACCTTTCAATGATATGGTTACACACAGTCACAATTATTCTCCCTATATAAAGTATAGGGAGTTCGCTCATGACTGCCATAACCTAACGATCTCGGACATCTCCCTATACTTTTGTACAAGTGGCTGACTGCGACCGAGGAAAATTTTCCATCTGTAACAACTGTTTCCAATGCCGACGCTGACAGTTTGTCAGCACTGAAAACAGTCATTACCGACGTACACACATTACCCAAAAAAGGACCAATCCCACCCTCTATCGGTAACGTGTGTACCCAGCTTTAGTAAATCACTAATCGCCACACAATTACCTTGGTGCAAATATTGGTGCTGCCACTTTATTTCTAACTAGACTACCGAACAGTAGGAATTATTAGGCAAAATTAGGTCTATTTACACAAGCCGCAAACCACTAGGCTACTTTCGTGTGAATTCCACACTATAAAATAAAAAAATTTAAGAAAAATCCTTATTTAATGGGGAATTTTAAATATGATCTCTATATAAGTGGACTTAAAAAAAAAAATTAAAAAGAGTACTACCACTTTTAAAATTACTTAAGGATCATGCTTCTAGCTATAGTCCCTCCAAAGTTACAGCAGTATAAAGGTGGTTTTCTTGCTAACACTGTGAGCTGTGACATAACCAGAACTTGGGTTCTGCCTCCAAGTTTAAGGTTGGAGCATGTCCACAGCTAGTAGAAAGCACCATCAGCTGCATCATAAGCCCCGCCAGAACTTTTAAGACGTTTTTAAAGGACAAGTCTACTCAAAAAAAAAAAAACTGCACTAAAATGTAATTTTTTTTCTCTCTTGAAGATGTGCATAGAGGAAAGGACAGAGAGAAAGGACAGAGAATGGTTCTCTAGTCTGTAACTAGCTTAAGTGAAGAATTTGGGGGGGGTGCTTATAAAAATAGCTTTTTGTCAGAGACAATCAGACAGGGTTGTCTGGGAAGTGCAACTTTACAAGCCTATATCTTAAGATCCAGAGAAGTGAGAGATACCATCCTAGGCTTGTTTGAAAGGTCACTTGTATGGAGGCCACAGTTACCCTTTGCATCTATACTGAAAACCAATTGTTTTTTTTAAATTGCCCATTACTGGTAACTATAATAATGCTTCCCAACTATCACTGTACCATTTATTTGATGATCTGCCCCTATTTCTTTAAATGTTTAATCTAAACCATTTTATATTTGAGCTGTCAATCTAGTGCCTTATTATCTTAAATTATTTAGCTGTGTGCAGTTTTGCTGTAACTGGAATGGTGACAGCTGGAATGTTTGAGTTGCATAGTGGAAAAAACCTTCTTCCTATGCTGCCTTATAGTAATTACTGAGCTTGTCATGATTGAAACTCTGGTCAGATGGAAGGAGGTGTCCGTTAAGAGAGGGGGTGGGGTAATGAGCCTGAGCAAATCAAGTACTGGATTGAAGAAATGCAGCAACATTTACCTCAGTTTGGTGGGGTATTTACCTCTGAATATTTCCCTCTGTAGCTTCCTAAACTTTTTTCCATTCTATGCAGGCGATTATACAGTTGTTCTTTGTCAAGTCCTTCAGTACTTCCCATAGATTCCTCAGTCTCACTTTCAATATCTGAGGAAGGATCAAAGACAGGACCTGGACCTTCTATATCCATTTTGTTTAGGGAATCTCGTGAACCGCTTCGCCAGAGACTGTCTTTGGATGAGAACTGAAACGTAGTGTCTTTGTTTGGGCTTCGAAAGAGTGATTCCATTGAAGGAACCCGCAACTGCAGTTTTTGTGCAAATGACGGAGGCTCATTTTTCTGAAAAGAAGGAAAAAATATATTAAAATAGAATACAACACTAGTGTCACCCAGGGGCATATTTAAGAGGAGATTACAAGTGTTTGAATCCACCTTTTTTCCGGCACATAGCAGCATGCTTTTTTAGAACCTACATTCATGTTCATTTAAGGCACAGGTGCGAATCTCTTAAAAGGGACGCACACTGTACCAACACTCTATAGCAAGACAAATTTGAGCTGCACACCAATCTTTTAAAGAATATAAAGGCTTTTATCAAAAAATGCTCACATATATTACAGCAACGTTATAAGACCCTGTAGTCCCTTTATCAAGCTGTGAGCATCCATACACATATTATGACTATTGTTAAAAAACGAAAATTGCATCACACCAATTCACAAATGTTACAGGGTTTTCCCCCACAGACTATGGGGCATGTCCTATTTTAAACATACCGGTAGTCATGGGTTTTTACAAAAAACTAGAGCGCACAGAATATGTAAAAATATCACTTTATTTATCCCTCATTTAGAGGAACAAATAAAGATCATAATTACTATGACTACCAATAAAGCTCTAATTTAGCCTAAAAAATTCTCTTTCAAGGGAAACTATGACCATTTTAGCAGGAAATTTTGCAGAGGTACTTAAAAAAATACCGAAGTGAATAATTAGTATCAGTAAAGTGTGCAAAAACTCTCAGTGCCAGCCAGTTTTCACTAAAATACCATTAAAAGGGGCAGTGTGTGTGCATGGGAAGTGGTTTGTGGCATTTTTTAATTTTTTTCTTGTAATTGCAATTGTAAATGTATCCTATTAGAGCTAATTAGTCTATGGATGACAGCGGCTGGAATTCTTCATGTATGTATTAAACCATGGTACCAGTATATAGCTGAAGGTGTGTAGATTACAAGAACATTTGGGGAATATTTTCAAGTTTTGGGGCTGAAAAACTTTGGAAAAAGTGTAGGCTGTTAAAATTACAGAGCACTTTGATTTTTATGCATGTGTCCCATTTGAGTTAGTAAGTGGTCATGTCTCTGTATGCATCAACGCATATGGCATATCGTTTGATTCAGGACATGTGGGAGATTGTCATTTAGTGGGGTTTTTTGCTTGTCAAGTGGGTTTAGGTATTTTTTTTTATTTTTCACACATATAAACACAGAGTTCTTTGGATTACTGCGTCTGGAATTCTTCATGTATGTATGAAATCTTGGCACCGTAGCTAAAAGTGTGTAGATTCCTAAAAAAAGCACTTTGTTTTTTTCTTATAATTGCACTTGTGCATGTGTCTCATTTCAGCTAGTTGGTGGCTTCGTCTCTATGTGCATCCATGAATATGGAATACCGTTTGATTCAGGACATTTGGAAGATTGATATTTGGTAACACACTGGTATGAATGAAAAAAATGGCACAGTTGATTAGCTGAAGGTGTGTAGATTCTTGAGTGGGTGTTTAGATTGAAAAATATGGAAAGTTGCAGTTATTGGGCCACTGCGCATTGGCTCCCTTTGTGAGTAGTGGCCTCCACGTCCGTGCGTGTAACCATGCATGTGGCATAACGTTTGATTCAGGACATTTGGGGGATTGATATTTGGTAACCTTTTTTTACATTCCATGGGGTTTTGACATGACCTATTCCATTGAAATTTGATTTCTGTTAATTTTTCAGATAATCTGCGAAAAGTGCAAATTCTACGAAGAACTGTGCCCAAACTATTGATGGTTTGAATGAATGAACTACAGCGTTACATAGCTGAAGGTGTGTAGATTACAGGAATATAGTTTGTGGGTATTTCTGAGTTAGGGGGTGTTTTGTGGTAAAAAATGCAGCCTGTTCAAATACAGAGCTGGTTAAATTTCTTTTGCTGTTATTAACATTCGGCATTGGTCCCGCTCTGGGTTAGTTGGTAGCCATGTCTCTGGGTACACCCATGAATGTAGCATACCGTTTTAATCAGGAGGGGTTAGGCTTTATTTGAGATGCTTTTGAACTTTCCTCTACAGTTTTTAGCTGAAATTCACATTTGATTTTGTCTCCGATTTTACAGTTGAGGTGAAAAAAGGAAAATATGAGAAAACAACTTAAAATTGGATGAAGAGCTGCGCCCAGGTATCTGCATTTTCATCAAAAATCAAAATCTCTCACTTGTGGGATTATTTTAGTAGATTTGGTAGATATTCAATGTTAACCATCAGAAGTGGTTATACATTTTAATTTGGTGTAATATTGTAATATAACTTGAATATGCAGTTTAATTTGGGGGGGGTCTCCAGTACATGAAAAGTGGGGTACCTACATATATCTGGTATCGTTGTACTCGGGAGTATCAGAGATTTTAGAAACAGTTAGACTTTTGAGCGTAACCTTAAGATAACTATAAGTAAACATGGAAAAAATCCATGAAAATTTGCTAATTTGTTGACATTTTACCCATAATTCCAGTAAAATCTCCAGAAAAGTTACAGAATTCTGTTGCCTTAAAGTACACTTTGTGCTGAAAAAAACAATGTATAATATTCCTGATTTACTGCAAGGTTTCCTACAGTAAAATTAGTCTAAACCGATTGAGGGTAAAATCCTAAAAATTCTGCTGGCACTGAGCACAAACAAAATTGAAATTCTGCCAGCACTGAAAGGGTTAAAAGGACAAATGCTTGAAAAGAAAAATATTAGAATATGAATGTTTCTAAATATGGAGGTTAAACACACAATATATGAGAGGATTTAATGAACTGAGGTATGACTCTTCTTTTTGTTTTTCAGAAAGTTTAAAGTTTAAACTTTGTTCTATCATTTGGTATGTTTAATTAAAGTTCTCTACATGTTGAAGTTTGCAAGACATCTAGGGACGAGCATCACAGAACTTATATAGCACACAGCAGATGCAAACAATTTGAAGGAGAACTTTAGTCTAGAATTTAACACCTAAAAAATAACCATTACTAAAAAATAACCATTACTATAATGTATTATTAGACAAATATAATGATGTATCAGTTACCTGAACATACCAATCCCTTTGTAAGCTATAGAGCTTAAAATTATTAAAAAGCAAAAAGTCCCACAGACCCAGGTTTTTTACCCACTGGTTTAGACTGTGCAGCATAACCCATTACCCCTACTTCTTTTTTTATTTTTTTATTTTAACATGCTGTATCTCAGAAACATCAAATACCAAAGTAAGCAAAAAAAAACAAACAGTCATCGAACAATTGTCAATTCACGCTTTGATTATTGTTAGTCACTCAAGGAAAGACAAAATCCTGATCCAAAACTGCAATATTAAATTCCATATTTCTTACCTGCATTTGCTATGTTTTATGTAGAATATTTTTCAACACATACGTAAAAGCAAACATGTACACATACATGCTCAATGAAATAAAACTAAAAGAGAAATATACAAGGAAATAAAGGCATTCAAAATTAATGTTTATTGATATGTACTTAGTTCTGTTTTAAAATAATTAGTTTTTTAGTACTTTGTCACATAACGTCATGCAATTTAGAGATTTCAGCAAAACAGCAGCATAAATATAAACTACCATGCTATGTTAAATCAACAATAAATGAATCCCCAAACATTTATATATTTGTAAAGCATTTTATTGTACAGGCTGCTAGTGTCAACTATAATAATTTTAATAATGTATCCAGATTGATCAGCAAATAATTGGCAAGATACTAATTAGGACAATAATTGTGCATGCATGGCCACTCTGTTAGGCATTATTTGTTGATCTGCCACTTTGGACCACCAAGAAGTATATAATAATGATCTGCTAAATGAGATGTTTGGCAGTTATGGTTATTACACAATGACTGTACATTCATTAACTATGGTTACATTTAAAGGGCAAGTCCAGCCCTAAAATCAAAACTTACATACAGGTAAATCCCCCCAAAAAAACCTACGGTAATAGTGTCCTGTTGCCGGTTTCTGCTTCCTGGTTCTTCCAGTTAGTAACTGTCAGTTATGGATTTGACATTTGACATCACAGCCCAATGACTGAATGTTCATCCCCTAGCTGCCTCTTCTGAGCATGCCCAGGCTCAGTACAGGTTTCTAAATTGCTCAGTTTCCACGGGGCATCCAGAAGCATAGCAGTCATACAGTAGTAAATTCATAGGACAAAGTATGATATATCAAAATATTTTAAAGAAGACATTCTTTCTAAAAGATGTTCTTATGAGGGCGGAGTTGCCCTTTAATACCTGAAAGTTACTAATAACTGTGTAGCTTTATGTTTATGTTTTTCATTTCTTTTTGCTTGATTCATTAACCTACTTAAAATCGGCATATCCCCTATATACTATATAGTCCAAAAGTTTATTTACATGGTACTCAACATCACCCCTGGACTAATATATATCTGGAACAATATAAAATAGACCCCCTAAAAAAGGACACTACAAGTGTCATTAGCGCCATAAACCTTACTGATGTTTTGAAAAAATATTTTGATTACAAGCTTAAAGAACGACTAGCTTTAAGGGAAAGGTATGATGTGATGGGTATAGCAGAAACATGACTAAATGATTCACATGACTGGACAATAAATAGTGAAGTATACTCCTTATTTAGACATGACAGAGTTAATAAGAAAGGGAGTATGTAAGTATTTTAGACAAGAATTGAAGCCAAATTTAAAAGAGGAGATAGATGGGGGTATAAACAATAAGGCAGAAACAATATGAGTGGAGCTGTGGGTATGGAGTAGAGTGGGTAAAGTAATTGTTGGTATATGTTATAAGCCGCCAAATGCCAGTGAGGAAGTGGAAATCAATCTCTCTATGCAGTTGGTGAAGGCTGCTGGTATGGGGCATGTTTTGGTTATGGGGGATTTCAATAACTCTGACATAGATTGGAGTAAGGAAACTGCCAGCAACTCAAAAGGTATTAAGTTCTTAAATCTTCTTTATGAGCATTTTCACAGATAGTACAAGTTCCAACTAGACAGGTTGCGTTGTTGCATCTGGTGATATCTAATAACCCTGAGCTAATTTTGCAGATGAGATTTAATGTTGAGAAAATTATTATTCTCCCTCTTTACAAGGCACTGGCAAGGCCTCATTTGGAATATGTGGTGCAGTTTTGCAATCCCAACTAAAATAGTAAAGGGAATGGAAAAGGTTGGACTTGATGAATGTATGTTTTTATTCAACCTCAATTACTATGTTACTATGTTAATGCGGCTTTAAGACACAACTTATGGTGGTTGCGACGTGTGCACAAAAAATGGGTTGTGCATCCACTGCAACCAATGTACCAAGCCGATAGCATCTCTATGACCAAACCTTTAAAGTCAGCAGATAGCGGTCATTAAAGATTTGGTATGGGTAAACCCCATTCACAATGCCCACTATCAGCTCAGTGCATTGCCTAAAGGTGGCACTAGAGAGTGATAACAGCTCTGCGTGCATAGCCCTAAAAATGTATCTGCATGCTCAAATCCCAAGACTTGCTTATGAAACAATACAAAATAGTCAGCTGATTTTACTTAAAAAAATAATTCACCCAGATCTGCAGGCATTCTGCAGCATGATTTTTCTGGATTAGGTACATCGGAGGCTTGGATCTGGGTGAATTTCACACCAGCTATGAGCTTTTCACAGAGTCCACAAGTTCACAGGTTCAAACCACCAGTCTTACTTTTTTTTTGCTTTCATAATGTTCCTAGCAAAAAAATAAAGATTCTACATGCAGTAGTGTTTCTGTACATGCAGATTCTATTTCCCAGAATTTCTTTTAGTTCATACTAAAATGTTACTATTCTGTCTCTTACATCCATGCTAGCTGAGAAATAAACTGAAAAGATAACTTTTTTGTATGAAACGTAAAGGAATGCATCACCCAGCAGCTACAGCAAAGGCACAACTAGTTGTAGGTTTGTGAATGCGTTGTCTATTGGGACAATGTTGTCCTTTAAGGGATGTCATATCATTGTTAGGGACAGGAGCATTTAAATAAGTTTACAAAAAATTACATGTTCTTTTTCAGGGAGAGGCAGAATCTCTGAGATGTAAGTTTATTGGCTCTTAGCTTCTAGGGGGCAAGGCTACAGCTTCCTATGAAGTGTACTGCATACATTTAGCTGAGTAGGACCCAGCTAAGGTGGATTATAGGAGCTGACCCCTAGTACCCACTGGTTAATTTTATAAATCCCCCAGCAGCCACAGCAAAGAGAGAGGTTAGACACAGCTTGTTTCTTTATGAATGTGCTCTGTCTATTGAGACAATGTTGTCTGTCGACTTTAGTTACCCTTTTAAGATTTCCTTTAATATAAAACAAGGCTTATAGTGAGTTGGGCTTTAAAGGGGAAGTTCAGCCCCCCAAAAATCCCTAAACGATAGAACAAAATAGAATATGGAACCTGACCTTTCTTACATCCAGCAGCAATGTCCATGAACCCAGTAAAATCCAAACAAACTGCAGGACTTCCTTGTTGTGGACCCCTATAGAACTTTCATTTGGAGCAGTTGGTGAAGGACAGCCTGGGTCGATCTCCCGACAGTCTTTGTAATAATCAACGGTGCTGCCTCCCCAATCTGCTTAAGCACTAGCAGTGGATTCCATACATCAGGAACAAATTAGCAGGGGATACGCACTCAATTGTGAACTATTCCTTTATTGTGACTTGCAGTGCACATAAATAATTTCTTTAATGTGCACAGCAAGTCACAATAAAGAAATAGTTCACAATTGAGATGTTCAGTTGCACGCACGAGGATAAGTAAGAGGAGAAGACTGTGCCGGAGATGCGCACAGGAGCTTAAGGAAAGCTTCCAGCATAGAAGAGGTTGTCCTGGCAACGAAGACATTGTATCTAAGCCTTGGCTTTCTGCCCGCATCAGTTCTGTGCAGTTGATACTTACCTCTGGAAACAGCTGATTAGACAAACCTGCCTGACAATGGAAGATCATACACAGCTTCCTGCTACTTCTTTCATCTTACACTTCGTTGTCAGGGTAACCTCTCCTACGCTGGAAGCTTTCCTAAAGACTGCAATATAGTAAATAGCATTAAAGTAAATGGTCCTAGTTGAAGAACTGGATGAAATACCTGTGTGTATGTACAGTGACTGGCCACACCTCTGGTCTCAGTCACATTCTCCCTTACCTATTCTGTCCTGTAAAAGGATTGACTAGAGGATACTAGTGGGTGTGACCAACTGTAACAAGTTCATGCAGTATCTTCTTATGACTGAACAGAATGGTCAGTGACCACACTGTGCGATATCAGAACGCTGGGAAATAAGACACAAACCTCATGTTAGAAAGTTAAATTTCTCAACAAGCATATTAAAATGAGAGCTGAAACACCGATTACTGCTTTTATATCAAGGAGAACTGCCTTCTAATTTAATGTTGTTCTGAGGCTTTACTTGTCCTTTAAGGCAAAACAGCCCTGTATTGTTCTTACAAGTTATGGCTTATAAGCACTGTGTAACAAATCAAGAAACAAGAAGTAAATGCTCACTCCTCAATTGTTTTCAGTGACATGCAAATCTTCTTAGCATTAGAACATGCAATCAAAACATGTCAGATCTGCAGGTTTTATTAATGAAAAACCTGAAAGACAGGAAGTGAAACGTTCAAATTGAATGCAAAAAAGCCCAAATCTTGTTACAGGTGTTACAACTTTTAATGAATTAGAAATTTAACATGACTTTAGTTATCTACTTTTGATCATATGGGCGTAAAAAAAGCTGAACTTAAATCAGTCACTTTTTATTTTCTTGTAAATCTCAGTATACACTAAAATATTTGGGAATGATCAATTGGCAAGAGTAAGTTAGGTCAATTGCTGGAAATTTTTGGCTTTGAATGGATCGTCTGAAATTTTCTGATCAGCAGATTATTAAAAGTTGATTAGGATTATGGTCTTGTCTTATTTAGATTTATAGCTACATAGTATTGGAGATTGAATAAAGACATATTTCCATCTTGAAAAACTTTTCTAGACTAACCATGAACACTACATAAAAAAAATCCTTCCTAACTCAAAATGGCAATCAGATAAATATTTAAGTCAAAGGATTTATGAACCAACTACACAGCCCTGGACTGATGTCATACACACCCATCTTTTATCTTTATTGTCCTTTAATTGACCCACACCTATTTACAGCATAATTTAATTAAAAATCCAAACACAAATATTCAAAAAGCACCTGTTTCAAAAAGAGTTTGTGATCTAAGTACATTTAGTACTGCATTAGTATACTGTTAACAAGTTGTGTTAAGTGTAAGTCATTGAGAAATATAATGCAAAGGCCTTTTAAGGAAAGCATAAGGTTAACACTAACATGGTTAAAAGCACATTATTACCAAAATATTAATCAGATTAATAGATACCACCAGTCCAAAGCACACCTAAATGATACTAGAAAGCCAGAAACACTAGATTGAATTAAACAAAAACTAAGCTAGTGCCAAAGACTCACCACACTGTCAGTCTGTGTTTTGGACCTGTTGGTATGGTCCAGAGCAAAGATAGTGTACTCAGACAGTAAAGCAGGCTCTGAGATCATCCCAGCCAGCAGCTGTGCCATTAAAATGAAGGAGTGGGGAGATAAAATATCATCAAATGCAGTAACCAAAATAAATTGAATCAATAACAGTATCTCAAAACAAATATATATCAAATGGTAAATGTAACTGTAAAGGATTATCTTACTTATCTAATTATCAAAGCTTAACTAATGGGGTATGAAAAGGAAGAGGAATTACTAGGTTACAAAGTGCTTATTTCCTGGCATGGAAAGATTTTTGGGGGATTAAAAACAGTAGTTCCCTATTAAACATGTATTTTTAGATATATAAAACTAATTTTATAGGTAAAACAAAATGCGCAAATTTCTACATTGAAGCATTAAAGGACAATTACATTCATCTAGACCCAGCTCCTGCCATCCAAGTTATCTGTAGTACCCAGGGTGAGGATCTAAACTGCACGGTCCTGACCACTGGGTTTACTTTCTAAGGGCTAGGTCACACCAGGCCATTTTAACACACAATTCGATTGCGTGTTACAAAGTGCTCATTAATGTGGCTCAATTGAAGTGGCCGCACTAGGTGCGCTGGAACTGTTTGCGCTCTGATCATCGAAAACGGCAAGGATAACAGTGCAAGTGGGCACCAATGCGCTCAAAGAGTGTGTGATTGCGGGTGCGCTTAGTGTAACCTCACCCTCTAGATTTACTCACCTTAACTTTCCTTTGACGCTCCGGTCCCACTTCTGCGATAAGTACAGAAAGTGAACCCAGGGGTGAGGACCTTGCAGTTTACCCAGGGTACTTTCCAATGGTGAATCAAGGTTTTTGTGAGTAAAGTTGTCCTTTAAGTCAATGCATTTTTAAAGCCATCAGTTAAAAGTATCCAATAATTAGTCTTGTGTAACCTAAACAAATATCATTACTTTACAGGGCATGTCCAGCCTAAAAAAGGTAACCTTAGAAATCACCCCCCACTCCCCCCCAAACCCCACTTTCACATTATCTACACATTTCAAAGATTCTCCTGAAGGCACTTACCTGACCCAGTCCCTTGCCGCCTGGGTGCCGCCCCCTGCTCCTGTTTCGAGCAAAAACAAGAGCAGAGGGCTTCTGCTCTGACAGCAACTCTACTTTCTGGTCCCGGCTGTCAGGTGATTGGGCGTGACGTCACATCACACCCTTACTGACATCCGTAACCAGGAAGTGGGGCAGCTGTAAGCTGCATAGCAGACGAGAAGTGGCGAGGGACTGGGTCAGGTAAGGAACTTCAGAGGCATCTTTGAAACGTATAGATATAGATAAAGTAGACTTTGGGGGGGGGGTGATTAACATTTCTAAGGTTACTTTTTTTAGGCTGGACATGCCCTTTAAACATAGATTTTTAACAGTGAATATGCCATTTCAAAGTTGTCCATTCAAAGTTTAGAGAAGAAGGAATGATCATAGACATGATCAAGACATGATCATAAAATATGATTAAGTCATAAAATGGACAAGGTAGTGCTGATATGAATATCTTAACATATAGAGTAGAAAAGACACAAAACACAAAAACATGATAATTTTATCAAAAGAAAAGTACAAGAATCACAAGGCAGATGATGTACAAGCTTAAAAGGTAAAAGCTCCTGTTACTGGTTTAACAATGAAGCAGGACAAGAAGGAATTATTCACACAAGTGTAAGAAATTAATTTTCAGATAACCCAGAGGGAAGAGGGGTTTAGATACTTAAATTTTGGTTGCCACCATCAATAGATCTGTTATGCCAATCTAACTACCCCCTGTTGTACAAAGCCCTAAACCAGACCTAGGTAAATGGGAAGATTGAACAAATCATGGCTAGGTCGTATTGTTATGTTCAAAATCAACGGCCTACCAAGAGTACTTTACCTATTCCAGTGCCTGCCAACTTGAATATCTTAGCCCTGACTGAATATACAGTCCTGAAGATCCTAATTTATTTGGAAGGGAAACAGACATTGCCACCCACTCTCCCAACATTATACCAGACTATTAAAAAAAATGTTCACATTGCTGCTTTCTAAACCCCTTAAGGAAAGATTGTATTTATTTATCTGTTGTATTCAATTAGATCAACTGGACTTTCCAGTTGATCTAATTGAATACAACAGATATACCATGACCTGGATGAATGAGAACCTTCACAAGCATTGTATTTATTTAATAAATCTAATAAATATGGCTGGCTGTTTTCACCTCCTTAAGAGGGGAAACTAAAATCACAACAAGCCTTGGAGATTGATTTTAGGGAGATACGGGAAGAAGTGGACTGAGTCTTATCTACAGCTACATAGGGGAAGTATAAACAGAGCACTAAGGGAAACTGCTCTAAATATTTCAAATTGAACTAACAAAGTTCCAAAAGTTCTAAATAAAATCTTCTCCAGTAGCCTAGTGTGTTTGTGAGGGTGAGGGCAAAGAGGTACTATGCAATATATATGGTGGTTATGCCCCATTGTTCAGGAATTCTGGACAACAGTTTTCCAAAAGATGTAATTCTTGTACACCTAGCTCAAGACTAAGGAGTGTCCTTCTCGGTCAAAGAGGCACCACACTTTGACACGGAAACAAACTGGCCCAATATGTAATGCTGCCTGCAAACATTTTAATAGGGGCCCTGTGGAGAACCTGACCCTTTCTTTCAGCAGGGGGATAGAGATATGATATATGTATGAATGAAAGAATATTTAAATTTATACACAACACAATTCAAATTTTTCAAAATATAATTGGTCTATATCTGGATATAAAGCACCAATCCAGATAGACCTAACATGCCTCCCACCTGCCAGGTTGGATGAAAAATGGGTAATGGGAATATTGGACAAACATTTGGTGTTTAGGGTTTTGGATTCATTATACCTAATGCCCAAATTAGGTAATTTTTAAAGTGTTCCAAAATGTATGTATGTATGTATAATTTTATTTATAAAGCGCCACTTGGGTATGCAGAGCTCTATATTATAAAATACATAGTATACAATTTCATATATTGGTTAAGAAAGCATATATGTATTAATTATGTATAAATTGATATAAGTGCAGCATGTATTGACAAATTAGCAATGAGATGCCTACCCCGAAGAGCTTACAATCTAAGTGGGTGGGACAACATAATGATACAAGTGGGGGGATGGGTACAAAGTGCTTAAAAGGGATAACAATCATTTGTTGTGCTGGTTCTCAGAAAGGTAGGATAACAGTCTAGATTTGAATGTATTAACGGATGTCACCAGGCAAAGTGAGAGAGGGAGAGAGTTCCAAAGGTAGGGAGCAGCAAGAGAGAATGGTTTAAGGCGGGAGGAAGCAGTGTTTGTAAGCGTGTGAGTGCCTATATAGGTGCTTTTTGTATTTATTGAGACTAATAATTTAATGCATGAATGAAAACCCAAAATGTCATTATAGTTTAAAATCTATATGTAAAGTGCAGTAATTTTTCTAAATTAAGCAGGTGCAGTCAGTTCAGGTAAGTAAACAGCTATGCAAAATGTTATTAAATTTGCTATTTTGCAATGAGCGTGAGCAATATCGGTGGGTACAAGAGGGGGATCAAAGATGGCAGCCCTCATTGGACAATTTTAAAACAATGTATATTTGCTTTCAATAGGCTGATGTCCCTCTGTGCTAATAAAGTATAAACCATAAACTTTATTTCCAAACCAACTTGTTTTTTTCACTTTAGTTTCCCTTTAAGCTTCTTTAAGCTTAAAGTGGCAGAATCACCTTTAGGCTTGAAGCCTAGAAATGCTGAACTAAACACATTACACTGAATTTACTGACCTATAGATACATTGGTAGTTTCATAGTGACAATATCCATCTGAAGTTTTTGAAGTTTAAAAAGTTGGTGACCTCCATTTTCATAGGCATGCTTTGTGGCTCTCAATTGCCCATGATTCTCAGGGATTGTGAAACATTTTCAATCCTTTACCCACATTTGCAACTTTTCTAATGCATGCTGCAAAATGCATTAGTTTCAATGCAAGTGATTAAACCACAGTTGGTGAACGCTGGACCCATTTGCTCGCGCTGAAGCCCTGCCTGTCACAACCATGTTTAAAGGGCATCTATAGTAAAATGTATACATTGCTCTAATCCAGACAAAAAAAGGGTTAGTGTATGCTGCCTTATTCACACTTCCTCTGTGGCTTCGTGTTTGCAAACAGCCTGATTTACTGCAGAGCTCCCCACTCCCTCTCGGGTCATTCCCCCATTCAAGTAGTCTGGCTGTAAACCTTAAAGGTAAATACCTTACCTTCTCTTTTTTTCCAGTGGAGATACCCTTTAAAGCACAAACATCATTTTAGTTTTATTTTGGGTAAGAAATCCCCTTTTCCCCTGTCTTGTCTGGTTCCCCACCCCCCACACCATGAAACGTAAGAGGGTGGCAGCAGTAGTCTATTATGGCAGTAAGAACACCCCAGTTCTCTTCAAACTATTCAGAGCAGATAGAGACAGCAGTAAATTAAACTGAGTGATTTGACATTCCTCGCCTTCTTAGCATGCTGTGGCAGCGACAGGACAGAGAAGGGCATGCACAGCAATTTTTCCCTTGCTGCAGTCCCCCCTCCCCTTTCCTTGTGTGCTGGAATGTGAAGAAACTGAGAGAGAGAGAGAATGATGTTCATGTGACCTCTCTCACTACAGGCAGCAGCTACACTTTGTTCTCTGTGTATACTTTTTTCACTTTGTGCTCTGGATTGCAGAAGAGGTAGCAGACTGGGCCGTGTTTCTCCGGCTTTCTAGTAAAAAAAATTCTGGTGAACACTGCTGTGCATGAGTGCCCACAGAGCAGGCTCCGAGTACCACCTCTGGCGGGTGTGTCATAGGTTCGCCACCACTATAATATATCATGGTTAGGAACAGGAGCTTCAAATATGCCTATACAAAAACTGCACTAAATGCCCTGTTCTGTGTCATGGAGAGAGAGGATCTCTGTGCTATTATACAATTGCCTGCCAGCTTCAAGGAAGCAGGGCTGCACTTCCTTGTTTTCAACTGTTTATCACTACAAAGCATATGAAGTGAACTGCATACACTAAGGTGGGTGTCACCCAGCTAAGATGGATAATGAAAGCTGACCCCTAGTTACCCACAGGTTAATATCATAAATTACCCAACAGCCAAAGCAAAGGGAGATGTGAGACATAGCTTGTTGTATTGGCTGTCTGGAAACTTTTGTCCCCCTTTAAATAAAAGAGAGCAACAAGATGCAATAATATATTTATTTGTAATTAATATAAAACAATAAAACAAAGGATTTAAGTAATTTTCATTTTAATTTTTACAAATATAAATACCACAGTGTAAATAAGGAATGTTCAAGGATCTGAAAATATTATCAAGGAACTCTATATAAAACCCTAAATATTAGGAGTTTGTAAAACACTATAAGCTGGTGTAATGCTAAATATACAGGAGAATAGTTTTAAAAGTCAACGCTCAGTTGTGTTCCTATCAGAAAAGCACCAATATGGCAAATGTTTGCGTGCTTGTGAAACGTCTTCAAGAACTATATAGTTGTGTGTTAAATTTAATTGGAAAGTTTATTAATGGGGCCAAGAAGGATAAGTCACTCAATGCAGCCAAATGAGGTAATGAAGCAAGGAACTTAAATTAACATTGTAAATTATGTTTTAATGCAATTTACCACATTAAGGACACAAATGTATACCGATATATCAAACGTGCCTGTATTTAAGCATTATAAAAAAAACGAATAAATGCATGTTAAAAGGATGTTTAGAGTTTACCTTTGAGGGCGCCGTGCGAAACGCGTAAGGGGGACCATTAAACCCACCGTTTCTGATTTAGCAGCTCTCATTGTTGTGCAACGATGCCTATGCCTACATTTTACAAGGATTGCCTGTATTCTTAAGTGTTGAGCCATACATAGGGACAGATAAGTATATACACTATATACACTGTTGATGCCTAGGACTGCCCTTATATGCTCGTGTAAACTGCTACTGGGTTGGGTTTACCACAGTATGGCACTGTGCACTTTATACTGCACTCTATGTTACTTTAATTGCTGTATATGAGATGCTGCTACCTGTATATATTATATTTTAATGGTTTTTAATAGCTTTGTTTGCACATGACCAGTCCCATATTGTATGTGTGTACATACTTTAATAAAGGAATGTAAATACTTTTTTCACCTACATTAAGTGAGTGATGCAGATTTCCTTTCTCTCTTCTGTTTATAGTGTCTATATCGTTAATCGTATCTGTCCAGCACCCCCCCTATTCACTTATTAATATTAGGGGGTTTAACTAGTGCCATACCTCCATCTCCATTAATAATGTTTAGAGTTTACAGCGTGTTTTGTGTTATTGCAATCACTCACATTTCTATGCTTTGAAAGCTGATATTCATGCAATATCTGTTGTATTCAATTAGATCAACTGGACTTGAAATGTAGTTCTTGAAAGACATTTCGCTAGTCTTCCGACTGGCTTTCTCAATTCAGAATGACTTGTACAAGAACTGTGGCAATTATGTACCCTGGAAAATCCCAATTAGCATATCACAGCCAGGTGTTAAGAGTGTGATTGGATAGTGGCTACGAGGTGTTATAGGAATGCCCAGAGTAAGGTGTTAAAACAGCATTGTACATGGCAGACAGTTGGGGGTTCGACACCAACTGTCTGCCATGTACAATGCTGTTTTAACACCTTACTCCGGCGTTCCTATAACACCTCTTAGCCACTATCCAATCACACCCTTAACACCTGGCTGTGATATGCTATTGGGATTTTCCAGGGTACTAATTGCCACAGATTCTTGTACAAATCATTCTGAATTGAGAAAGCTAGTCGGATGACTAGCGAACGTCTTCAAGAACTACTTTCAAGTCCAGTTGATCTAATTGAATACAACAGATATACCATGACCTGGATGAATGAGAACCTTCACAAGGATATTCATGCAAGTTTAGCATTCGAAGCAGAAAGCAAAAAAAACTAACCAAATAAACTACTACTATTATATTTCTATGTTGCGAAAACTGCTAATGAACTAAGGATAAGTGATTAACTGAAATTGTACTGACCTCCCTGTCTGGTGTCACTAGGTTGTCATCCTGATGTTCTGTCACTGAAGATCCACGGCTTCTGTTCCCTGTTGTACCTCTTGGATGTCCCTGTTTGTTAGAGACAAAAAGCATAAATTTGTTATTATAAAACAGATGCTTTTTTTTTTTTAACTTCGTCTTTATTGAGCAGTAGAGAGTAGTATACAGTGATATCATTGTGCATTCAAATGGCAATTATACAGTATTCTTGTTCTCAGTTAATACATAGATTATACACTACCTGTAATTTGCATAGATTATTAATTAAACTATTTAACTATATACAAGTAAACTTGTCTGTCTCTTCTTGGTTCGGTTATTAATTAGCATCTATGGAACTGGGAGGGGGGGGGGGGGGAGGAAAGAAGGGGGGGGGGGGGTTGTTGTGCGGGCACCGCCGCACGGGTCAGCAGGGTTAAGCTGATGTTTCGCAGTTATCCAGCCAAATCCTCCAAATTTTTGTAAAGTTGTCTGGGCAGCCTCTTTGCGGTAGAGTATCTTGAGGTATGGTATTGCAGCGTTTACCAAAGCCTTCCATTGCGCAAGTGTTGGGTGTTCTGGGGCCATCCATTTGAGTATTATGGCTTTGCAGGCATAGAATAGTGTTTCTACTAGGAGGAGCCTGTGGTATTTTGCCCAGCATTCTTCATCTAATATACCCAGTATGCAGATCTCTCCTTTGAATGGGATCGATATATCGCTTATATTACTGAGGAAGGAGATAACTTGCTGCCAAAATGTTCTTATTCGGGGACATGTCCATATTAAATGCCAGAAGTCGGCTTGATCTTGATGGCACTTTGGGCAAGTGTGCACTCTCGATGGGGAAATTCGGTGGAGTCTTTTGGGGGAAGAGGTAGGTTTGGTGTAGAATGTTAAATTGGATCAGTCGGTTGTTGGCGGCGGGGGATACCTTTGTATGCGAGTCGGCAAAGTCGGTCCAGGTGTCTTCAGGTAAGTTCGAGAGGCATGTTTGCCATTTGGTTTGTAGTGTTCTGGTTGTTGCTATAGATTGTCGCTCAATGAGTTTAGTGTTGAGACGTGAAATGAGCCCTTGCATACCTTGAGTACGGAGGATACCGATTATAGGGTGTTTTGTCAACTCAATGGTTAGATAGGTGTGAAATTCCGCTTTCAGGCAATGTCTCAACTGTAGGTATTTATAGTGGTAATGGTTTGGTAGTTTATGTTTGGTTTGTACAGTTGTGAATGGGATGACCTCATTATTTTCTATGACATCTGCAAAGGTGAGGATCTGTTTGTCTCGCCATTCCTTGTTTGTCATAGCCGTTAGTTGTGTAAATGTTTTATTGCGCCATATCGGGGTTTCAGGGGGGAGTCCGTTGTATGCCACAATTGAATTGGCAGCTCTCCAGGCCTTGGAGGCTACAGTGTGTATTACTGTGCCTCGCCCCACAAGGTGTTTCGATGGGTTCTGAAGGTATGCCAGTTAGGTATTGGTGTAGCATTTTTTCGGTTATCAGGCTGTTGAGTTTTCGGAAGAAGTGTTGTGGAATCCAAGTTAAGGTATGTTGAAATGTGTATAGCAATTTAGGTAATAGGCTGATTTTGATGAGGTTGATTCTTCCGAGTAGGTTGAGCGGCAACTGTTTCCAGGCTGTGATCTTAGTTTGGGTATATTCGAATAGGGGTTGAATATTTAGTTTGTAGAAGAGAGTTGGTGAGGAGGTAATATTGATTCCCAGGTATTTAAAGTAGTTTGCTTGTGGAATAGGGTGGAGCAGGTTGGTGAAGTCTGCCGTAGGGTTATCCATTGGGTATATGACTGATTTGTTCCAGTTTATTTTTAGGCCTGAGTATGGGGCGAATGTATCTAGTAGTTGTATCAGTGAGGTCAGTGGTTTGCCCAGGTTATTGAGGTAAAGGATGACATCTTCAGCGTAAAGTCCTAGTGTTTCGGTGGTGTCGCCCAGGGTAAAGCCTTTAATTGTGATATCTGATTTTGAGTGCTAGGGCCTCAATTGCCAGGGCGAAAAGGAGTGGCGAGAGGGGGCAGAGGTGACTCCATTGATTGCTATGGTTGCTTGAGGGTTTTTGTACATAATTTGAAGCCACGTTATAAATGTATCTCCAAATCCGTATCTGTGGAGACAGGCCCATAGGAAATCCCATTCCAGTGTGTCGAAGGCTTTTTGCATATCTAGGGATATCATCACACGCTGTCCAGTGTTGTCGTGGTCGATCTGCGATTGCACCAGCGTACGCCTCAGGTTTATAGAGGTTGATTTGCCAGGGAGGAAACCTGTTTGATCTGCGTGAATTAACGTTAGCATGACTTTCTGTAGTCTGTTGGCCAGTATTTTTGCCAGAATTTTATAGTCACTGTTCCATCGGGATAATAGGCCTATAGGAGTTTAGGTCCGATGGTTCTTTCCCAGTTTTGAGGTAGATATATTTATGGTTGCTTCGTAGAATGATGGTGGTAAGCATGACCTGTTGCATGCAGTTTGGAGAGTGGCAAATAATTGGGGGACTATTTCCATTTCATATTTTTTGTATACCTCAATTGGCAGTCCGTCTGGTCCGGGTGCTTTGTTGTTGTGTAGGTTTGCAATAGCAGTTTGTATTTCAGTTATTGTTATGTCAGCTTCTAATACATTTAGTTGTGCGTGGAAAGGGTGGGGAATCAACATCTGCGAGATAATCGAATATATCCTACAGGCTTGAGTTGAATCGTGATTTATATAGCTCAGAGTAATATGTGTGAAGGCTTGTAGTATGTCAGGTGTTGATGTTACTTGACCTCGGATGGGGTCTTGTATTTGGAGTATACATCTGTTGGTGGTCTGGGCTTGTGCTAAGTAAGTTAGTAGTTTGGCTGATTGGTTGCCTGTTTCAAAGATGGTTGAGTTTTGGAAGAAGATTTTACGTTTTGCTTTTTCTTCGGCAAATAGTTGAAACCGTCTTTGGGCAGCTAGAAATTCTACGTAAACTACGTAAGCTAGTATACATCTGTTGGTGGTCTGGGCTTGTGCTAAGTAAGTTAGTAGTTTGGCTGATTGGTTGCCTGTTTCAAAGATGGTTGAGTTTTGGAAGAAGATTTTACGTTTTGCTTTTTCTTCGGCAAATAGTTGAAACCGTCTTTGGGCAGCTAGAAATTCTACGTATGTTTCATTTGTAGGGTCCATTATATATTGCTGTTCCATTATGTGTAGTTGGGTGTTTAGTATGTCTTGTCTTGTAGATCTTTTGACTTTAGTAATAGTAGAGTGGAAGCAGCCTCTCATATATGCTTTAAGGCTGTCCCAGTAGGTTGCAGTAGGTGGATCAGAGTAATTTAGTTCGAAATATTCGTGTGAATTTCCTTGAGTGTGCGTCGGGTTCTAGGAAAGTTGTCACCAGAAGGGGTTTAGCTTCCAGGGTTTGCAGGGTATGTGGTTGTCTTGCGTAAGCTGCATTATTATAGGGGAATGGTCTGAAATCCCTCTCGGTAGATGAGTTATTGAGCTAATGTGAGTGGCAGCAAGAGCGTTCGCGAATATAATCGATCCTGGACAGCGTATGGTGCGTGGCTGAGTGACAGGTGAATTCACGTTTGTATGGGTTGCACTCTCGCCAGACATCAATCCAACCTATTTCGGCCATAAGGTTTCGTAGGGGCGTGGAGGGGCCCTTGTGTTTTTGTAAGGAGGGCTGTTGGTGTATTCTATCTAGTGTTAAATCCATTAAAGGTTGAAGTCACCCATACAAATTATTTGGGAAATGGGTAGGCAGAGGCAAAGTCAATCATTTTTTTTTTAGGGTAGCTAGTCCTGCAGAGGGGGGGTTATATAAGCAAGTATTACTATTGAGTTTGATTTAGGTCCAGTGCTGCGCATACGTATCTACCTTGTTGGTCTATATATGTTTTTTTGATATGGTATCTGGCTGTGTTTTTAATGAGCAGTGAGACTCCTCGTGAGTACGGGTGTGACAGCTGTGCGCTGCCCATCCTATCCACCTCTTTCGCATACTCAGGTGAGTCTCCTGTAGACATATAACATCTGGTGCTTGCTGCTGTAGTAGTGTGAACACCGCCGTTCTTTTTTTGTTATCTTTGAGACCTCTCACATTCCAATTTAAGAATTTTGCCATTTATGTTTTCTGTAGGGCAATTCAGTTGAGGCTTCCCATGCGGTGGCACCCAAGGAGAGACAAGGTTAAGGGTGTGGGGAGGTAAAGATGCATTATCAGGAATACAATTGAGATTTGGCATTGATGTATAGTAAACATTGTATAATTTTTTTATAAATACACAGAGCAGACTTTAAAATAACAATAAAACATTTGTGTATTTGTTCTTTGATGCTGCATTGGCATATGTAATATGCGGGCATAGGGGGCCGTACTGTTACGTTGGTATTAATGTACATTGGGACTATGGGTCCCGGGCTCACTAGCTGAGTGTGCTGTTACCACTTATAGATTGTGATGGGCGCTAGTGTATAGGGCACTTTATATTTGTGTACTGGTGTGGTTGGTTATGTGTTTATGTGAAGGGATGGAAGGTAAATAAGTGTATACTGTTAGTAACGTATGACTGTGGGGACAGGTGTGTAGTATGTGTTCTAGCGTGCTGCAGATATTATTATTAGTGGTCGTGGAAAACAGATGCTTTTATTTTACTACAAATCTGCATGGCACTATATTTCTGAGTAGGGCTTTTTTATCTAAGAAGCTCCACATGCAAACAACTACCCCCAAATCGAACTTGTGCATATATGTAGAGCACCCTCCCAAAACCTTAAGTCCATAACACTCACACGCTGAGAAATGCAAGCATACAGAGATTTCCTACCTGATCCCAGGACCTTAAAACTTGGGATGGTGGCAGCAAATTATTGATTGAGTGATCAGATCACATGCAAATTGAACTGGCACCTTTGACAGACTATATGTAAGAATGCTATAATGGGATATGTGCAGAATCACTTGAATATCTAAAGAAAGTCAACTTGACTCTAGTGAATAAAGGGATAGAGACAATTTGCACAAAGACACAAAATGCAAGTAATATGGACTGTAGCATGAGACTTTTATTCATGTCCTGAATTATTGATCCCTGCAGACTGTTAAGGTAGAGGATATTTCTTTGTTATTGGAATTTTCCCACATGTAATCATAATATTGATGATATGCACAGAGAGAGTGACTCTTGGTCAGCGGTATTAGGGTTGGACATGCTGAAGGGCTTTTTTACTGGGTAGAGAACTGCAAATAATCGAAACATGTACAGGACTAGCTAGCCACACTAATGACTCGCATGCATGGTTTTACCCCATTTGGATTTGGACGTAGCAATCGCTACACCACCTTGCACCATTGATCTTAGCAGATTTCTGCACTGTGCAGTGCTCCAGCCACATTAAAGGCTTGTACACCATGCGATCGCGGTCCCGACCCGCGACACACAATGTGTACAAACAAACGTTTTGCCTGACAATCGGCCTGTTGGAGGCGCTTTATCAGCCGAAACGGTCATACGTTCAGAGACCATTGAAAAACAACTTGGCGACCTCCGAACAACCATTTCGGCTGATAAAGCGCCTACACACGAGCTGATTATCGGCCGAAACGTTCATTTGTACACATCGTGCATCGTGGGTTGGGACCAGCGATCGCACATGTGTTACGAGCCTTAAGGCTTCAAAGAAAATTTTCATGGGTTAAACTGCTCAAAATCAACAAGCACTTCAATCTGGCGTAAATGAGACAATCAAAAATATCAATACATTTAGAACAACTTTAGGACAAGACTATAGCACGGATAAGCTACTTAAAAGGACTGTATATATGTACATAATTGTGTGTATATGACTATTTAAACACACACTTATCACTTGAAAATGCCACCTCACCTGTTGCTGCTGTGGCCGGACTGCTTCTTAAGGAGACTGCTCTTCGTTTATCTTTTGCTTTAGCTTCTTAACCATCTTAAAGGTGACAGAAGATGCTTTCTAAATATCAAACATATATACACTAAGAAGAATTATTAAAATAAAATGTTCTCCAGAGTAGGGAAACACTACATTTACAATCTTATGTTAAAGGACAATAATTACATTAAATTCTGCACCACAACTGAAAGTATCCCAATAGAAACCATAGTTTAAATAAAAAAAAACTCTTTAAAGTTATAAAAAACCAAAGAAAATAAAAAAAAAAAAAACAAAAAATGAAAAAACATAAGCATGACTTTCTGTAGTCTGTTGGCCAGTATTTTTGCCAGAATTTTATAGTCACTGTTCAATAGGGATATAGGCCTATAGGAGTTTAGGTCCGATGGTTCTTTCCCAGTTTTGAGGAGTAATATTATGGTTGCTTCGTAGAATGATGGTGGTAAGCATGACCTGTTGCATGCAGTTTGGAGAGTGGCAAATAATTGGGGGACTAGTTCCATTTCATATTTTTTGTATACCTCAATTGGCAGTCCGTCTGGTCCGGGTGCTTTGTTGTTGTGTAGGTTTGCAATAGCAGTTTGTATTTCAGTTATTGTTATGTCAGCTTCTAATACATTTAGTTGTGCTGTGGAAAGGGTGGGGAAATCAACATCTGCGAGATAATCGAATATATCCTACAGGCTTGAGTTGAATCGTGATTTATATAGCTCAGAGTAATATGTAGTGAAGGCTTGTAGTATGTCAGGTGTTGATGTTACTTGACCTCGGATGGGGTCTTGTATTTGGAGTATACATCTGTTGGTGGTCTGGGCTTGTGCTAAGTAAGTTAGTAGTTTGGCTGATTGGTTGCCTGTTTCAAAGATGGTTGAGTTTTGGAAGAAGATTTTACGTTTTGCTTTTCTTCTTCGGCAAATAGTTGAAACCGTCTTTGGCAGCTAGAATTCTACGTAAACTACGTAAGCTAGTATACATCTGTTGGTGGTCTGGGCTTGTGCTAAGTAATTTAGTATTTTGGCTGATTGGTTGCCTGTTTCAAAGATGGTTGAGTTTTGGAAGAAGATTTTACGTTTTGCTTTTTCTTCGGCAAATAGTTGAAACCGTCTTGGGCAGCTAGAAATTCTACGTATGTTTCATTTGTAGGGTCCATTAATATTGCTGTTCCATTATGTGTAGTTGGGTGTTTAGTATGTCTTGTCTTGTAGATCTTTTGACTTTAGTAATATTAGAGTGGAAGCAGCCTCTCATATATGCTTTAAGGCTGTCCCAGTAGGTTGCAGTAGGTGGATCAGAGTAATTTAGTTCGAAATATTCGGTGATTTCCTTGGTGTGCGTCGGGTTCTAGGAAAGTTGTCAACCAGAAGGGGTTTAGCTTCCAGGGTTTGCAGGGTATTGGTGGTCTTGCGTAAGCTGCATTTTATAGGGGAATGGTCTGAAATCCCTCTCGGTAGATGAGTTATTGAGCTAATGTGAGTGGCAGCAAGAGCGTTCGCGAATATATAATCGATCCTGGACAGCGTATGGTGCGTGGCTGAGTGACAGGTGAATTCACGTTTGTATGGGTTGCACTCTCGCCAGACATCAATCCAACCTATTTCGGCCATAAGGTTTCTTAGGGGCGTGGGGGGGCCCTTGTGTTTTTGTAAGGGGGCTGTGTGGTGTATTCTATCTAGTGTTAAATCCATTAGAAGGTTGAAGTCACCCATACAAATTATTTGGGAATATGGGTAGGCAGAGGCAAAGTCAATCAGTTTTTTTAGGGTACTAGTCCTGCAGAGGGGGGTTATATAGCAAGTATTACATATTGAGTTTGATTTAGGTCCAGTGCTGCGCTACGTATCTACCTTGTTGGTCTATATATGTTTTTTTGATATGGTATCTGGCTGTGTTTTTAATGAGCAGTGAGACTCCTCGTGAGTACGAGGTGTGACAGCTGTGCGCTGCCCATCCTATCCACCTCTTTCGCATACTCAGGTGAGTCTCCTGTAGACATATAACATCTGGTGCTTGCTGCTGTAGTGTGTGAACACCGCCGTCTTTTTTGTTTACTTTGAGACCTCTCACATTCCAATTTAAGAATTTTGCCATTTATGTTTTCTGTAGGGCAATTCATTGGGCTTTCCCAGTGCGTGTGGCACCCAAGGAGAGACAAGGTTAGAGGGTGTGGGAGGTAAAGATGCATTATCAGGAATACAATTGAGATTTGGCATTGATGTATAGTAAACATTGTATAAATTTTTTATAAATAACAAGAGCAGACTTTAAAATAAACATAAAACATTTGTGTATTTGTTCTTTGATGCTGCATTGGCATATTGATATGCGGGCATAGGGGGCCGTACTGTTACGTTGGTATTAATGTACATTGGGACTATGGTCCCGGGCTCACTAGCTGAGTGAGTGCTGTTACCACTTATAGATTGTGATGGGCGCTAGTGTATAGGGCACTTTATATTTGTACTGGTGTTGGTTGGTTATGTGTTTATGTGAGGGGATGAAGGTAATAAGTGTATACTGTTAGTAACGTATGACTGTGGGGACAGTGTGTGTAGTATGTGTTCTAGCGTGCTGCTAGATATTATTATTATTGGTCGTGGAAAACAGATGCTTTTATTTTACTACAAATCTGCGTTGCACTATATTTCTGATTAGGGCTATTTATATTAAGAAGCTCCACATGCAAACAAGCTAACCCCCAAATCGAACTTGTGCATATAGTAGAGCACCCTCCCAAAACCTTAAGTCCATAACACTCACACAGCTGAGAAATGCAAGCATACAGAATTTCCTACCTGATCCCAGGACCTTAAAACTTGGGATGGTGGCAGCAAATTATTGATTGAGTGATCAGATCACATGCAAAGTGAACTGGCACCTTTGACAGACTATATGTTAAGAATGCTATATATGGGATATGTGGCAACACTTGAATATCTAAAGAAAGTCAACTTGACTCTAGTGAATAAAGGGATAGAGACATTTTGCACAAAGACACAAATGCAAGTAATATGGACTGTAGCATGAGACTTTTTATTCATGTCCTAATTATTGATCCCTGCAGACTGTTAAGGTAGAGGATTTTTCTTTGTTATTGGAATTTTCCCACATGTAATCATAATATTGATGATATGCACAGAGAGAGTGCTCTTGGTCAGCGGTATTAGGGTTGGACATGCTGAAAGGGCTTTTTTACTGGGTAGAGAACTGCAAATAATCGTAACATTGTACAGACTAGCTTAGCCACACATGACTCGCATGCATGGTTTTACCCCATTTGGATTTGGACGTAGCAATCGCTACACCACCTTGCACCATTGATCTTGAGCAGATTTCTGCACGTGCAGTGCTCCAGCCACAGTAAAGGCTTGTACACACATGCGATCGCGGGTCCCGACCCCGACACACAGTGTACAAACAAACGTTTTGCCTGACAATCGGCCTGTGTGTAGGCGCTTTATCAAGCCGAAACGGTCATACGTTCAGAACCATTGAACACCCAACTTGGCGGACCTCCGAACAACCATTTCGGCTGATAAAGCGCCTACACACAGCTGATTATCGGCCGAAACGTTCATTTGTACACATCGTGCATCGTGGGTTGGGACCACGATCGCACATGTGTACGAGCCTTAAGGCTTCAAAGAAAATTTTCATGGGTTAAACTGCTCAAAATCAACAAGCACTTCAATCTAAGGCGTAAATGAGACAATCAAAAATATCAATACATTTAGAGCAACTTTAGGACAAGGACTGATAACACGGATAGCTACTTAAAAAGACTGTATAATGTACATAATTGTGTGTATATGACTATTTAAACCACTTATCACTTGAAAATGCCACCTCACCTGTTTGCTGCTGTTGGCCAGGACTGCTTCTTAAAGAGACTGCTCTTCGGTTATCTTTTGCTTTAGCTTCTTAAACATCTTAAAGGTGACAGAAAGATGCTTTCTAAATATCAAAACATATATCACTAAGAAGAATTATTAAAATAAAATGTTCTCCAGAGTATGGAGAACACTACTTTACAATCTTATGTTAAAGGACAATAATTACATTAAATTCTGCACCACACTGAAAGTATCCCAATAGAAACCAAGTTTAATCCCTTTTAAAGAGTCTATACCAATAGAGGGAGGAAAGCATAGGATGTTTAATGGCTTTATGTGGCCTTCAAATCCAACAGATAATACATACAGATTTAGATGGCCACCCAAATAAACACACATCAAATTCCAAGAATCCTGCTACTGTGTTTTTTTTTCTCAAAAAAAGTGAGGTAACAACATATCACATTGCAATTTGATTGCTCATATTGATCATTTTTTGTCAATCATTCAAGTTTTGTATACTTGATCATACAAGTATCTGATTTTGAATGCATTTTAAATTATGTGTATTCATTGTATTAACAAGCATGCACACTTGTTGGATCTGTTATGTAGTAATGAATCAAAAATGAATTCCAGGAATGTGGTTCTGCAATCAATTATTTTTCATTTATATCACCTTGATATAAATATCATCTATGATATTTTGATTTGTATCATGTATTTATATCGACTTATTAATAAAGTGACCATATTTCAATTAAAAATAAAAGAACCATACACAAATTCATGTTTTGTTTCCTAATCAATTATTTAGCAAGAGCACAGGCATGATTGTTAACACTTCTTTGGTGGGTGTTTTTTTGCCTTCTTCTAGATCACAGTTAGGCATGAAATGAGGATATTGCTGGATGGGTTGGACTGGATGGACGTATGTCTTTATTCACCCTCAAATACTATACAAACGCGAAGAACAAGAATTGATCAAGAATCTAAAAACTGATTGTTATACTCTAATGGAATTTTCCAAACTGACTGAACAAGGTTTAGTAAACGTAAACTCAATATTGATCATTTTTAGTTAATCAAAAGCAAAAAAACATATTTACTTAACATTGGTTGTATCTGTTGTATTCAATTAGATCACTGGACTTGAAGTTTAGTTCTTGAAGACGTTTCGCTAGACATCCGATTGGCTTTCTCAATTCAGAATGACTTGTACAAGACTGTGGCAATTATGTACCCTGGAAAATCCCAATTAGCATATCACAGCCAAGTGTTAAGGGCGTGATTGGATAGTGGCTAAGAGGTGTTACAGAACGCCCAGGTAAGGTGTCAAAACAGCATTGTATAAGGAGAGAACATGGTCATCCCATATGTAGCAGGGGTCTGTATACCTGTCTGCTTTAAAGGGACTGTAAACTCCCCTAAACCCCAAAAAAGAACTATGTGCCATTCGTTTTCTATTATTCACAGGGTGGTGAGAACGCTTATTCTCACCTCCCTGTGAATGATAGGACGCTCGGGGGACCTGGAACTACCTTACCCACCTCCCTTCACTAAACAGCTGTGTCCCGATTGCGCGCCCTATCTTTTGTATTGGCGCGCGGTCGGGACAGAGAGGCTGCCAGTGAAGGAGTGGCTGCGAGTGGAGCGCGGTAAGGTAAGTTCCAGGTCCCCGAGCGCCCTATTATTCACAGGGAGGTGAGCATAAGCTTTCTCACCTCCTGTGAATAATAGAAACAATGGCACATAGTCTTTTTTGGGGTTTATTGTTCCTTTAAAACCGAACAACACACTGAGGCAGCAATTGGTACATCCAAAGACCCAATACCGAAACACAAGAAAAGCGCATCATATACCAGTAAAGTGCAGTGAAGATGCTCTGATTGTTGTGGGGGAGACAAAACGCAACTGCATCAACGTATGGCCCAGCACAGAAGAGCCAATTCCTCGGGTCAGGACTCAGCCGTGTACCTGCATCTTAAAGGGCATGTCCAGCCCTTTTTTTCAACTTTTCATATATTATACATTTGATCCCCCAGCTCCAACCGCCGTAAATAATTCTTAGAAAGTGCCCCGATATGTACTTACCTTCCCTCTATCCTCCGCGGCAGTCTCCAGGCCCTCTGCTTGCACGGAAATGCAAGCAGGGGCGGGACCGGCAGCCGCGTCCCTGATTGGCTGCCTCTCAGGCTGCCGGCTGCTCAGAAAAGCCGAGGATAGAGGGAAGGTAGTAACTATGGGGCACTTTCTATGAAATCTGTTACGGCGGTTGGGGCTGGGGGATCAATATATATAATATATAGTGGGAATTTACAGTAGGGGGAGGAGAAGAAAACGGGGGGGAGGGACTCTCCTGCGCATGCCTCAACCTTGTTGAGGTTGAGGCAGAGACAAGTGCAGGATGAGTCACTGGGATCTTCTACACTACAATTTTCCTGGTTTGGAGGGGCACAGCATGGCAACCATAAGGAGCTGGGATGTAAGGTAAGATTTTTTGTACACTACAGAGTGGGGCCAGTATGGGGTTAAATTTGAGTTTTGGGGTGGACATGCCCTTTAAGGATAAAGACATACCTTTTGAAGATTGTAATGTTAACATATTGGCAAAGGAACGTGACTGGTTCAAGAAGGTGTTAAGGAGGCCATTTATTTAAAATAAAGAAACCTAGCCTTTATAGAGGTGGGGGTTTCGCCACAACTGCTGCCATGTCAAGCTGTTTTGACACCTTACTCTAGGCATTCCTATAACACCTCTTAGCCACTATCCAATCACTTCCTTAACACCTGGCTGTGATATGCTAATTGGGATTTTCCAGGGTACATAATTGCCACAGATTCTTGTACAAGTCATTCTAAACTGAGAAGCCAGTCGGATGACTAGCGAAACATCTTCAAGAACTAAATTCAATTCCAGTTGATGTAATTGAATACAACAGATATACCATAACCTGGATGAATGAGAACCTTCACAAGCATATTAAAATT
This sequence comes from Hymenochirus boettgeri, assembly GCA_019447015.1. Lineage (NCBI taxonomy): Eukaryota > Metazoa > Chordata > Amphibia > Anura > Pipidae > Hymenochirus > Hymenochirus boettgeri. The sequence continues at coordinate 114,202,581 of CM033474.1, forward strand.
GGTTGGTTAAAACAATTAAATAAATTGGATAAAAAAAAATCAACCTTTGCATGACTAGCTTAGCCATAGGGATCTCCTGTCTGATAACCACCTGCATTGCCCTAAAGCTAGGTACAAAATTTCAGTGTTTCGGTCGGTCGGCCGAATTACTGTATGGTGAGTTTTTGCGGCAGCGACCAATCGAGACCGTTCTTCATCCAAATCAGATGAACGATCGGACGGGTCGGAAAATCACAACAGATTGTGCGATCCTCCATGGACCACACAATCAGTCGTGCCTAACTGTCAGACGCACTGTCAGGAGGAAAGATTGTATAATGTGCACCTAGATTTAGAGCTTCCATCCACCAATAATCAACAAGAATAAACTAACCCTAGTTACTCTTTCTTTCCCATTAACAAGTATTAGTAATTGAGTAAAATTTGTGCGATAAATATGCTGAATAGTGACTATTTCTTTAAGTAGATCCTATGTGAGCCTAGAATTAGATATCTCTCACAGTACTACTCCACTATTGATCAGAAGGGGTTAAACCCCCCACCCATTCCAATAGGTGTTCTGACCAATATGTTGCTTTAAAACCCAGGTAAAGTGACAGAGTGACGTGTCAGTACTGCATGTGACAGCCCGTCACACATTTTCTTCCTATACAGTATAAGAAAGATAAAGGTTGCCAATCTGATGCTATTTCAGTTGGCAAATTACCTTCTGAGGACGGTGCCGGTAATAATGGATTACTAGTCTGTGTATGTGCCGGTAGATTTGTGAGTGTTGGTATTACATCCTCCCATGCACTGCAAGGATACTTGTCAGCTGATGACCAGGACGTGGAATTCCCACAGCCACACTCTTTATCATTCCCCGGACTTCCGTGATACGTTCTGCTATGTGACTCTACCGGCGTGACGGCGTGGTACGCGCTCTGGGCTGCTTCCTCTGGTAAAAATAAAACGCGGAACCGACCAGAACCGCAGTTACTCTACTGCCCTCACAGTTAGGGAGGACTCATTACACGCGATTCCGACAATACCGTTACTGTTCCGACTTTAAGCACCTTTACCCCCCGAGTGTGTTCCGGCTTCTATGTCAGTTACCTTAGTTTCCGATTCAGCAAGCAGTGCAGAGCAAGTGGGGAGCAGGAAATTGGGGTAAAGTTTATCGATGCTGCTTATTCCCTCAGCAGTTCATTTAATTGTCTAGAATCCACAGGGAGGGAACATCCTGCACTTCCTGTACGTGTCTGTCACCTGCAAATAGAGCTGCTCTCTCCTGTGTGGTTACTTTAACTACTTTTATATAGTCAGTTTAACTGTACTGCACCCTTTCTATTGTCTGTCCCTCGCACCACCACTGTCTATCTGCTCGTCCCTCCCACTGTCTGTCTGTCCCTCGCACCTCCCACTGTCTAGCTGTCTGTCCCTCCACTGTCTATCTGTCCCTCCCACTGTCTATCTGTCCCTCGCACCTCCCTCTGTCTGTCCTCCCACTGTCTATGTCCCTCCACTGTCTATGTCCCCCCACTGTCTATCTGTCCCTCCCACTGTCTGTCTGTCCTTCCTTCTCTCTATCTGTTCCTCGGTCAGTCCCTCTGACTGTCTTTCGTCCCTCCCCTGTGTATCTGTCCCTCCCACTGTCTATCTGTCCCTTCGTCTGTCCCTCCCACTGTCTTATCTGCTCTTTTCTGTCCCTCCAACTGTCTCTGTCCCTCTTTCTGTCCCTCCGACTGTCTATCTGTCCCTCCAACGGTCTATCTGTCCCTCTGTCTGTACCCCCCACTGTCTATCTGTCCCTCTGGCTGGCCCTCTGACTGTCTTTCATCTCATCTGTGTATCAGTGGATAACAAATCTAACTACTGTACACCTTACTACTTAATTAATTAAATGACCACTAAACCTAAACTCAATCTATCCAAAATGGAATTAATCGTTTTCCCCCTAAACTGAGACCAGTCCACCATTCTCCATCCCTATTCACAATATGGTCATTAACCCAGTTAATCTGCACACTGCCTTGGAGAGATCTATGACTCCTCACTTTTCTTCCATCATCACATTAACAATGTCGCTGGGACCTGTCGTTTTCTCCTTCACAATATTGCCAGATCCGCCCTTTTCTCTCTTTCTCCACTACTAAAATGCTCACACACATGCCATTGTAATCTCCCGTCTCGACTACTGTAACATTCTACTGCTTGGACTCCCGGCCCTCATCTCTCTCCTCTCCAGTCTATCTTAAAATCGGTAGCTCGGATCACCTCGCTCTCCTCCCAAAAGAGAACCCGCAACCCCAATACTCAGTCCATAGGGTGGCTTCCTGTCAAACAAAGAATCATATCAATACCCTGCTTTTAATACCTTTAAATCCCTTTGCTCTACTGCACCTCCCTACTTTCTTCTCTCTGGTACCTTATGCTCCAGTCGTGCCCTTTGCTCCTCGCAGGAAATCTTCTCCACAGACCCCCAACTAACACTGCTGCCTCCCGCCTTAGCCATTCTTCTCTTGCTGCTCCACCTTGGAACTCTCTCCTCTCTCTCTGCGCTTTGCCTGGTGACATTCATTAATGCTTTCAAATCTAGACTGTCCTCTACCTTTCTGAGCATCAGCATAACTAATGATTGTTAGCCCTTTTAAGCACTTTGTACCCACCCCTCACTGTACCTGTATGTTGTCCCCCCCACTTGATTGTAAGCTCTTCTGGGCAGGGATCTCATTCCTAATGTGTCGAGGCTTGTTGCACTTATATCCATTTATATATATAATTGCTTGCACTTATCCCCATGTTTGTATACTGTATTTTATAATTTACAGCACTGCATACCCAAGTGGCGCTTTATAAATAAAATTATACATACATACATTTAGCATTTACTCTCATTTTTTTTTACATAGTTTTTTCTAGTTTTTTTTCACTTTTTATGTGTGATATGGTATCAGCTTCACCAGATCCTCTGGACTTCCTGCCCTGAAACCATGTGACAAATCCTCTTCCCTGTGTCTCCCTCCTTGTGGGCCCCATGGCTTTTTCCAATGTTGGCCCCATGACCTCTCCCACTCGTTGAGCACCTTTAACCCTCCCTTAGGCTAGGCCACACTGCTGCGCTTTTTTTCCGTTTGCGCTTGCGTTTTTTTCATATCATTGAAACCGCTGCAACGCACTGAAAATGCGAGTTTTCGGGTGCATTGCATTTGCGTCCACATTTTAAACGAAATTGCACATGAAATCGCATGCGATTGCTTTGCAGTGTGGCCGTGCACTTACAGAAAACTGCTGTGTGAAAAGTTTGAGGCAGAATAAGACAGAAGTTAAAACTGCTGTTTTCTGCAGTGGGGGGCGGGGGCTGCAAGTGGAGGGCACATGGGGCCTGTGAGTGGGAGGGGCCACGGGGCCCAAGAGTGGTAAGGGCAGCGAGTAGAGGCATTAAAAAAATAAAACAAAATGTACACTCTCCCTGCTATGGGAAGCTGTTCGTGACCAAAAACGTATTCCCACCTCCATGTGAATAATAGAACGCCTGAGAAAACTGAACACTTACCTTCTTTCTCAGCTGTCATGTGCGCTGTCCCAACCAAGTGCATTTGCCAATACAAAATATAGGCATACAATCGGGACGGGACCTGACAACTGAGGAGGAGCCACGAGTAGAGCACCAGAGGTATGTATCACTGTTCCCGGGCGTTCTATTATTCACAGAGATGTGGGAATATGCATTTTCACTTCCCTGTGAATAATAGAACATATTTATTTACTTACCTTTGCAGGTTTTAGTGTTTCTTTAAATACATCAAATCTTTTAAAAACATTGCACTTAAATTGGTTCTTCTTCCTAACAGCTTATAGCTATAGATATAGTTTAACTTTAAACTGTTCACACACAATAATGCAACTTGTAACTTTTGAATCAGACCCATATCTACATTGACTAAACATTCAACCAGTAGAATATGTTACATTCATCTGTTAAACGGTTTCAAACAGGCTAGTATCATTTCAAGTCTAAAGATAAAAACTGGATGTACAGTACTAGCGATCCTTGCCTATTACATATAACTCCCTTTGGGCACTTAGAATGCTCTGGCTCGAAACTCGGTTTCCCTGCCCCCTCGTGGGACAGGCCCAATACACCCATTCCCCTTAATTCGCCCCCTCATCCTTGCAGGCCTCCTTGTTCCCCCCCTCGGGTCTCACTTTTCTGCTTCTTTACCCCCTGGCCAGCCCATTTTTTTCACTCCTGCCCTTGTGGTTTCCCTCCTAGCGTGTGTGTACCCCCACCCTAGCACTCTATTCGGTCCCCCCCCTGGAGGTGTAATCCGGTTCCCTCCCCCTCTCCAATTTTGTTTGCGGCAGACTAAATCTATAAGCTGTTTATTTGCATCTCTGTATGAAGGACCTTCCCAACGGGGTTACCTTGGCGTGGTTGGGAGGCTTTCCATATTTATTATCATAATAAACTTTGTTATAATTTTAAAAATGTAACTAAAAACCCATTAGAGTGAGTAACTGACACTAATTTGTTTTATTTAGTGTGATATAATATGTTTATCTTAAACATATCAATAAATTACGTTTTAGTTAATATTACCGTATATTAAAAAATATCGCTACAATGTCACTACTTGGAGCCTGTCTCGCTTACCGTGCCGAGTAGTGATGTCAGGCTCTGAGCGTCCAGATTGCACTCTGAAGTACCTTACCTGGATTGAAGTGCCCGGCAAGTTTATTGGATGGGAGGGTGGGCTCTTGGGGGAGGGGGGGACAGTAATCCCATTCAATTACCCCCAATTCCTTGCCACTGTAGATGTTTGGAAACTACAACCCAGCAACTTAAGCATGTTGGGAGTTGTAGTTTTCCAAACATCATGCCAAGGATTTGGGGGGTTACTGTTGAGATTACTGTCCATTTAAAGGGCAATAATGCCTCAACACAATACAGAATCAGGAGGATGGTATCTATTGTTAAAAATATTGCCGTCTGATTCTGTATTGTTTTGAGGCTATTACTGTATGGGACTTTATGGAAATTCTGCTGTCCATTTAATGGAAACTAAAGCCTCAGAACAATACAGATCAGAAGGCAGTATTGGTCATATTTTAACCTTTGGCTTATACTCGAGTCAATCAGGTTTTCCTTAATTTTCAGGTAAAAGTAGATACCTCCGCTTATACTCAAATATAAGGTACTTCACTATTTTTAGGATACACGGAAAGATATTTTGATGGAATGGACCTTCTATTAAATATTGGAACTAATAATAAAAAGCATCCAATGAACCAGGGATATTATTGTTATCTATTAAAGGCATCTATACAAAAAAAATAGGTTACTTTAAATTGACCATAACTGGAAGCTATAATTCTTCCCACCCACCACTGTATCATTTTTTTGTTGATCTGACCCCTATTTCTTTAGATATCCAATCTAAAACTTCTTATATTCAGCTGTCAATCAAGATCCTTGTTCTCAAAAACTATTCTTCTGTGAGTAGTTTTCTGTAGCTGGAATGGTGACATAGTTTTGACAGTTGGAATGCTGTATGCTGTTGCTGTGTGCAGGCTTAACAGTTGGTTTGTGGGGGAAAAAGTCAGGTTGGATGGAAGTTGGAGTGGTTAAAAGAGGGAGGGGGGATACTGCTCCTAAAAAATGTGTGCTGGATTGAGCATGCAGCAACACACACAAATCAAGTAAGTGTTACTTACATGGATTCAATTATAGATTAATGAGGCAGTCATTTTTTTTAGTATAGTGTCCCTTTAATAAAATCAAGTTTTGCAATCACTATAAAATGAATTGAGTTATGAACCTATTGGTCAGGTCCAATCCAAGTTTCTCATGCGGCCCCCAGTGAAATTTAATTGCTTTTAAATGTAACACTGTTTCTTTATAGAAATTTATACATTTTGTTAACGTTATGTATCAAAAATGTCTGTTTTGTCATGTATATATTTACTATTTTTTTAAATATATCTTTTTACATACTATCTAAATAAGTGAACGACAAACTACAAGTTTTAACTTCATTTTATGTAAATATTATACTGTGTGTTTATAATTATACATTGTAACATTTTTCAACTTTCAAAGACACAATCAGAATTGCCCTCAACAAAAGACCTGTCCTGGGATTAGAATAAGCAGCATTGGGGTATCCAGCAGTGTGGCAGAGCACTCTTTACAAGACTGTTCTAGCATTTAGGAGATCCTCTTGACTATGTATTCCCATGCCCTCTCCGAGAGCAGGATCAGAGAGTGGAGACAGAGAGACTAAATAGTCGAATTGAGCACTTAAAACTCAGAATAATTTGTTGACGATCACACAGAGGTGAGCAATGCTGAAAAGAATGAGCATGCTGCTGAAAAAATATGAATCCAATGCAACAGCCCTCATGTAGCTTTGCAGTACAGTATATTGAGACCAGTTATGAGATGCTGGAGCCAGATCAGTAGCAGAACAGTCTCGGGATAAAAATATCACCCAGATGCTAAGCCTACACTGCAACGCAATCGCATGCGATTTCATGTCATTAATTATTGAAAAACATGCAATTGCGATTTAAATGCGGAACACAAATCGCAAACAACCCGAAAACACGCTTTTTTTGGTGTGTTGCCGCGTTTTCAATGATATAAAAAACGCATGCGCAAACGCAAAAAAAGCGCAGCAGTGTGGCCTAGCCCTTAGGGAGACTTACTGTGAGTATTGAAGTCCGGCACCAGCATTCAGCAGAGTTTGCTAAGGACCTGAAGAAAGCAAACAATAATTTTGTTGCAGCTTATGAAAAGGGAAAGAATAAACTGAAGAAACTATATCACAGATGATGGAGATGGTGGAAGTTCATGAAACAGGATTGCAATGCTAAAGCAAGAATAGCTTAACTGGAAGATGAAAATTTGAGCCTCACTGTGAACTCAACTCTTGATATGTCTGTGCCATTGCTAGTATCCTTGGAAAAAGATCCTTCAATACATATTAATGGCTTGTTGCCTGTATATAAAGCTTCTTTGAGGATTAGGATTTTTCTGTGGGTACACTTCATCTTCCAATCCAAAGTCATTTTAGCCTGGCAGCGAAACAGAAAATAGCAAGAAACTGTCCCAATCTCTCTTTTTGTGGTTATCTGAGAGACCTTTCTGTTTGTTGACACTAGTATGTGCCAAACAATGTCAACAATGTGGATGAAAGAGCCCTGCGCTGTGAGTGGAAATCTTTTGGGTTACATGGTGACCCACATCTGAGACTTTCGGCGCTTTAGACAAACGTGCACCTTCGTTAATTCACTATATGAACTGTTTTTCATATTAGTTGTCACATATCCAACTCAGACATCTGTACATTGATAACCTGCACACACACATATAAGCACACATAGATAAGCATATTTTTCATCTCTACACACTCATAAATGCATTGGTACAAAACAATTATACACACTGTAGCAACCTGGGGAAAAGTTATGGATGGGAGCGATATATTCCCTTATGGTTTACACCAATTCATGGTGAGGTAAAACCAGAAGCCTTGCATGTGCAAATAGCTGTGTTTGTTCCCTGGCTGCTGGTTACAACTAATGGTTGTACCGGGTCTGGTTTTACTGGGAATCCACTAGTAAAGGGTGGGGTTGGATTTCCAATCCCTTAACCTGTTCCGGGTTTTCCTCTGGGTACAGTCTTTAATAGGCTCCCAGCTCTCTCTCTCACTCTGGACCGAGTTACCCGGGGGAGCCAGATACTGCAGGATTATTTCTGAAGTAACAGAAATCGTGCATTTCGTGTTTTTCCCAGTGTCTTTTAGCAGGCACCAGTACAGATAGGGAGATTCCCTGTATTTAGTTAGAGCTCAGACGAGCAGGTGTTAATTTTTACTTTGTTTGTTGTATTGTCTGCCGCAACTAACTGCATGCTGACCTGCTGTGAGAAATAATACAGACTATATTCCATCTACAAGCTGTCTGTGTGTCTTGCTGCCTAAGACCAGACTCAACATTTTGCTAACCCTCACAACACTACGTTGCTACACACCACGTGCCCATGTGGCACATACGTACATACTCTTCTACACAATAAAAACTTTCCTACATTTACATGCGCACACACAGTTCATATCATTAATTCATATAATGCAGTTCTTGTTGATTCAGGGATACTTTCCGATTGTCATTTGGAGTCCGAAAGGAATTTTTTTCCCCACTCCTCCCACCTCCACCCTTTTGGTCTCCCCTCCGTAGCACAAATCCTTTTTTATATACTGTAGGGCTTCCTCCCCCAGCCCCAACTGCATTATTATTATGGCCAGAAACTCCCCCGATCTTTACTTATCTTCCCTCTATCCTACTGTTCTGAACTGCCGGCAGCCGCGTCCGTGATTGGCTGCCTCTCTGCCAATCACAGACATGGCTGCCGGTCTGGCCCCTGCTTGCAGTTTCATGCAAGCAGAAGGCCGGGGCAGTGCGGCGGAGGCAAGAGGGAAGGTAAGTAAAGATCGGGGGAGTTTCTGGCAATTATAATAACGCGGTTGGGACTGGGGGACGAAGCACTAAAACATATAAAAAATGTGTGGACATGCCTTTTACTTATCCATCATATATGATTTTTGGTCAAAACAGCGATTATCATCAGGATTAATTAAGGTCCCTTTGTGTCGAGCGAAATGTGTAGATCAGTGGCTCAAAACTTTCTCAAACCATGGCGCATTTGGCATGCAAAATTCTTCGAGGCACACCTATGTTCATAATGTTGGACTTAAAGTTGTAATTACTCATATTTTATGCACTTTATGGATTGCATTGTATTACATTAATGTACTGCAACTTCCCACTACATTTCCAGTGTTAAATTTTTATCTATCTATAAAATAGCAAAAATGTAAGTTATAAGGTAAAATATTTCCACTGCCAAAATTATGAGGCACACCTCTTTGAAGTCACCAGTGTGCTCCTGCACACCCTTTGAGAAACCCTGGTAAAGATCGATGGATATTAATAATACTTTATTAAAAGTAATTAATAAAGTCCTGGGTGCAGTCAAAATAAAGTCGACTGTACCCTCTATGTGTGGAAGAAATAATTGTCAGCGGTTCTGAATTTTTGTATCGTTTAACAGTGTAATCCCATATAAAAAAAGTATTTGCTCACCCAAGTGGGCGCTTTATAAATAAAATTATACATACATAAATGTGAAACTCTCACTCTGGATCGGGCATGTGACCAGATAACAGGCTCTGACTTCTTTATGAAGTACGGTATTTGGGAGTTCTCCAGTTTATCTGCATGGAAAAATATAGTAGTCTTGGGAGAACATTCATTTTGATTATGTTTATGCTAACTTAATGATTTTCATTATGAATTCCACCTTTCTAGTTCCAGTTTTATTTTAATATATTTATGTAGAGAAAAATCCTGACTGTGTAAAATAGTATTACTGAAGTAAAACTAGTTCAGGCAGTTGGCTGATTTTCAAAAAAAATTTAAGGTTCGTATTATCAGAGAGATATATAACGGTAGTTGGAGCAAATCATCAGGTCCCTTCCCTATCATTGAGATATTCTATCAATTTGATCGAATTTACTGAATTGATTGTAATAGCGATTTGAGGGGTGAACAAATCTCCTTTTGGCTGGCCAAGTCCAGTGCCAAACAAAGCAAGTGAGGTACTAATATATTAAGGGCATAACCTTTGGAAGTTAGAGATTTAGTTAGGTTATTTAACTTTTCCAGTGCTTGACTCTAGATTTGATTTCTTATTGGTATTTATTTTTTTAATAAACTGTGGAAAAGTGCAAACATCTTTGAAGAACTGAACCAAATTTCAGCGTTTATCCTGAAAATAATGCATTTATACTTGAGCAAAACCCCAAATTCTCTCTCACACACTGAACATAATTCATCACAGCTAATAGAGATATCACCTTTACTTCACTTTTGTAAAAAAAAAAAAAATTATTAATTTACCTTCTGTTTTACTTTCCATACTCCTCTGCTGCTTTCTACACATGGCTTCTAGCAGCTGGCGAGGGATCAGCTGTGTAAGTAATTATAGAAAGGTGAGTATAAAGAGATTTCTGTTTTGGGGAACCTTAAGCCACTGTAAGAGTTAAGTGAACCTTTAACTGCTCTCTCCTTCACAGCTTGTGTGTGTATAGTGAATTTTTGTTTAGGAGGGCCTATGCAGTATGTAACACTTAAGTTCTGATGTAGACATGCCCTTAAAAGAGGATTTCCGTTAAGGAAATACGAGGAATACTCATTCCTTCCTTCCCTATGAAACAGATACAGTTGCTCTCGATGCTGCAGTGATCCCAGGGCAGATCCTTTCAAAAAAGCAACTTTTCAATAATGGGTCTATTAAAAATGTAATAATCAACAGAGATGTGGAGCAGCAGACTTTCAGAAAGGGGATTTTAGGCATAAGTAATCTCCCCCTAAAGGGGAAGTTCAGTGCAAATACATATTTTCAGAAAAAAGAGTGGTATTTTTTCATCCCCAATGAACTTACTCTGGCAATTCAGCATATGTCTGTATATAAATAAATGCAACCGAAATACTGACTTCCTGTTTGCAGGCCCCTAGTAGAGACCGTTATGATCTTGCCCTTGACCCCTGGGTTGATTCAGTTCTCAGTAGAGATCTGAGCATGTTTGACCCATCCAACAGCCAATCAGTAGAAATAACTGTTAGGATCATTCCAAGGATGTGGTGCATTCTGGGAAGAAGAAGGACCGTTAAACCTGAAATGTCAGCTCACTAATGTTAACAGTAGGGAACAGCAAAGGGTATGAAATTAACTATGATTTTTCAAAATGGGAGAGAATATGTAGAATAGCTAAGAAGGCATTACACAAACTAACATTTAACAAATATTGATCATTTCCATTGAACTGTCCCTTTAAGTCACTCACACACACTGAACATACACTTGACAATACCCCCCCCCCCCTTCCGATGCCCATTGTGCAGCTGGAAAAAAATCCCAAGTTGTAGCTGAATCTGTGGGGTTTTTTTTTGGATGTGGCTTTGTGTGTTCAGCCATGGAGGGACCTTGGCCACCAGGAATTAACACTGGTGCATGTGCCTGGGGTGCACATTGCTACTACATCACTGCCCATTAAGTGCACTCATCCCACTTTTATCCCCGTCGCCCATGTCTCAACCTTAATAACCCCATACAGTGCACCAAGCAACCCTCCCTTTACTCCTATGTGCAGCCACCCTTCCCCATGCCAGTGCACCCAGCAACCCTCAATCTACTTCTATGTGCAGCCACCCTCCCTCCTTCTGTACAGACAATCAGTCACCCACATCCCTTTCTGCACCTCCAAATCTAATAAATAGTGCACACAGTTCTCTGCTGCTGCACTCCAAAACCTTTCTATAATCTCAGTAATAATAGTTCACCCAGTGTCAGTTACCCCTCAACTCTCCCCTGCTCATCAGCACAGGGCAATGAGCAGAAGACGGCACAAAAAGTCCTTCTTGCATTTTAGTTTCAGGTATTGAGGAAGTCCTTACACTTTCATTCTATTCATTCTTAATCTGCAGTTACATTCCGGGGTTACTAAGTAAAAACCCAACATTTCAGTCACATATGAGAGATAGTTCAACAACACAGTATTTAACTGCAAGTGTATTCCTGTCAGGTTCCGTCTTTCACTGTAAAAAAAGTTGCAACAGTGTAAAAGTCGGAACATGACCGGAATTGCCTTTTCCTCCACACCTGGACACTCTCTCAAACTTCCCAAATTGGTTTACCAAAACAATTTACATTGCACTTCATTATTACATACGGATAAAACAATCCTACCATGAGGCTCATTCAGACAGAAATTAAAATGACCCCTAACTGCCTTCTTTCCATGCCTTCAGGCTTCAGCTACCCACTGCTTCTCCTGGTAGTTGAAGAGTCAACTTCAACTACAACTAACTTTGCAGATCTAATTAAAATCATGGCAGAACTAACAGTCATCTAAGAACTTTATATCCAAAACCTACTAATTTCCTTTAACAACGGCGGAGCCGGACTCCTCTCAACCAGCAAAATATATGACAGCATGGGACAAATATTTCTCCATTCCCATAACCATGGGAATCATTTTGTGATCCATCTCAATATGCTTAGGGGGAGAGAGCATATAACTAAATTAATCACTTGACCATCTCCACCAACCTGTTTCTCCATCAATTTCATCTCTATGCTTTAGGGCTGCCAAGCACCGGGGGCATGCATATTGGTGGACTTGCTAACCTACAGTCACTGTGAAAAACACTTGACAACTCTTCCAACCTCTTTTATACCTAGCTTCCCTGGACCCCTTACCTTTCCGGCACAACTCTCTACAAAATCAAATATAGTAAGATTTTGGAAAGAACCCATGACACATTCCACCTCCTCTATTCTACAAGTTTACTTAAAGGAGAACTAAACCCATTTTTATACTCCAAATCTGAAAACAACCCCCCAGAAAAACACCATTAGTTATAAAATCCCACCCAGTAAATTGTTTAAAGTAAATGTAAGCCTTTTAAGAACTGGATGAAGTATCTGTGTGTATATGCAGTGTCAGACCCACACCTCCTGACCTCAGTCACATGCTTCCTTGCTTTATCTATCCTGTAAAAGGAGTGCCTGGAGATTATTAATGGGTGTGACACCTGTAACAAGTTTTGCCATGCTAAGGTCTGAGCATGTGCAGAACATAATGGTCATTGGCCAAACTGGTGTGATACTAGAATGCTGTGATGTAAAGCACAAACCATATGTTATTTAGGTAAATTTCCCACACCTGTATCAAAATGATTGGTAAGATACAGATTACTGTTTATATCAATGTGTTCTGCCTCTGGTTCAGTGTTGTTCTGAGGCTTTAGTTGTCCTTTAAATATACCCGATCTATTGAATACATTGAGCCCCCAAAATGGGCAAAGAATGTAGATTCTCTTTGGAATGGTTCCGATTTGATGAAAAACTACTCACTGAGAGCAAATTTTAAATTTTATCTAGCCCATGGGCCTAAAACTAAGGTCCACCCTTACAGAAAGCCAAGATAAACCAACAAAAGTATATAACTGGTTATTCCCCCCTTCTTAAACACCAGTCAGACTAGAACTATTTATATATTATAAAATTATTTTCCTAGAACATATATACAGTATACAATGCCGTTTATTTTTTGAACATGACGGATGTTTACATCAACTCGGAGAGCTACAAGACACAGAACAACAGCTTCTATAACAGAGAGACAAGACGCTACCTTAAAGGGCATCTATACCGAAAAATAGGTTATTTTAAATTGACCATAACTTGGAAACTATAATTCTTCCCAACCACCACTGTATTATTTTTTTATTTATCTACCCCCTTTTTCTTAGATATGCAATCTAAACCTTCAATCAAGTTCCTTCGCTCAAAAACTAGTTGGAATGTTGTCTGCAGGCTTGACAGTTGGTTTGTGGGGGAAAAGTCAGGTCGGATGGAAGTTGGAGTGGTTAAAGAAGGAGGGAGGATACTGCTCTTAAACAAAATGTGTGCTGGATTGAAGGCATGCAGCAACACATGCAATCAGAGTAAGTGCTGCTTACATGTATTCAATTATAGATTAAAGGAAATCTATACCGAAAAATAGGTTATTTTAAATTGACCATAACTGGAAACTATAATTTTCCCAACCACCACTGTACCATTTTTTTGTTGATCTGCCCTCTATTTCTTTAGATATCCAATCTAAAACTTCTTATTTTCAGCTGTCAATCAGTTCCTTGCTTTCAAATTTTTTTTTTCTGTGAGTAGATTTACTGTAGCTGGAATGGTGACAGCGTTTTGACAGTTGGAATGATGTATGCTGTGTGCAGGCTTGACAGTTGGTTTGTGGGGAAAAAGTCAGGTCAGCTGAAGTGGGAGTGGTGAAAAGAGGGAGGGGGATACTGCTCCTAAACAAAATGTGTGCTGGATTGAACAAGCAGCAACACACACAAATCAGTGCTAATTACATTTATTCAATTATAAATTATGATGAGGCAAAGTTATTTTTTCAGTATAGTGTCCCTATAAGACTGTGGCATTACTATGAATTACTGGGCCCCCAGCAAAACTATGATGGGGCCCCTATCTTGTCTTCATCACAGGGGTTTTCTAAGAGGAGGCTATATCTGTAGTTACACCCTGCCTTAAGGGCTTTAAGACAATTTGCTCCTGGAAGGTTTCCAATATGAACATTGGAAAAACTATGTTGCTATTGGTGATATAAATCAATTTGCGGTTATTGCCATGCTATGCAATGTTAAAGCAGAGCCTCCTAGAATGTGCTGTAGCAATGGAAAACAACCCAGACAACATGAATACAAAGCACTGCCGCATCGACAAATGTTATGGGTAAGCACTAAATTTCATGTTTGCGGGCACACCCCCAAACATCACGCCCATACCCCAACTGCAAAATGCCCATCAGGTGTTGATGTTACTTGACCTCGGATGGGGTCTTGTATTTGGAGTATACATCTGTTGGTGGTCTGGGCTTGTGCTAAGTAAGTAAATCACAAAGCTTAACATTCAGGGCCCGAGGTCAGAACACAGGAGATCGGTCAGCAAGGCCAACCGGTACATACGGGTAAGGCAAAATCATCATAAGAGTCAGCAAGAGTTCAAGACATGCGGCAACATCGTAACGATACAATGCAAGGAATTGTACAAAACTAAACAAACTTAAGACAGTCACTCAATAAGCATGGTTCACCTCACACCTATAAACCGGCAAGAGCCAATGGAGGTCAGAACCTAAAATAGGCAGAGGAACCATCAGAATCTACCTATAAACCGTTAGCACCAGGATAGTAGAATGATTTCAATATCCCCACCAGAGACAGAGACGAGCCAATGAAGCCGGAATGCTCTCACAAGCCGCGCTCGAACCGCGTTCAACGCATGACAAAAGTTCACACGGATGTATGCAACACGACCCGTAGCGTTGCAGAGATAAGATGAGCGTCGAAGAACGAAGAGCATGTTATGCGGCAACAAATCAAGAGCAGCTATACGTCACTAATCGGTCTGCTTACATCTGAAGCAATCCAAGAGGCAGGTTTTGATTGGTCCAGCGACACATGTCCATTAAGGACAATTAACTTAACCTCCTCCCCGCTACTTCTTTTTCTCTGGTATGCTTTGTACCCAGGTTGAAGACCTAAACCGCTTAGTCCTCCCCCCTTGGCTCTTTGTAGTTACCCTGACACCTTACTTAGCTCTGCTCCACTCTTTCTTCTCTTCTTCTGCTTCTTGCGATGAGTCCCTTGCAGAGTGCGTCTTCCTTATTGTTCCGGCGCCAATTTGGGGGGGCGACTTACCGAGAGGGAGTGGAGCAAAGAGGCTAAGTAATAAATCAGTGGCAACTACAAAAGCCCTGAGTTAAGGGCCTACGTTCATGTCCTCACCCTGGTTACAGAAGCACAGATATAAGAGGAGCAGTGTAGAGGTAATATAATTGTCCTTTAAGTCTATATCAAAAATCAAGTACATAAATTGCAAACACAAATCAGAAAAGCTTCACAAAGATTCCTTAGATAGAAATAGCTACTTCTATTGTCCCGCATTCTGTACCAGATTTTGTGATCTAGCTTCTAAAACTTTGAGTAGATACAGTCCAAAACAATAGAAAAGTGAAGTAGAAATACAAAAATAGTCCTCTTTCAATAGATTACGAATACAAAGTCGTCAAATCCGCTAAATTTATTTTCCATTCCTTTTTCATTTAAATATGTGTAGTAAAAAAAAACCAGTATTTTTTCAGACTTCTAATGTCATATTATATCACGGGTTTCAAACAATTCTGGTCATCATAACTATAGCAAAGGGAAACACTCAGTGGTTGGGTGGGGTTGCTCTGCAAGGATGAATTTGCTACACATTTACAAGCCCGGTTAATATAATAATGGCTTTCCTTTAATATGGGAAATTTGAGGGTGTATATGTTTTAGGTTGATTCCTTATTCAGCATTTTGAGAATTAACCTCAATTGAAAAGTAACATGAAAATTCCTATTAATCTACATAGTGCACTTGCACACATTCTACAGTTCAATTGATCATTTCTATAATGCTTTGTTTGATGTGTGGCTGAACACAATAGTAAGGTCCTTTAAAATATTTAGAATACTATTGAACAATGTGCAATTGTTAATGATTACAAACCTTTCCTGTGTCTGCCAAACACGATCATTGATCCTTCTCTTCAAGAGATGCATCAAAACTCTTCCTGCAGGTGCTTATTTGGCTTGCTGATCCATTTTAAGAAGTTCCTGAAGAAGCAACTTTGGGTTTTAAAGGGTAACTGTTTCAATATATATCCTCATACTTTGTAGACTCCTATCTTTCATATCTGAGTAAAAAGCCCCACCCCCACAAATAGAATACCTTTTCTGAGCTAGTTACAGAACTGCATTATTCTCTATCCTTTCCTCTGCCCTATCTACAACTATTTATTCATAGAATTTTGGGCTACTTTAAAAACTATTAAGAAGTTTGTGAGGGGGGCTTCTCATGCACACAAAATCACACAAAAGCAAGCCAACCTGAGACTTGGGGCAGTCCTAGAGTGCTGGGATTCACACCTCACAGCAGGAAACATCCTCCTACTCCTTTTAACTGCTGTGAACTTTTTGATAATTTTGAGCTGAATCAACATCCTGGAGTTAATTTTGAAGGTAGTCAGTGTGGCGCTTTTTAATAGAGTGTCACTTGTAGGAAGACCAGTCCCTCTAAATTCTAAACACTACAAGTAATAGCTAATTTTTCACTAATCATTAAATAAGGTAGGGAGAGAATTTCAGGCTTTGATACACCCTTTTTCAGCATATGCAATAAGGAGACAAAGACTTCTGGGAAATTACCATGTTTCCACATGGAAGCTCTAAGGAACACTATGTCGAAAAAGACTTTTACAAAAACCCAGAGCGCCAACTACAGACCGGGCTTGTAGCTAGGGTAGCTGATAAGCCTTAAATAATACAAGCATGCAAGCAACGTCCACCTCCACCACTGTATTCGTTTTTCAATGTAGTCAGTGTAAAGTCTGAATCAACCATTATCGAGACATTAGGGTTATTTGTTTGGTGAAATTAAAATTAATTTGGATTCTACCCCCACTAAGGTGGTTATGTGTCATAGTTCATTATATTGATAGTGTTCTTCCTTGAATAGAAATCTATGGTATGGTGTTGAAAAAGGCTGTAGCGAATCTCAGGATGTTGCTTTATACACGTGAAAGAAACTAGCTGAGTGCCGCAGCGATACTGTCTTATATATAGGGGTTTAGTTTATTACAATAAGTAAAAACTAATAATAATAGTAATATTATTTGTCTAATAATATTATTCTACTTATAACAAGCATGTAAACCCCATCTTTAGACCCAGACTGGTTTGAATCCTTCTACCTATGTAAGAATAGTATCGAATTTTTAATAATGGTACATATTTATAATGTACAGCAATCTGGGAAACAAAATTATTAAGGGTAATCATAGGTTTAACTTCTAAACTCTCTGGTACGTTGTTTAAATAAAGATCAAGATTAAGGTGCAGCTTTTTGATCTATGGTAAAGGAGTTGAGAGTGCCGGGGAAGACCCTGTACGATCAAAGCGGGACAATCACTTGGCTTCTTTTGACTGACAATTATCACATGATGTGTCAAGGCTTATGTCAGCGTTTGACTCTTGTGCAGTAAAAGTAATCACACACAATCACCCTCACGCAGCTCTCCAATTTGCGTCGTAGTGCTTTGTCTTGACTCCTGGCTCATGATGGACTAAAAAAAAAAGAGGGGGGGGTAAGTGCTTAGAGAGGAAAAGAACACAAGTAAACAACCCAGGACATATAAATGAGCAATATAGTCGTAAAATCTACTATGCAAAATTTTAAGAATTATTTAATATAAAACCATTTTAAAGAAAGCTCAAGTTTTAACAATCAGAATGTTACATTACCTTAGAAGCTGTATTTTGTAGCAAAGCGTTTTTTTTAATTGCTTTTTTTTTTTTAAAACGATTCCTATATGGCGGAGTTATAACCCCATGTATAAAAGTGTAAACACCCATGTTAAAATGGTATATTGGGTTACATTGGTTTTAAACTTATTTTATTATGGCACTGTTCCATTTCCAATTTTTTTTGAAATAGTAAAGCACTACCGATACAATACCCCATCTATGGGTACAACTGTTGTGATTTACTAAGAATGTAGATGTAGTTCAATAGGTTGTGCACCTAGCAACAACGTAGACAAACTTTCCAGTAGTAAAACCCTTTTCTAAAAATTCACAGATACTGCAAGCAAAGCACATTTTAACAACATCACCTCACAACGTTTTCGGGGGATACCCCTTCTTCCGTGGCATAAAGTGCAATAGTGCTTCAAAGTCAATATAAAAGACTGTGTTGAACCTAGGTCCCTCCCCCCAAATGAGGGCGGAACCTGAGCCCAGTGTTTGTTACAATCAGTGACAGCAATACATGTGACAATTAAATACATGTATAGAATATACCACTCACTATCATTTTGCACAAATGAGCAGTCTAATAAAAAACGGCAGTCCGTTATATCACTAGTGCATAAAAAGAAATACTAAATACAACCATCATGTTACCTACAAAAACAATCGTTATAAATCCAAGTGCTAGAATTTGCCAATAACAGTGCATATGGTCTTCATCGTTACTATCTCAATCACAACAATAAACTAGTATTCTTATATATTAAAACTTAATACACTATATATTGGACATTGTAAAATCCTAATAATTGTAAATATCATTATCCTCGTGGATCTTATCAGCGAGAATGTCCTTCTGCAGATCCACTAGGTGGCTTGAGCGTCCATGCGGATTATAGTAAAGATTAAAATCATGGTATGTCTCAACTTAAGACAAATATTAGAAGAAAGCACAATTGCTGGTGAAAAGGCTGTCATAAATCATAGTGGTTACAAAAAGCAGATAAATTGCATTCTTCATTTAAACCATGGGGGGACAGAGTCCCTAAACTTTCTTCCAACAGATTTACTTTCTTCGCAGTAACTTTTCTGTTGAAATTCCCTCCTCTCAGATCTTTTCCGACTACTTTCCAGAACACCAAACTAGTTGTCCCCCTATGCTTTTGTCAAGGAAATGACCTACTTATAGGGGTTTCAATACTTTTTGTTTGGTTCCTCGTAGTTCGACATATCCCTTTTGTTGTTCACATACCAGAGTCTTACTTCCCTTTTGTGATTTAACCACCTACATAGGCCCATCCACATGGGCATTAAGCATGTAGATACATACCATTTCCACAGGTGCGTAATTTTCATGTTTGATTTCAAAAGCCTTGCTTGGATGGTTAAACCACATTCCCTTTATAATTGCATTGCAGGACTGAACAGTTACGAATGGAGAAAGTACTTAAGGGTTCTCCGGATAATTGATAAAGGTTACTTTCCCATTGCCGTAACTGGTTCAGTCTGCAATGCAATTATTAAAGCGGGAATGTGGGTTACCATCCAAGCAAAAGGCTTTGAAATCAACTGATACATTACGCCACCTGTAGACTAACTGGTATTATCTCCATTCTTAAATGCCCATGTGGATGGGCCTATGTTAGGTAAATCCAAAAGGGGAATAAGACTCAGGGTATGGAACACAAAAGGGATATTCGAACTACGAAGGAACCAACAACGTATTGTATGAAACCCCTATAAGTAGCATTTCCTTGAAAAAACATAGGGCGCACAACTTAGGTGGCTGGTTCTGAGAGTCGACAAAGATCTGAGAGGAGGAGGATTTGTAAACAAAGTTACTGCAGAAAGAAATCTGTTGGATCGAAAAGTTTAGGGACTCGTCCCCCCATGCGTTTTAAATGAAGAATTCAATTTATCCTGCTTTTTGTAACCACCTATGATTAGCACAGGCATTTCACCACAGCAATTGGTAGCTATCTTCACATATTGTTTGCTTAAGTTGAGACATACCATGATTTTATCTTATATAGAATCCAGCATGGCGCTCACGCCAACTAGCTGGACTCTCAGAAGCCTTCCTCCCCTGATAAAATATCCACAGGACATAAGTATTACTATATTAGATTTTACAATGTCCAGTTATATGTAGATTTAAGTTTTAATATCATTAGAATCCTATTTATCTAATGTTTGTGATTGACGCAGTAACGATTGACACTAGCCATGTCTAGTGGCACATTCCCTTAGCACTGGATATATAAACGATTGGTTTTTAGGTAAAATGATGGTGTATCACTCACTGTATTTTTACTTTTTAGCCAGAATATACGACTGACTTTTTATTAGACTGCTCATTTTTTACAAAATTATTATTGAGTGGTATATCTATACATGTTATTTTATGTCACTATGTACTTATGTACTGATGTAACAAACACGGGTCTAAGTTCCGCACCTAATTGGGGGAGGGACCTAGGTCATCACCAGTCTTTATTGCTTTGAAGCAACTTGCAACTTTATCACCTGAAGAAGGGGTATCCCCCGAAGTTGTGTTGATGTGTGTGTTTCACAAATTAAATTGGCTAAAGCTTTGGAGTGCGACCCTGCAGTTGTATATTTGTTTCTGTGGATGGCAAACCTGATGCACATGCGTGTATGTGTCACAGTTGTTCTAAGCGCGACTATGTAGCTATAGATGCAAGACGGATCTAAGTGGAGTGAGTGACTCAGTTGTTTCCCTTGTATGAGTTCACTCTGAATCCCAACCGTGGTAAGAGATCAGTCCTTTTAAGTGTTCCTGTTTATCACCAGGACTATGGATAGATTGAGCACTAACTTTCGTAAATCATGGGGAGGGGTTTAAATTATGACACCTCCTGCTGCTGATAATGGATTAGTTTGTGGATTAATTAAAGTAAGTCAACAAAATACTTCGATGTTTAAAACACAACACCATGAATTCTGCAACTAAGGAATGATGGAGCATAGATTTTTCAAACATCTGTGAGACGAATGTTATGACATCCCTGACTTAATAATACATGATCTAAGGCTGGTCAGATTTCCATTAGAACAATCATATAAAAATAATAAACTAGTAAAAGTGGTGCATTTAGTTTTCCCCCACCACCTTGATCTTTTGTTTGTTGTTGTCACAGAACAACAATTATACAAAGTTTCAGATTATTTAACTTCTCTTTTCACCAAAGTGCTATGTACTATAAAAAATGCTTTAATACTTCAACAAAAACTTAACCTGTAGCTTGTCTTGGTCCCTATTGCAATGTTCGGTCGCTGCCAAGCTACACTGAAAAAAAAAAACAATAACCACAATAGCTTTTGCCACATGGTAGAAGTATCAATTACCCCGATTAGCCCCGAAATGCAAACAAAAAAAAACTCATTCCAGGCTCAAAACTTGTGATCTGCATCGTATTTGAAACTTGTCAACAAAAGCAATGTATGTAAAAATACAGGAAACCAGACTAAAACAGAGTGAGGGTTGTCGAAACCAATTGTCTGCCAGTTACAAATGCTGTTTTGATGCTTACCATGAGCTATTTGTATACCACACCTTTTAGCTGCTTGCAATTCACACCTTGCATTAAGAGAGAACCCTGAAAGCCACCTTGCTGTTATATTGCTGATTGAACAGCATTCAGAGAATTTATTTCCAACTGATTCTGTATAAGTCATTATGGAAATATGACACCAAGTAGTAGCAGTGACTAACGAAAAGTCCGAGATATATTACATGACCAGATGATGAGACATAAAAAACCTGCCCTTCTCTTTGGATTAATTAAAGCATTAGGTTCAATAACTTGGCAAATATTTATGCCAACAACCACTTACCACATAGAACTCGAGAGATATACACTTCAGAGTATAAACGACGGGACCTATTTTTTACACAGAAAAAAACATTTAAAGTGATTGACGCGGTATAAGTGAGGTAGGAACTTATGGAACCCTCACCCTTCCCCCTCCAGTTTCATGTGATACCCTTTCTGTGGAGCTTCCCGTGTATGCAGGCCTCTCTTGTGCAGCCTCCCTGTTCCGTCTTCCTGGTTCACAGTCCGCAATCCAGGCAGCCCGCTCGCTTCCCACGCTCCCCTATACTGAAGCGCCGGCTGAGTCACTACTCCCCGCGCCGGTGGCCAGGGACGTCGCCGGCGTCTCCAGTAATAGGGAGCATAACTGCCTCAGTATAACCCGGTATTTGGTTTTTCCACGGCTGATTTTATAGCCTGGAAAAGTCTCTGGTTTATACCGAGTATTATACGATGTATAGTATTGAGGTTTTGAAATAAAGACATACATTATGTCCATCCAGTTCCCACCCATCTAGCATATCCTAATTCCTGCCAACTTGGATCAGAGGAAGGCAAAAACCCCCTAAGTTTATGATGGGGGAAAAAACTTCCTTCCTACTCCCAAGTCGCAATCAGAATGTCCCTGATCAACTTCTCTTTATATCCTAATACCAGTAACGTGCACATTCCATGATTGCAGAAACTCATCATGCCTTTTTTTTTTTAAACGACCATGAACCTGCCATAAACGACCACTGGAACACAGTTCCATAGCTTTAAACGTTCTCACGTGAAAAACCATTTCCCAACTTTGAAGCCTAAACCCCTTTTCTTCAAGTCTTAAGGGATGGCACGTGCGCTGACATGCTCTATTGGTGAACAATGCCCCAGATTGTTATTGTATGGCCTGTTTTTGTATCCTCCCTTTGCTGTATGCCCCAGCGTATTAATTGTAACTTTTCCATCTCTCTTCATATTCAAGTTCCCCCATCCCTTATTAATTTAGTTGCCCTTCTCTGAACCCTTTCCATTTCAAAGATGTCCTTTTTGTACACCGGATTCCAAATGCACTACATATTCCAAATGAGGGCTTACCAATGCTTTGTAAAGAGGGAGACTCACATTTCCTTCCTTGAATCCATACCTCTCTTATCAAGACAATACCATGCTCTCTGGCTGTTGCAGCCCTGGCCAACTGCTTGCTTCCTTTAAGTTTGTTATCCACCAAAACACAAAATCCCTTTCCAACAGGGATTCACTTAACACAGAGCCATTTACACAGTTTCTTGTCGCTTGTGTGCAAATAGACCTAAAGTGCCGCTTAACAATAATTCCTAATGGCAGATTTGTTTTAAAAAATGGTTCATTTTATCCCCCCAAACAGCCTTTGTAATAATTTTCCATGCAAAAGCAAACGAAACTAACAAAAAGTATTCTAATATTCACAGCTTGTAAAGCCCACTGAGTCAAGTGTTTGCGCCTTTTAATATGGGCTTCATCTGTGACTAATAATGGATCAATTAGGTGTCAGGTGTGTATAAAAAGAACCCTAGTACACTAAACCTTCACATCAACTGCAAATAGACCTCTGCAAACATGCCTAAGATTCCCCTGAGACTAAAGTGTTGATTATCAAGAGCTGAAGAGGAAATCCACTGCTGATTGGCACACCTTCAATGTCTCTCAGCGTCAAGTTCAGAGGTTAAGAAAAGATTTGAAGAGAGACCAGTGAAGTTTTTGACAAGCCCAGGTCAAGCAGGACCCCGCAAGACAAACGCTCGAAGAGGACCGTTGTTGGCTCGAAAATCAGGCCCGGTCCACCTGAAATCCCTTTGTCAACCAGAACAGTTTGTCGGATTCTGTCTCGAAATGGCCTCCATGGTCGAATCACACTGCCCATAAGCCAGCATAAACAAAGAGACAATTGAAAAACGTGTGGCAATTGCCAAGTCCCACAGCTCAGATGAATCTTGTGTTTGAATTACACACACAGTAGCCGCAACTATTGGGAGGAGACCTACTGAACCCACATGGAGCCGCGATTTACCCAGAAAACAGTGAAGTGGAAGCAAAATCATGGTCTGGGTTACTTCCAGTATGCGGGTGTGCAAGGTTGATCTGCAGGGTGGAAGCACATCAATGGTGTAAAATACCAAGAAATCTTAGCTACCTTAATATATTCCCAACCATAAAAAAGGCCAAATTCTGCAGAAGGATGGGTGCTCCATCGCATACTTCCATCTCCACAACAAAAGTTCCTTATGGAGAAGAAGATCATATTTGGGGGTAGGATGAAAGAGAAAGCAAAGAATATTGATGAACTATGGGAGGCATGCCCAGAGTTCATCTATTGGCTATTCCTGATGAGTTCATTCATCAATAAATTGTAATGAATCCTTGCCAAACCGCATGGATGCTGTCCTTCAAGCTCATGGAAGTCATACAAGATATTCAGTTTGGATCTCACAGCACCACTGCTTAATTGCCGACATATTTTTGGATTGGCTGTAAAGTAGATTATTTTCTGCATAGCGACTACACTTGTCTTGCAACCATTTTGACCTTCTGTGATTAATGAAATCTTTTTTCAGTGACACTAATTTTTCCAGTACATTTAATATTATTTGGGAGGGCTTTTAGCTTTTCATATGAGATATTTCTAACACCAACTGATCAATTAAAAATCAGGTTAATCACAGGAGTTACTGCAAAATACACGGCGACAAGACTTGTCAGAAACTGTAGATAAGCAGCACATGGATTTTTAAGTCCAAAATGCAATCACCTACATTTACAACATGAATCTCATCTGCCACTTAGCAGCCCAATTGTGACATCTATCTAAATCCCCCTGCAACGATTGCACATTCTCTGAAGTTTTTAATGGTCGACAAAGTTTTGTGTCGTCAGAAAACACAGAACCTTGCTGACAATACCCACTTCCAAATCAATTAATAAATAGATTTTAAATAGAAGCAGCCCCAACCACAAAATCCCACTTAACGCTTTAGTCCATAATGATGAAGCCCCATTAACAACTACTCTCTGCATCCTATTCATTAACCAATTTTCTTATCCATGTACAAATGTTGCCTCCCCAGACCAACAGGGTTAGCTTAAAACATTAGTCACCTATGGGGAACTGTATCAAAAGCCTTTGCAAAATCCAAGAAAAACTACAATTACTGCTATGCCAGAGTCTAGTTGTTATGTTTAAACAAGATCTCTTCCTCCTAAAATCCTGCTGGTTATACTTATATGTCAGTCCTTGAAACATACTCTAGAACATGTTCCCTATTAAACTTTCCTATCTTTCCTACCATGAAGTTAAACTTACAGGCCTGTAATTACCCGCGCTCTGAACAACTACCCTTTTGAATATTGGAATAACATCAGCCTTTTTCCAATCCAGAGGTGCACCTCCAGACATGAGGGAATCTGCAAAAATAAGAAAACATGGCCTAGATAAAACAGAAGTTAGCTCCCTAAGTAACCCAAGGATGTGTTGTTTATCCGGTCCAGGAGATTTATTTTTTCTATTACCTTATTTAGTTCTTCTGTACCATAACTCAGTTAACCAAAGTGCACTGAATCTTTTATACCATTATTGCTACTATACTACTATGTACACCTGTACTTGGATCTTTTATTTAAGACATTTGGTTATCGCCATCCTCCGTAACTAAACTTATCCCCATTAATTAATGGCGCCCATTCTCAATCCTCATCTTCTTACTATTAATATACTTGAAAAATGTTTAGGCTTAGTGATGCTTTGTTCGCTATCCTAACTTCATTATTAATTTTCTCTAGTTTGATGCTTTTCTACACCCTTGTTACAGTATTATAATCCCTAAAGCCCTTTCTGTTCTCTCTGAACATATAGGTTTTAAATGCCCTTTTCTTCCTTCTATTTGCCTCTTTTACATCGAATTCAGCCACCATGAGCATAGATTTATTTTTTTTACATTATTTTCCAAGGGTATAAATTTAGATGTGAACTAGCTTAAAATCACCTTAAACACATTCCACTTCTGTTCGACCTTACCTGATAAGACATTATCCCAGTTGACATTCTGAAGAGCTACTTTTAACTGAGAAAATTTACCTTGCGAAATTAAAAAGTCCCAAGTTAACCCAGCGCACTTTCCTATCGATAAACATACTCCAAACTACAACTATTTCATGGTCACTATTCCCTCCGGTTACCTTTATACTATAATAATGCTCCAACAATGTTAGATATTACAGATCCAACAGAGCTCCTTTTTTAGTAGGAACCTCAACCACCTGTGAGAGAAAATGATCCTGCAGCAAATTCAGGAACGCCTTTTTCTGTTGATTGCAGTTCCACTACACCAATCAATGTCAGGATAATTCAAGTACCCCATAATGAGCACACTTCCCAATCTGCAGCCCTTGCCAAATGCACATGGAAGCTTACTCAATTCCTCTCTGCTAGCATTGGGCTTATAGCAAACACCAAAAATGACATTATCTCCTTTCCTGTTGCCTAATTCCACCCTATTGCTCCACTTTAACATCCATATCGCAGTTATCTTCTTTAAAAGTTGGTTTTCAATTCTTTTTGAACATAAACACAAATACTCCTTATACCTTTCCTTTTTCTCTGTCCTGGCCTACAACAAAGGTGTA
Source organism: Hymenochirus boettgeri (assembly GCA_019447015.1). Taxonomy (NCBI): domain Eukaryota; kingdom Metazoa; phylum Chordata; class Amphibia; order Anura; family Pipidae; genus Hymenochirus; species Hymenochirus boettgeri. The sequence goes on from CM033474.1 coordinate 114,229,027, forward strand.
TCCTTCTAAATTTATAGCCCAGTAGTGAGAACTGTTCAACACCCGTTTCCTGCTTATAAACCTATTACATCATACTTTCATTAAGCCATATTTCCAATTCACCTATTTTGTCAGCCAGGCTTTTCTGCATTGCAAACATGCATTTTAATTATGATCCTGTAATTTATTCATTAACTTTAATACACATGCCTCTCTATCCCCTATGCTAGCCCCACCCCCCATTCCACCCACCACTGGCCTATCAACACGCTGCTTTCCTCCTGGGCTACTATCTCAGTGAACTGCCATACCTTCCCCCCCCCCAAAAACCTAGTTTAAAATCTCCAACCCTAGCCATCTTCTCCCCTAAAACAGCTGCACCACCATCAGTGAGGTGCAACCCATCCCTACTAAAGAGCGTGTAGCCGACAGCAAAGTCTGACCAGTTTCTATATAACCCAAGCCTTCTTCCTTACACCAACCACTTAGCCACACATTAATGCTCCTAAGCCTGCTGTTGCCCTGGCTTAGCACGTGGCTGCGGTTAGTATTCCTGAAAAAACGACCCTGGGCCTTGCTTTTAACTTGGCCCCTAGCACTCGGAAAACATGTTTAAGGACCTCACCTCCTCCTCTAACATTGGGTCATTGGCACCAATGGACCAAGACCACTGGTTCACACCACGCCCCACCCAATAATCAGTCTACACGATCAACCACATGCCGAACCCTAGCAACAGGCATGCAACACAGTTCGGCATGTAGGGTCTTGGCGGAAGATTACCCACTACTACCTTCCTTATAATGGAGTCCCCTACCACTACCCCTGCATAGTATACACCTGATCCTAAGTCCCTCATCCCTTGTATCAGAGATGGCAGTCCCCTGGGTGCTCAGGGACTGCCCCCTCCATACATGCTATTCTGAGCTGCCTCCTCCACTTCAAAACCTAAGGCGACAAATCTGTTGGGATGGGCAATCTGGGAAGAATCACAACCCTACCCTTCCATCCTCCACTCCCCTATTAACCCTAAACAAACTACCTCTCTCGCCCCTCAAACTTCCCTGTCCCTCTTCCACCCACCTCTATACTGGCCCCAGCCAGTGCCTGCTGTCACCCCCAGATTTGCCAATCCCTGCAATGCTGCAGCATGCCCCCTTAGAATCTCCACCCCGCTCTCAAACGGGCAACCCACTCACACCTGACACAGACATAGGTCCCCTGGAACATCTGCTCCAGGTTCCTATACATGTGTCAGGATGCACATTGCATGGTACCGGACAAACTTTCCCTTCTAATACACAAACAACAGCACAGTGACACACAAGCATTGTTTAATTGCCCTTCATGCTTCAATGTCCTCTTTTCTTTTCTATTTCCTTGATATCAAGGTCTTTTACAACAAGGGACTTCTATAAATGTTCCACTCTAGTTTGTTTCAGTCACAGGAAACTTCCTTTGTTAGGTCCAAACCACAGGGTCCAACACATGTGAATCCTATTTAAACTAATAGGCCCCAGCCCCACACAATTAGTGCAAAGCCAGGAAGAGGGGGGAAAAAAACAAAACACTTATTAACACCCCTTAACAACCTGTTTGCGATTACATCAAGTGCAATACTAGAATATAGATGCCCAGCTGCACCCTTTAACTGGAATAAAAGAAAGATAATCTGCTTTACTGCACACACAGTCCTGCACACACAGTCCTTAACACAGCATAACAATTCTTATTTTCAAACTTTCACACACACCATACCACTATCAAATGATTAAATGCCCTTCTTTTTCTATGTCCTTGAGATCAAGGTCCTCTACAGCAAGGGACTTTAACACGTTCCACTCTAGTTCGTTTCACTCACAAGGAAACTTCCTTTTGGTTATGTCCAAACCACATGTCCAACCAATGTGAATCCCTATTTAAAACTAATAGGGCCCCAGCCCCCACACCATTAGTGCAAGAGCCAGGAAGAGAGTGAAAAATCAAACACTTATTAACCCTTTATAACTGTTTGGCGATTACAACAGGTGCAATACTAGAAATAGAAGTCGTTCACCTCTTTAACTGGAGAAGGAAAGATTATCTGCTACTGCCACACACAGTTCTGCATACACAGTCCTTATTTTCAAACTTTCACACACATCATTACAACCATCAAATGATTGAATGTCCTTCTTTTTCTATGTCCTTGAGATAAAGGTCCTTTAGAGCAAGGGACTTTATACACATTCCACTCTAGTTCGTTTCACTCACCGGAAACTTCCTTTTGTTAGGTCCAAAACCTTCATGGTTTTCTTTTTCTCTGCTGGGTCCTAACTTTTAACCTTTTTTACCTTTAAAACTTTCTTAGGAGACGTAATTTCTCAAACTTTGTCTTTATAATCAGTACCTGCCCTTTATGAAAGTCCCTGATACTCTTTCACTTGCTTTCTTGGACTAACTCTCCAGCTTTCAGTACTTGAGGTAAAAAGTTTAACGTTAGGACCCAGCAGAATAAAGCAAAGTGTGAAGTGGTACTGGGGCTTAAAAAATAATTATAAATTAAGTTTATTAAACTATTGCTTTAATTATCCAGAGAGAAGGCAGGTTTTTTAAATCGCATTACAATGGGAAAAGTAAATTAAGAAAATTAATTGGATGTGCACTAGGCTTCTAATTTTTGTATGTATTGAATTAATTTGGGCTCTAGTTGCACTCTGCGTGGATGTATACTATCCCATTTCTATATAATTTCTATATATATATTGCAGGATGAATGAGAACCTTTACAAGCTCTTCCATAATTCTTTCTTTATTATATATATTAGACTTGAGATACCAGCTAGAGATATGGCATTATGCCTTTCTATGTTTGCAGGTAGAATTTCAATTAACTATGAAGTGAGCGGAATGAACTTTTTTGTTTGGGGTTTCTAAAAAGAATGTCCCTTTTATGCTTGCAAAGGTTCTCATTATTCAGATCATGGTATATTTGTGGAATTCAGTTTGTTCAACTAGACTGCAGTAAATACATGGAAACTGTCCCAATCAGTAAAAAATCATTTTTTGTAGAAAACACTAAGGGGAACCTGTCAGAGCCGAGATAGGCCAGGTCAGGTCTTGGCTACGGCAGGGCCTTATAGTAGTGACAGTGACGTGTGATGTGTGGGTTCACAATAAAGTTTTCTAAAGATTTGGAGTGCGACCCTCAGTTATCTTTTTTCCTATTAGTAGTGACCTCCTTGAACTTTAATTCTTGTGTTTAAGTAAATAGGGGGGAGAGGAGTTTCATAGGAGGTCATAAATACCTCTACTGTACTGTTTGGGCACCACTTTGGAGAGCGCACCACTTAACTGAACTCTTGTTATTTCATCATTTCATTCTTAAAGAGGTTATCTCCTCACCAGTCTACTGTTGTTCCTCATTTATTATTGCTCTATAATGTTATTTCTTCACACGTCAGCTGATGGCGGGGGGTATACATGGGAGCCAGTATAGTTGGTGAGTTACAATGTCTGAAGGCAAAAATAGCCCATACTCCCTGGAAGTTGCTGAACTCCTGTAATATATTGGTTGATTCGTGCCTGTCAAGCCTAAGTCATGACACAGGCATATTTTGGTATTTGCCAATAAGCTGCGGCCATTTTTAACCCAATTTATTGTGTAGTGTGGTTTATTTAGTATGGTGTTTATGCCCAGCTGAGTTATTTTTTGGTTTGTTGTCTCCACTGTCCCAGCCTTAGAAGGCCATGGAATCCCTCATAATGAGCACAGCCGCAAATTACCTGAACTAGCCTTTGACCGGAATCCCTCCCCTCCCATGATAAAACAGCCAGGTCAGTCCTAGCACTTTACAGATCTGCCTTGTCATTTACTTTGCAGTTTTTCAGCACTAGCGTCTCTCTCCTGCTGGGTCTACTCTCCCCCCCCTCCTCCTGTTGCTTTGAATCACTCACTGCATTGGTCTTCATTCACAGCTGATCCCTGCCTGTAACCCTATCTTGCATAGAACTGCTTCTACCCCTATCAGCTCAGTGTCAGTTATTAGCTCAGTGCACCATCGGGTTACAGGCAGGGAACAGCTGTGAATGAAGGACCCAGGTTTTAAGTGATTCAAAACAAACAGAGAGGAGGAAAGGGGAGAAGGCTTTTAAGAGAGAGCAGGAAACAGTGGAGCACTCGATGTGCTGGGATTTAAAGCACAGGAGTGTGTGGGGGAGAGAACTTTCATAGGAGTGCAGGAAAAAGTAGTATGTAACTCACAATGGGAATCAATGCTAACAGGGAGAAAGGGTTTGCACTCTTATGTCAGAGACTGTAACATGGTTTCAGACCAAGAAGCAGGAATGGCAGGGGATGTGGTGATGCTGCTCCCATATCATACATTATAATGTAATATCTTTAAAACTATGTAAAATAAATAATTTAATTAAATTGCAAGACTACTCAGGAAAGCAATTCCTATCAATTAAACTAAGTCATTTTGGACCACAGTTCCCTTTATAATTACGGTTATTACTTCTCTGAAATGCGCCAATCTGAATAATCATACATGTTAAGCTGGGTACACACACCTTTCAAGGATATGGTTACACACAGTCACAATTATTCTCCCTATATAAAGTATAGGGATTTTCGCTCATGACTGCCATAACCTAACGATCTCGGACATCTCCCTATACTTTTGTACAAGTGGCTGACTGCGACCGAGGAAAATTTCCATCTGTACCAACTGTTTCCAATGCCGACGCTGACAGTTTGTCAGCACTGAAAACAGTCATTACCGACGTACACACATTACCCAAAAAAGGACCAATCCCACCCTCTATCGGTAACGGTTGTACCCGCTTTAGTAAATCACTAATCGCCACACAATTACCTTGGTGCAAATATTGGTGCTGCCACTTTATTTCTAACTAGACTACCGAACAGTAGGAATTATTGGCAAAATTAGGTCTATTTACACAGCCGCAAACCACGGCTACTTTCGTGTGAATTCCACACTATAAATAAAAAAATTTAAGAAAAATCCTTATTTAATGGGGAATTTTAAATATGATCTCTATATAAGTGGACTTAAAAAAAAAAATTAAAAAAGAGTACTACCACTTTTAAATTACTTAAGGATCATGCTTCTAGCTATAGTCCCTCCAAAGTTCACGCATTATAAAGGTGGTTTTCTTGCTAACACTGTGAGCTGTGACATAACCAGACACTTGGGTTCTGCCTCCAAGTTTAAGGTTGGAGCATGTCCACAGCTAGTAGAACACCATCAGCTCATCATAACCCCGCCAGAACTTTTAAGACGTTTTAAAGGACAAGTCTACTCAAAAAAAAAAACTGCACTAAAATGTAATTTTTTTTCTCTCTTGAAGAGTGCATAAGAAAGGACAGAGAGAAAGGACAGAGAATGGTTCTCTATTCTGTAACTAGCTTAAGTGAAAATTTGGGGGGGGTGCTTATAAAAATAGCTTTTTGTCAGAGACAATCAACAGGTTGTCTGAAGTGCACTTTACAAGCCTATACTTAAGATCCAAGAAGTGGAGATCATCCTAGGCTTGTTTGAAAGGTCACTTGTATGAGGCCACAGTTACCCTTTGCATCTATACTGAAAACCAATTGTTTTTTTTAATTGCCCATTACTGGTAACTATAATAATGCTTCCCAACTATCACTGTACCATTTATTTGATGATCTGCCCCTATTTCTTTAAAATGTTTAATCTAAACCATTTTATATTTGAGCTGTCAATCTAGTGCCTATTATCTTAAATTATTTAGCTGTGTGCAGTTTTGCTGAACTGGAATGGTGACAGCTGAAGTGTTTGAGTTGCATAGTGGAAAAACCTTCTTCCTATGCTGCCTTATAGTAATTACTGAGCTTGTCATGATTGAAACTCTGGTCAGATGGAAGGAGGTGTCCGTTAAGAAGGGGGTGGGGTAATGAGCCTGAGCAATCAAGTACTGGATTGAAGAAATGCGCAACATTTACCTCAGTTGGTGGGGTATTTACCTCTGAATATTTCCCTCTGTACTTCCTAACTTTTTTCCTTCTAGTCAGGCGATTATACAGTTGTTCTTTGTCAAGTCCTTCGTACTTCCCATAGATTCCTCAGTCTCACTTTCAATATCTGAGAAGATCAAAACAGGACCTGACCTTCTATATCATTTTTGTTTAGGGAATCTCGTGAACCTTCGCCAGAGACTGTCTTTGGATGAGAACTGAAACGTAGTGTCTTTGTTTGGGCTTCGAAAGAGTGTTCCATTGAAGGAACCCGCAACTGCAGTTTTTGTGCAATGACGGAGGCTCATTTTTCTGAAAAGAAGGAAAAAATATATTAAAATAGAATCCAACACTAGTGTCACCCAGGGGCATATTTAAGAGGAGATTACAAGTGTTTGAATCCACCTTTTTTCCGCGCACATAGCAGCATGCTTTTTTAGAACCTACATTCATGTTCATTTAAGGCACAGTGCGAATCTCTTAAAGGGACGCACACTGTACCAACACTCTATAGCAAAGACAAATTTGAGCTGCCACACCAATCTTTAAAAATATAAGGCTTTTATCAAAAATGCTCACATATATTACAGCAACGTTATAAGACCCTGTAGTCCCTAATCAAGCTGTGAGCATCCATACACATATTATGACTATTGTTGTAAAAAACGAAATTGCATCACACCAATTCACAAATGTTACAGGGTTTTCCCCCCCACAGACTATGGGGCATGTCCTATTTTAAACATACCGGTAGCCATGGGTTTTTACAAAAAACTAGAGCGCACAAGATATGTAAAAATATCACTTTATTTATCCCTCATTTAGAGGAACAAATAAAGACATATTACTATGACTACCAATAAGCTCTATTTAGCCTAAAAAATTCTCTTTCAAGGGAAACTATGACCATTTTAGCAGGAAATTTTGCAGAGGTACTTAAAAAAATACCGAAGTGAATAATTAGTATCAGTAAGTTGTGCAAAAACTCTCAGTGCCAGCCTTTTTTCACTAAAATACCATTAAAAGGGGCGTGTGTGTGCATGGGAAGTGGTTTGTGGCATTTTTTTAATTTTTTCTTGTAATTGCATTGTAAATGTATCCTATTAGAGCTAATAGTCTATGGATGACAGCGGCTGGAATTCTTCATGTATGTATTACACCATGGTACCAGTTATATAGCTGAAGGTGGTGTAGATTACAAGAACATTGGGGAATATTTTCAAGTTTTGGGGCTGAAAAACTTTGGAAAAAGTGTAGGCTGTTAAAATTACAGAGCACTTTGATTTTTAGGCATGTGTCCCATTGAGTTAGTAAGTGGTCATGTCTCTGTATGCATCAACGCTATGGCATATCTTTGATTCAGGACATGTGGGAGATTGTCATTTAGTGGGGTTTTTTGCTTGTCAAGTGGGTTTAGGTATTTTTTTTTTTATTTTTCACACATATACACAGAGTTCTTTGGATTTACTGCGTCTGGAATCTTCATGTATGTATGAATATCTTGGCACCGTAGCTAAAAGTGTGTAGATCCAAAAACACTTTGTTTTTTTCTATATATTGCACTTGTGCATGTGTCCCATTTCAGCTAGTTTGGTGCTTCGTCTCTATGTGCCCATGAATATGGAATACCGTTTGATTCAGGACATTTGGAAGATTGATATTTGTAACACACTGGTATGAATGAAAAAAATGGCACAGTTGATTAGCTGAAGGTGTTAGTTCTTGAGTGGGTGTTTAGATTGAAAAATATGGAAAGTTGCAGTTATTGGGCCACTGCGCATTGGCTCCCTTTGTGAGTAGTGGCCTCCACGTCCGTGCGTGTAACCATGCATGTGGCATAACGTTTGATTCAGGACATTTGGGGGATTGATATTTGGGTAACCTTTTTTTACATTCCATGGGGTTTTGACATGCCCTATTCCATTGAAATTTGATTTCTGTTATTTTTCAGATAATCTGCGAAAAGTGCAAATTCTACGAAGAACGTGCCCAAACTATTGATGTTTGAATGAATGAACTAACGCGTTACATAGCTGAAGGGTGTGTAGATTACAGGAATATAGTTTGTGGGTATTTCTGAGTTAGGGGGTGTTTTGTGGTAAAAAAGCAGCCTGTTCAAATACAGAGCTGGTTTAATATTCTTTTGCTGTTATTAAACTCGGCATTGGTCCCGCTCTGGGTTAGTTGGTAGCCATGTCTCTGGGTACACCCATGAATGTAGCATACCGTTTAATCAGGAGGGGTTAGGCTTTATTTGAGATGCTTTTGAACTTTCCTCTACATTTTTAGCTGAAATTCACATTTGATTTTGTCTCCTCCGATTTTACAGTTGAGGTGAAAAAAGGAAAATATGAGAAAACAACTTAAAATTGGATGAAGAGCTGCGCCCAGGTATCTGCATTTTCATCAAAAATCAAAATCTCTCACTTGTGGGATTATTTTAGTAGATTTGGTAGATCTTCAATGTTAACCATCAGAAGTGGTTATACATTTTAATTTGGTAAATATTGTAATATAACTTGAATATGCAGTTTAATTTGGGGGGGGTCTCCAGTACCATGAAAAGTGGGGTACCTACATATATCTGGTATCGTTGTACTCGGGAGTATCAGAGATTTTAGAAACATTAGACTTTTGAGCGTAACCTTAAGATAACTATAAGTAAACATGGAAAAAATCCATGAAATTTTGCTAATTTGTTGACATTTTACCCATAATTCCAGTAAAATCTCCAGAAAAGTTACAGAATTCTGTTGCCTTAAAGTACACTTTGTGCTGAAAAAACATGTTAATATTCCTGATTACTGCAAGGTTTCCTACAGTTAAAATTAGTCTAAAACCGATTGAGGGTAAAATCCTAAAAATTCTGCTGGCACTGAGCACAAACAAAATTGAAATTCTGCCAGCACTGAAAGGGTTAAAAGGACAAATGCTTGAAAGAAAAAATATTAAATATGAATGTTTCTAAATATGAGGTTAAACACACAATATATGAGAGGATTTAATGAACTGAGGTATGACTCTTCTTTTTGTTTTTTCAGAAAGTTTAAAGTTTAAATTTGTTCTTCATTTGGTATGTTTAATTAAAGTTCTCTACATGTTGAAGTTTGCAAGACATCTAGGGACGAGCATCACAGAACTTATATAGCACACAGCAGATGCAAACAATTTGAAGGAGAACTTTAGTCTAGAATTTAACACCTAAAAAAAAATAACCATTACTAAAAATACCATTCTATAATGTATTATTAGACAAATATAATGATGTATCAGTTACCTGAACATACCAATCCTTTGTAAGCTATAGAGCTTAAATTATTAAAAAGCAAAAAGTCCCACAGACCCAGGTTTTTTACCCACTGGTTTAGACTGTGCAGCATAACCCATTACCCCTACTTCTTTTTTATTTTTTTATTTTAACATGCTGTTCTCAGAAACATCAATACCAAAGTAAGCAAAAAAAAAAAACAAACAGTCATCGAAACATTGTCAATTCACGCTTTGATTATTGTTAGTCACTCAAGGAAACAAAATCCTGACCAAAACTGCAATATTAATTCCATATTTCTTACCGGCATTTCCTATGTTTTATGTAGAATATTTCACACACATACGTAAAAGCAAACATGTACACATACATCACATGAAATAACTAAAAGAGAAATATACAAGGAAATAAAGGCATTCAAATTAATGTTTATTGATATGTACTTAGTTCTGTTTTAAAATAATTAGTTTTTTAGTACTTTGTCACATAACGTCATGCAATTTAGAGATTTCAGCAAAACGCAGCATAAATATAAACTACCATGCTATGTAATCAACAATAAATGAATCCCCAAACATTTATTATTTGTAAAGCATTTTATTGTACAGGCTGCTAGTGTCAACTATAATAATTTTAATAATGTATCCAGATTGATCAGCAAATAATTGGCAAGATACTAATTAGGACCATAATTGTGCATGCATGGCCCACTCTGTTAGGCATTATTTGTTGATCTGCCACTTTGGACCACCAAAAGTATATAATAATATCTGCTAAATGAGATGTTTGGCAGTTATGGTTATTACACAATGACTGTACATTCATTCACTATGGTTACATTTAAAGGGCAAGTCCAGCCCTAAAATCAAAACTTACATACAGGTAATCCCCCCAAAAAACCTACGGTATAGTGTCCTGTTGCCGGTTTCTGCTTCCTGGTTCTTCCAGTTAGTAACTGTCAGTTATGGATTTGACATTTGAAATCACAGCCCAATGACTGAATGTTCATCCCCTAGCTGCCTCTTCTGAGCATGCCCAGGCTCAGTACAGGTTTCTAAATTGCTCAGTTTCCACGGGGCATCCAGAAGATAGCGTCATACATTAGTAAATTCATAGGACAAAGTATGATATATCAAATATTTTAAAGAAGACATTCTTTCTAAAAGATGTTCTTATGAGGGCGAGTTGCCCTTTATACCTGAAGTTACTAATAACTGTGTAGCTTGTTTATGTTTTTCATTTCTTTTTGCTTGATTCATTAACCTACTTAATCGGCATAACCCCTATACTATATATTCCAAAAGTTTATTTACATGGTACTCAACATCACCCTGGACTAATATATATCTGGAACAATTAAAATAGACCCCCAAAAAGGACACTACAAGTGCATTAGCGCCATAACCTACTGATGTTTTGAAAAAATATTTTGATTACAAGCTAAAGAACGACTAGCTTTAAGGGAAAGGTATTGATGTGATGGGTATAGCAGAAACATGACTAAATGATTCACATGACTGGACAATAAATTGAAGTATACTCCTTTTGACTGACAGAGTTAATAGAAAGGGAGTTGTAAGTATTTTAGACAAGAATTGAAGCCAAATTTAAAATAAAGAAGAGTAGATGGGGGTATAAACATAAGGCAGAAACAATATGAGTGGAGCTGTGGGTATGAGTAGAGTGGGTAAAGTAATTGTTGGTATATTGTTATAAGCCGCCAAATGCCGTGAGGAAGTGGAAATCAATCTCTCTATGCAGTTGGTGAAGGCTGCTGGTATGGGGCATGTTTTGGTTATGGGGATTTCAATAACTCTGACATAGATTGGAGTAAGGAAACTGCCAGCAACTCAAAAGGTATTAAGTTCTTAAATCTTCTTTATGAGCATTTTCACAGATAGTACAAGTTCCAACTAGACAGGTTGCGTTGTTGCATCTGGTGATATCTAATAACCCTGAGCTAATTTTGCAGATGAGATTAATGTTGAGAAAATTATATTCTCCCTCTTTACAAGGCACTGGCAAGGCCTCATTTGGAATATGTGGTGCATTTTTTGCAATCCCAACTAAAATAGTAAAGGGAATGGAAAAGGTTGGACTTGAGAATGTAATGTTTTTATTCAACCCAATTACTATGTTACTATGTTAATGCGGCTTTAAGACACAACTTATGGTGGTTGCGACGTGTGCACAAAAAAGGGTTGTGCATCCACTCAACCAATGTACCAAGCCGATAGCATCTCTATGACCAAACCTTTAAGTCAGCAGATGCGGTCATAAAGATTTGGTATGGGTAAACCCCATTCACAATGCCCACTATCAGCTCAGTGCATTGCCTAAAGGTGGCACTAGAGAGTGATAACACTCTGCGTGCATAGCCTAAAAATGTATCTGCATGCTCAATCCCAAGACTTGCTATGAAACAATACAAAATAGTCACTGATTTTACTTAAAAAAATAATTCACCCAGATCTGCAGGCATTCTGCAGCATGATTTTTCTGGATTAGGTACATCGGAGGCTTGGATCTGGTGAATTTCACACCAGCTATGAGCTTTTCACAGAGTCCACAAGTTCACAGGTTCAAACACCCGTCTAACTTTTTTTTTCTTTCATAATGTTCCTAGCAAAAAAATAAAGATTCTACATGCAGTAGTGTGTTTCTGTACATGCAGATTCTATTTCCCCCAGAATTTCTTTTAGTTCATACTAAAATGTTACATTCTGTCTCTTACATCCATGCTAGCTGAGAAATAACCTGAAGATAACTTTTTTGTATGAAACGTAAAGGATCATCACCAAGCCTACAGCAAGCACAACTATGTTGTAGGTTTGTGAATGCGTTGTCTATTGGGACAATGTTGTCCTTTAAGGGATGTCTATAATTGTTAGGGACAGGAGCATTTAAATAAGTTTACAAAAAATTACATGTTCTTTTCAGGGAGAGGCAGAATCTCTGAGATGTAGTTTATTGGCTCTTAGCTTCTAGGGGGCAAGGCTACAGCTTCCTATGAAGTGTACTGCATACATTTAGCTGAGTAGGACCCAGCTAAGGTGGATTATAGGAGCTGACCCCTATACCCACTGTTAATTTTAATCCCCCAGCAGCCACAGCAAAGAGAGAGGTTAGACCAGCTTGTTTCTTATGAATGTGCTCTGTCTATTGAGACAATGTTGTCTGTCGACTTTAGTTACCCTTTTAAGTTTCCTTTAATATAAAACAAGGCTTATAGTGAGTTGGGCTTTAAGGGGAAGTTCAGCCCCCCAAAATCCCAAACGATGAAACAAAATAGAATATGGAACCTGACCTTTCTAACATCCAGCAGCAATGTCCATGAACCCATTAAAATCCAAACAAACTGCAGGACTTCCTTGTTGTGGACCCCTATAGAACTTTCATTTGGAGCAGTTGGGGAAGGACAGCCTGGGTCGATCTCCCGACAGTCTTTGTAATAATCAACGGTGCTGCCTCCCCAATCTGCTTAAGCACTAGCAGTGGATTCCATACATCAGGAACAATTAGCAGGGGATACGCACTCATTGTGAACTATTCCTTTATTGTGACTGCAGTGCACATAAATAATTTCTTTAATGTGCACAGCAAGTCACAATAAAGAAATAGTTCACAATTGAGATGTTCAGTTGCACCACAGGATAATATAAGAGGAAAGACTGGCCGGAGATGCGCACAGGAGCTTAAGGAAAGCTTCCAGCATAGAAGAGGTTGTCTGGTCGGCAACGAAGACATTGTATCTAAGCCTTGGCTTTCTGCCCGCATCAGTTCTGTCAGTTGATACTTACCTCTGGAAACAGCTGATTAGACAAACCTGCCTGACAATGGAAGATCATACACCTTCCTGCTACTTCTTTCATCTTACACTTCGTTGTCAGGGTAACCTCTCCTACGCTGGAAGCTTTCCTAAAGACTGCATATAGTAAATAGCATTAAAGTAAATGGTCCTAGTTGAAGAACTGGATGAAATACCTGTGTGTGTACATGACTGGCCACACCTCTGGTCTCAGTCACATTCTCCCTTACCTATTCTGTCCTGTAAAAGGATTGACTAGAGATACTAGTGGGTTGACCAACTGTAACAAGTTCATGCAGTATCTTCTTATGACTGAACAGAATGGTCAGTGACCAACACTGTGCGATACAGAACGCTGGGAAATAAGACACAAACCTCATGTTAGAAAGTTAAATTTCTCAACAAGCATATTAAAATGAGAGCTGAAACCCCCGATTACTGCTTTTATATCAAGGAGAGCCTTCTAATTTAATGTTGTTCTGAGGCTTTACTTGTCCTTTAAGGCAAAACAGCCCTGTATGTTCTTACAATTTATGGCTTATAAGCACTGTGTAACAAATCAAGAAACAAAGTAAATGCTCACTCCTCAATTGTTTTCAGTGACATGCAAATCTTCTTAGCATTAGAACATGCAATCAAAACATGTCAGATCTGCAGGTTTTATTAATGAAAAACCTGAAAGACAGGAATGGAAACGTTCAAATTGAATGCAAAAAAGCCCAAATCTTGTTACCAGGTGTTACACTTTTAATGAATTAGAATTTAACATGACTTTAGTTATCTACTTTTATCATATGGGCGTAAAAAAAGCTGAACTTAAATCAGTCACTTTTATTTTCTTGTAAATCTCAGTATAACACTAAAATATTGGGAATGATCAATTGGCAGAGTAAGTTAGGTCAATTGCTGGAAATTTTTGGCTTTGAATGGATCGTCTGAAATTTTCTGATCAGCAGATTATTAAAAGTTGATTAGGATATGGTCTTGTCTATTTAGATTTATGCACATAGTATTGGAGATTGAATAAAGACATATTTCCATCTGAAAAACTTTTCTAGACTAACCATGAACACACAATAAAAAATCCTTCCTAACTCAAAATGGCAATCAGATAAATATTTAAGTCAAAGGATTTATGAACCAACTACACAGCCCTGGCTGATGTCATACACACCCACTTTTATCTTTATTGTCCTTTAATTGACCCACACCTATTTACAGCATAATTTATTAAAAATCCAACACAAATATCAAAAAGCACCGTTTTCAAAAAGAGTTTGTGATCTAAGTACATTTAGTACTGCATTAGTATACTGTTAACAGTTGTGTTAAGTGTAAGTCATTGAGAAATATAATGCAAAGGCCTTTTAAGGAAAGCATGGTAAACACTAACATGGTTAAAAGCACATTATTACCAAAAATTAATCAGTTTATAAGATACCACCAGTCCAAAGCACACCTAAATGATCTAGAAAGCCAGAAACACTAGATTGAATTAAACAAAAACTAGCTAGTGCCAAAGACTCACACACTGTCAGTCTGTGTTTGGGACCTGTGGTATGGTCCAGAGCAAAGATAGTGTACTCAGACAGTAAAGCAGGCTCTGAGATCATCCCAGCCAGCAGCTGTGCCATTAAAATGAAGGAGTGGGGAGATAAAATATCATCAATGCAGTACCAAAATAAATTGAAAATCAACAGTATCTCAAAACAAATATATATCAAATGGTAAATGTAACTGTAAAGGATTATCTTACTTATCTAATTATCAAAGCTTAACTAATGGGGTATGAAAAGGAAGAGGAATTACTAGTTACAAAGTGCTTATTTCCTGGCATGGAAAGATTTTTGGGGGATTAAAAACAGTAGTCCCTATTAAACATGTATTTTTAGATATATAAACTATTTTATAGGTAAAACAAAATGCGCAAATTTCTACATTGAAGCATTAAAGGACAATTACATTCATCTAGACCCACCTCCTGCCATCCAAGTTATCTGTAGTACCCAGGGAGGATCTAAACTGCACGGTCCTGACCACTGGGTTTACTTTCTAAGGGCTAGGTCACACCAGGCCATTTTACACCACAATTCGATTGCGTGTTACAAAGTGCTCATTAATGGGCTCAATTGAAGTGGCCGCACTAGGTGCGCTGGAACTGTTTGCGCTCTGATCATCGAAAACGGCAGATAACAGTGCAAGGGCACCAATGCGCTCAAAAGTGTGTGTTTGCGGGTGCGCTTAGTGTAACCTCACCCTCTAGATTTACTCACCTTAACTTTCCTTTGACGCTCCGGTCCCACTTCTGCGATAAGTACAGAAAGTGAACCCAGGGGTGAGGACCTTGCAGTTTACCCAGGGTACTTTCCAATGGTGAATCAAGGTTTTTGTGAGTAAAGTTGTCCTTTAAGTCATGCATTTTTAAAGCCATCAGTTAAAAGTATCCAATAATTATGTCTTTGTAACCTAAACAAATATCATTACTTTACAGGGCATGTCCAGCCTAAAAAAGGTAACCTTAGAATCACCCCCCCACTCCCCCCCAAACCCCACTTTCACATTATCTACACATTTCAAAGATTCTCCTGAAGGCACTTACCTGACCCATGTCCTTGCCGCCTGGGTGCCGCCCCCTGCTCCTGTTTCGAGCAAAAACAAGAGCAGAGGGCTTCTGCTCTGACAGCAACTCTACTTTCTGGTCCCGGCTGTCAGGTGATGGGCGTGACGTCAATCACACCCTTACTGACATCCGTAACCAGGAAGTGGGGGCAGCTGTAAGCTGCATAGCAACGAGAAGTGGCGAGGACTGGGTCAGGTAAGGAACTTCAGAGGCATCTTTGAAACGTATAGATATAATAAAGTAGAACTTTGGGGGGGGGTGATTAACATTTCTAAGGTTACTTTTTTTAGGCTGACATGCCCTTTAAACATAGATTTTTAACAGTGAATATGCCATTTCAAAGTTGTCCATTCAAAGTTTAGAGAAGAAGGAATGATCATAGACATGATCAAGACATGATCATAAATATGATTAAGTCATAAAATGGACAGGTAGTGCTGATATAATATCTTAACATATAGAGTAGAAAAACACAAAACACAAAAACTGATAATTTATCAAAAGAAAAGTACAAGAATCACAAGGCAGATGATGTACAAGCTTAAAAGGTAAAAGCTCCTGTTACTGGTTTAACAATGAAGCAGGACAAAGAGGAATTATTCACACAAGTGTAAGAAATTAATTTTCAGATAACCCAGAGGAAAGGGGGTTTAGATACTTAAATTTTGGTTGCACCATCAATAGATCTTTTATGCCAATCTAACTACCCCCTGTTGTACAAAGCCCTAAACCAGACCTAGGTAAATGGGAAGATTGAACAAATCATGGCGTAGTCGTATTGTTATGTTCAAAATCAACGGCCTACCAAGAGTACTTTACCTATTCCAGTGCCTGCCAACTTGAATATCTTAGCCCTGACTGAATATACAGTCCTGAAGATCCTAATTTATTTGGAAGGGAACAGACATTGCCACCCACTCTCCCAACATTATACCAGACTATTAAAAAAAATGTTACATTGCTGCTTTCTAAACCCCTTAAGGAAAGATTGTATTATTTATCTGTTGTATTCAATTAGATCAACTGGACTTTCCAGTTGATCTAATTGAATACAACAGATATACCATGACCTGGATGAATGAAACCTTCACAAGCATGTATTTATTTATAAATCTAATAAATATGGCTGGCTGTTTTCACCTCCTTAGAGGAAACTAAAATCACAACAAGCCTTGGAATTGATTTTAGGGAGATACGGAAGAAGTGGACTGAGTCTTATCTACAGCTACATAGGAAGTATAAACAGAGCACTAAGGGAATGCTCTAAATATTTCAAATTGAACTAACAAAGTTCCAAAAGTTCTAAATAAAATCTTCTCCAGTAGCCTAGTGTGTTTGTGAGGGTGAGGGCAAAGGGTACTATGCAATATATATGGTGTTTATGCCCCATGTTTCAGGAATTCTGGACAACAGTTTTCCAAAAGATGTAATTCTTGTACACCTAGCTCAAGACTAAGGAGTGTCCTTCTCGGTCAAAGAGGCACCACACTTTGACACGGAAACAAACTGGCCCAATATGTAATGCTGCTCAACATTTTAATGGGGCCCTGTGGAAACCTGACCCTTTCTTTCAGCAGGGGGATAGAGATATGATATATGTATGAATGAAAGAATATTTAAATTTATACACAACACAATTCAAATTTTTCAAAATATAATTGGTCTATATCTGGATATAAACACCAATCCAGATAGACCTAACATGCCTCCCACTGCCAGGTTGGATGAAAAATGGGTAATGGGAATATTGGACAAACATTTGGTGTTTAGGGTTTTGGATTCATTATACCTAATGCCCAAATTAGGTAATTTTTAAAGTGTTCCAAAATGTATGTATGTTGTATAATTTTATTTATAAGCGCCCCTTGGGTATGCAGAGCTCTATATTATAAATACATAGTATACAATTTCATATATTGGTTAAGAAAGCATATATGTATTAATTATGTATAAATTGTATAAGTGCAGCATGTATTGACAAATTAGCAATGAGATGCCTACCCCGAAGAGCTTACAATCTAAGTGGGTGGGACAACATAATGATACAAGTGGGGGGATGGGTACAAAGTGCTTAAAGGGATAACAATCATTTGTTGTGCTGGTTCTCAGAAAGGTAGGATAACATCTAGATTTGAATGTATTAACGGATGTCACCAGGCAAAGTGAGAGAGGAGAGAGTTCCAAAGGTAGGGACAGCAAGAGAAATGGTTTAAGGCGGGAGGAAGCAGTGTTTGTAAGCGGTGAGTGCCTAATAGGTGTTTTTTGTATTATTGAGACTAATAATTTAATGCTAATGAAAACCCAAAATGTCATTATGTTTAAAATCTATTGTAAAGTGCAGTAATTTTTCTAAATTAAGCGTGCAGTCAGTTCAGGTAAGTAAACAGCTATGCAAAATGTTATTAAATTTGCTATTTTGCATAGAGCGTGAGCAATATCGGTGGGTACAAGAGGGATCAAAGATGGCAGCCCTCATTGGACATTTTAAAACAATGTATATTTGCTTTCAATAGGCTGATGTCCCTCTGTGCTAATAAAGTATAAACCATAAACTTTATTCCAAACCAACTTGTTTTTTTCACTTTAGTTTTCCCTTTAAGCTTCTTTAAGCTTAAGTGGCAGAATCACCTTTAGGCTTGAAGCCTAGAAATGCTGAACTAAAACACTTACCTAATTTACTGACCTATAGATACATTGGTAGTTTCATAGTGACAATATCCATCTGAAGTTTTTGAAGTTTAAAAAGTTGGTGACCTCCATTTTCATAGGCATGCTTTGTGGCTCTCAATTGCCCATGATTCTCAGGGATTGTGAACATTTTCAATCCTTTACCCACATTTGCACTTTTCTAATGCATGCTGCAAAATGCATTAGTTTCAATGCAAGTGATTAAACCACAGTTGGTGAACGCTGGACCCATTTGCTCGCGCTGAAGCCCTCCTGTCACAACCATGTTTAAAGGGCATCTATAGTAAAATGTTACATTGCTCTAATCCGACAAAAAAAGGGTTAGTGTATGCTGCCTTATTCACACTTCCTCTGTGGCTTCGTGTTTGCAAACAGCCTGATTTACTGCAGAGCTCCCCACTCCCTCTCGGGTCATTCCCCCATTCAAGTAGTCTGGCTGTAAACCTTAAAGGTAAATACCTTACCTTCTCTTTTTTTCCAGTGGAGATACCCTTTAAAGCACAAACACATTTTAGTTTTATTTTGGGTAAGAAATCCCCTTTTCCCCTGTCTTGTCTGGTCCCCACCCCCACACCATGAAACGTAAGAGGGTGGCAGCAGTAGTCTATTATGGCATGTAAGAACACCCCAGTTCTCTTCAAACTATTCAAGCAGATAGAGACAGCAGTAAATTAAACTGAGTGATTTGACATTCCTCGCCTTCTTAGCATGCTGTGGCAGCGACAGACAGAGAAGGGCATGCACAGCAATTTTTCCCTTGCTGCAGTCCCCCCCCCCTTCCTTGTGTGCTGGAATGTGAAGAAACTGAGAGAGAGAAGAATGATGTTCATGTGACCTCTCTCACTACAGGCAGCAGCTACACTTTGTTCTCTGTGTATACTTTTTTCACTTTGTGCTCTGGATTGCAGAAGAGGTAGCAGACTGGGCCGTGTTTCTCCGGCTTTCTAGTAAAAAAATTCTGGTGAACACTGCTGTGCATGAGTGCCCACAGAGCAGGCTCCGAGTACCACCTCTGGCGGTGTGTCATAGGTTCGCCACCACTATAATATATCATGGTTAGGAACAGGAGCTTCAAATATGCCTATACAAAAACTGCACTAAATGCCCTGTTCTGTGTCATGGAGAGAGAGGATCTCTGTGCTATTATACAATTGCCTGCCAGCTTCAAGGAAGCAGGGCTGCACTTCCTTGTTTTCAACTGTTTATCACTACAAAGCATATGAAGTGAACTGCATACACTAAGGTGGGTGCTCACCCACTAAGATGGATAATGAAAGCTGACCCCTAGTTACCCACAGGTTAATATCATAAATTACCCAACAGCCAAAGCAAAGGGAGATGTGAGACATAGCTTGTTGTATTGGCTGTCTGGAAACTTTTGTCCCCCTTTAAATAAAAGAGAGCAACAAGATGCAATAATATTTATTTGTAATTAATATAAAACAATAAACAAAGGATTTAAGTAATTTTCATTTTAATTTTTACAAATATAAATACCACAGTGTAAATAAGGATGTTCAAGGATCTGAAAATTTTATCAAGGAACTCTATATAAAACCCTAAATATTAGAGTTTGTAAAACACTATAAGCTGGTGTAATGCTAAATATCAGGAGAATAGTTTTAAAAGTCAACGCTCAGTTGTGTTCCTATCAGAAAACACCAATATGGCAAATGTTTGCGTGCTTGTGAAACGTCTTCAAGAACTATAGTTGTGTGTTAAATTTAATTGGAAAGTTTATTAATGGGGCCAAAAGGATAAGTCCTCAATGCAGCCAAATGAGGTAATGAAGCAAGGAACTTAAATTAACATTGTAAATTATGTTTTAATGCAATTTACCACATTAGGACACAAATGTATACCGATATATCAAACGTGCCTGTATTTAAGCATTTAAAAAAAACGAATAAATGCATGTTAAAAGGATGTTTAGATTTACCTTTGAGGGCGCCGTGCGAAACGCGTAAGGGGACCATTAAACCCACCGTTTCTGATTTGCAGCTCTCATTGTTGTGCAACGATGCCTTGCCTACATTTTACAGGATTGCCTGTATTCTTAAGTGTTGAGCCATACATAGGACAGATAAGTATATACACTATATACACTGTTGATGCCTAGGACTGCCCTTATATGCTCGTGTAAACTGCTACTGGGTTGGGTTTACCACAGTATGGCACTGTGCACTTTATACTGCACTCTATGTTACTTTAATTGCTGTATATGAATGCTGCTACCTGTATATTTATATTTAATGGTTTTTAATAGCTTTGTTTGCACATGACCAGTCCCATATTGTATGTGTGTACATACTTTAATAAAGGAATGTAAATACTTTTTTCACCTACATTAAGTGAGTGATGCAGATTTCCTTTCTCTCTTCTGTTTATATGTGTCTATATCGTTAATCGTATCTGTCCAGCACCCCCCCTATTCACTTATTAATATTAGGGGGTTTACCTAGTGCCATACCTCCATCTCCATTAATAATGTTTAGAGTTTACAGCTGTTTTGTGTTATTGCAATCACTCACATTTCTTGCTTTGAAAGCTGATATTCATGCAATATCTGTTGTATTCAATTAGATCAACTGGACTTGAAATGTAGTTCTTGAAGACATTTCGCTAGTCATCCGACTGGCTTTCTCAATTCAGAATGACTTGTACAAGAATCTGTGGCAATTATGTACCCTGGAAAATCCCAATTAGCATATCACAGCCAGGTGTTAAGAGTGTGATTGGATAGTGGCTACGAGGTTTTATAGGAATGCCCAAGTAAGTGTTAAAACGCATTGTACATGGCAGACAGTTGGGGGTTCGACACCAACTGTCTGCCATGTACAATGCTGTTTTAACACCTTACTCTCGGCGTTCCTATAACACCTCTTAGCCACTATCCAATCACACCCTTAACCCCGGCTGTGATATGCTAATTGGGATTTTCCAGGGTACATAATTGCCACAGATTCTTGTACAATCATTCTGAATTGAGAAAGCTAGTCGGATGACTAGCGAAACGTCTTCAAGAACTACATTTCAAGTCCAGTTGATCTAATTGAATACAACAGATATACCACCTGGATGAATGAGAACCTTCACAAGGATATTCATGCAAGTTTAGCATTCGAAGCAGAAAGCAAAAAAACACTAACCAAATAACCTACTATTAATTTCTATGTTGCAAAACTGCTAATGAACTAAGGATAAGTGATTAACTGAAATTGTACTGACCTCCCTGTCTGGTGTCACTAGGTTGTCATCCTGATGTTCTGTCACTGAAATCCACGCTTCTGTTCCCTGTTGTACCTCTTGGATGTCCCTGTTTGTTAGAGACAAAAAGCATAAATTTGTTATTATAAAACAAGATGCTTTTTTTTTTTTAACTTCGTCTTTATTGAGCAGTAGAGAGTAGTATACAGTGA
This sequence comes from Hymenochirus boettgeri, assembly GCA_019447015.1. Lineage (NCBI taxonomy): Eukaryota > Metazoa > Chordata > Amphibia > Anura > Pipidae > Hymenochirus > Hymenochirus boettgeri. The sequence continues at coordinate 114,250,792 of CM033474.1, forward strand.
TATCATTGTGCATTCAAATGGCAATTATACAGTATTCTTGTTCTCAGTTAATACATAGATTATACACTACCTGTAATTTGCATAATTATTAATTAAACTATTTAACTATATACAAGTAAACTTGTCTGTCTCTTCTTGGTTCGGTTATTAATTAGCATCTATGGAACTGGGAGGGGGGGGAGAGGATGGAAAGTGGGGGGGGGGGTTGTTGTGCGGGCACCGCCGCACGGGTCAGCAGGGTTAAGCTGATGTTTCGCAGTTATCCAGCCAAATCCTCCAAATTTTGTGTAAAGTTGTCTGGGCAGCCTCTTGCGTTAGAGTATCTTGAGGTATGGTATTGCAGCGTTTCCCAAGCCTTCCATTGCGCAAGTGTTGGGTGTTCTGGGGCCATCCATTTGAGTATTATGGCTTTGCAGGCATAGAATAGTGTTTCTACTAGGAGGAGCCTGTGGTATTTTCCCAGCATTCTTCATCTAATATACCCAGTATGCAGATCTCTCCTTTGAATGGGATCGATATATCGCTTATATTACTGAGGAAGGAGATAACTTGCTGCCAAAATGTTCTTATTCGGGGACATGTCCATATTAAATGCCAGAAGTCGGCTTGATCTTGATGGCACTTTGGGCAAGTGTGCACTCTCGATGGGGAAATTCGGTGGAGTCTTTTGGGGGAAGAGGTAGGTTTGGTGTAGAATGTTAAATTGGATCAGTCGGTTGTTGGCGGCGGGGATACCTTTGTATGCGAGTCGGCAAAGTCGGTCCAGGTGTCTTCAGGTAAGTTCGAGAGGCATGTTTGCCATTTGGTTTGTAGTGTTCTGGTTGTTGCTATGATTGTCGCTCAATGAGTTTAGTGTTGAGACGTGAAATGAGCCCTTGCATACCTTGAGTACGGAGGATACCGATTATAGGTGTGTTTGTCAACTCAATGGTTAGATAGGTGTGAAATTCCGCTTTCAGGCAATGTCTCAACTGTAGGTATTTATAGTGGTAATGGTTTGGTAGTTATATGTTTGGTTTGTACAGTTGTGAATGGGATGACCTCATTATTTTCTATGACATCTGCAAGGTGAGGATCTTTTGTCTCGCCATTCCTTGTTTGTCATAGCCGTTAGTTGTGTAAATGTTTTATTGCGCCATATCGGGTTTCAGGGGGGAGTCCGTTGTATGCCACAATTGAATTGGCAGCTCTCCAGGCCTTGGAGGCTACAGTGTGTATTACTGTGCTCGCCCCACAAGGTGTTTCGATGGGTTCTGAAGGTATGCCAGTTGGTATTGGTGTAGCATTTTTTTCGGTTATCAGCGTTTGAGTTTTCGGAAGAAGTTGTGGAATCCAAGTTAAGGTATGTTGAAATGTGTATAGCAATTTAGGTAATAGGCTGATTTTGATGAGGTTGATTCTTCCGAGTAGGTTGAGCGGCAACTGTTTCCAGGCTGTGATCTTAGTTTGGGTATATTCGAATAGGGGTTGAATATTTTTTTGTAGAAGAGAGTTGGTGAGGAGGTAATATTGATTCCCAGGTATTTAAAGTAGTTTGCTTGTGGAATAGGGTGGAGCAGGTTGGTGAAGTCTGCCGTAGGGTTATCCATTGGGTATATGACTGATTTGTTCCAGTTTATTTTTAGGCCTAGTATGGGGCAATGTATCTAGTAGTTGTATCAGTGAGGTCAGTGGTTTGCCCAGGTTATTGAGGTAAAGGATGACTCTTCAGCGTAAAGTCCTAGTGTTTCGGTGGTGTCGCCCAGGGTAAGCCTTTAATTTGATATCTGATTTTGAGTGCTAGGGCCTCAATTGCCAGGGCGAAAGGAGTGGCGAGAGGGGGCAGAGGTGACTCCATTGATTGCTATGTTGCTTGAGGGTTTTGTACATAATTTGAAGCCACGTTATAAATGTATCTCCAAATCCGTATCTGTGGAGACAGGCCCATAGGAAATCCCATTCCAGTGTGTCGAAGGCTTTTTGCATATCTAGGGATATCATCACACGCTGTCCAGTGTTGTCGTGGTCGATCTCGATTGCACCAGCGTACGCCTCAGGTTTATAAGGTTGATTTGCCAGGGAGGAAACCTGTTTGATCTGCGTGAATTACGTTAGCATGACTTTCTGTAGTCTGTTGGCCAGTATTTTTGCCAGAATTTTATAGTCACTGTTCAATAGGGATATAGGCCTATAGGAGTTTAGGTCCGATGGTTCTTTCCCAGTTTGTGGGAGTAATATTATGGTTGCTTCGTAGAATGATGGTGGTAAGCATGACCTGTTGCATGCAGTTTGGAGAGTGGCAAATAATTGGGGGACTAGTTCCATTTCATATTTTTTGTATACCTCAATGGGCAGTCCGTCTGGTCCGGGTGCTGTTGTTGTGTAGGTTTGCAATAGCAGTTTGTATTCAGTTTTGTTATGTCAGCTTCTAATACATTTAGTTGTGCTGTGGAAAGGGTGGGGAAATCAACATCTGCGAGATAATCGAATATATCCTACAGGCTTGAGTTGAATCGTGATTATAATAGCTCAGAGTAATATATATAGGGTGAAGGCTTGTAGTATGTTCAGTGTTTGATGTTACTTGACCTCGGTTGGGGTCCTTGTATTTGGAGTATACATCTGTTGGGTGGTCTGGCCTTGTGCTAAGTAAGTTAGTATTTTGGCTGATTGGTTGCCTGTTTCAAAGATGGTTGAGTTTTGGAAGAAGATTTTACGTTTTGCTTTTTCTTCTTTCTTCGGCAAATAGTTGAAACCGTCTTTGGGCAGCTAGAAATTCTACGTAAACTACGTAAGCTAGTATACATCTGTTGGTGGTCTGGGCTTGTGCTAAGTAAGTTAGTAGAGTATACATCTGTTGGTGGTCTGGGCTTGTGCTAAGTAAGTTAGTAGTTTGGCTGATTGGTTGCCTGTTTCAAAGATGGTTGAGTTTTGGAAGAAGATTTTACGTTTTGCTTTTTCTTCGGCAAATAGTTGAAACCGTCTTTGGGCAGCTAGAAATTCTACGTATGTTCATTTGTAGGGTCCATTAATATTGCTGTTCCATTATGTGTAGTTGGGTGTTTAGTATGTCTTGTCTTGTAGATCTTTTGACTTTAGTAATATTAGAGTGGAAGCAGCCTCTCATATATGCTTTAAGGCTGTCCCAGTAGGTTGCAGTAGGTGGATCAGAGTAATTTAGTTCGAAATATTCGGTGATTTCCTTGAGTGTGCGTCGGGTTCTAGGAAAGTTGTCAACCAGAAGGGGTTTAGCTTCCAGGGTTTGCAGGGTATTGGTGGTCTTGCGTAAGCTGCATTATTATAGGGGAATGGTCTGAAATCCCTCTCGGTAGATGAGTTATTGAGCTAATGTGAGTGGCAGCAAGAGCGTTCGCGAATATATAATCGATCCTGGACAGCGTATGGTGCGTGGCTGAGTGACAGGTGAATTCACGTTTGTATGGGTTGCACTCTCGCCAGACATCAATCCAACCTATTTCGGCCATAAGGTTTCTTAGGGGCGTGGGGGGGCCCTTGTGTTTTTGTAAGGGGGCTGTGTGGTGTATTCTATCTAGTGTTAAATCCATTAGAAGGTTGAAGTCACCCATACAAATTATTTGGGAATATGGGTAGGCAGAGGCAAAGTCAATCAGTTTTTTTAGGGTACTAGTCCTGCAGAGGGGGGGTTATATAGCAAGTATTACATATTGAGTTTGATTTAGGTCCAGTGCTGCGCTACGTATCTACCTTGTTGGTCTATATATGTTTTTTTGATATGGTATCTGGCTGTGTTTTTAATGAGCAGTGAGACTCCTCGTGAGTACGAGGTGTGACAGCTGTGCGCTGCCCATCCTATCCACCTCTTTCGCATACTCAGGTGAGTCTCCTGTAGACATATAACATCTGGTGCTTGCTGCTGTAGTAGTGTGAACACCGCCGTTCTTTTTTGTTTATCTTTGAGACCTCTCACATTCCAAGTTAAGAATTTTGCCATTTATGTTTTCTGTAGGGCAATTCAGTTGAGGCTTTCCCAGTGCGGTGGCACCCAAAGGAGAGACAAGGTTAGAGGGTGTGGGGAGGTAAAGATGCATTATCAGGAATACAATTGAGATTTGGCATTGATGTATAGTAAACATTGTATAAATTTTTTATAAATAACAAGAGCAGACATTTAAAATAAACATAAAACATTTGTGTATTTGTTCTTTGATGCTGCATTGGCATATTGTAATATGCGGGCATAGGGGGCCGTACTGTTACGTTGGTATTAATGTACATTGGGACTATGGGTCCCGGGCTCACTAGCTGAGTGAGTGCTGTTACCACTTATAGATTGTGATGGGCGCTAGTGTATAGGGCACTTTATATTTGTGTACTGGTGTTGGTTGGTTATGTGTTTATGTGAAGGGGATGGAAGGTAAATAAGTGTATACTGTTAGTAACGTATGACTGTGGGGACAGGTGTGTAGTATGTGTTCTAGCGTGCTGCTAGATATTATTATTAGTGGTCGTGGAAAACAGATGCTTTTATTTTACTACAAATCTGCAGTGCACTATATTTCTGAGTAGGGCTTATTTATCTAAGAAGCTCCACATGCAAACAAGCTAACCCCCAAATCGAACTTGTGCATATATGTAGAGCACCCTCCCAAAACCTTAAGTCCATAACACTCACACAGCTGAGAAATGCAAGCATACAGAGATTTCCTACCTGATCCCAGGACCTTAAAACTTGGGATGGTGGCAGCAAATTATTGATTGAGTGATCAGATCACATGCAAAGTGAACTGGCACCTTTGACAGACTATATGTAAGAATGCTATATATGGGATATGTGCAGAATCACTTGAATATCTAAAGAAAGTCAACTTGACTCTAGTGAATAAAGGGATAGAGACAATTTGCACAAAGACACAAAATGCAAGTAATATGGACTGTAGCATGAGACTTTTTATTCATGTCCTGAATTATTGATCCCTGCAGACTGTTAAGGTAGAGGATATTTCTTTGTTATTGGAATTTTCCCACATGTAATCATAATATTGATGATATGCACAGAAGAGAGTGACTCTTGGTCAGCGGTATTAGGGTTGGACATGCTGAAAGGGCTTTTTTACTGGGTAGAGAACTGCAAATAATCGTAACATTGTACAGGACTAGCTTAGCCACACTAATGACTCGCATGCATGGTTTTACCCCATTTGGATTTGGACGTAGCAATCGCTACACCACCTTGCACCATTGATCTTGAGCAGATTTCTGCACTGTGCAGTGCTCCAGCCACAGTAAAGGCTTGTACACACATGCGATCGCGGGTCCCGACCCGCGACACACAATGTGTACAAACAAACGTTTTGCCTGACAATCGGCCTGTGTGTAGGCGCTTTATCAGCCGAAACGGTCATACGTTCAGAGACCATTGAACAACCAACTTGGCGGACCTCCGAACAACCATTTCGGCTGATAAAGCGCCTACACACGAGCTGATTATCGGCCGAAACGTTCATTTGTACACATCGTGCATCGTGGGTTGGGACCAGCGATCGCACATGTGTACGAGCCTTAAGGCTTCAAAGAAAATTTTCATGGGTTAAACTGCTCAAAATCAACAAGCACTTCAATCTAAGGCGTAAATGAGACAATCAAAAATATCAATACATTTAGAGACAACTTTAGGACAAGGACTGATAAGCACGGATAAGCTACTTAAAAAGGACTGTATAATATGTACATAATTGTGTGTATATGACTATTTAAACCACTTATCACTTGAAAATGCCACCTCACCTGTTGCTGCTGTTGGCCAGGACTGCTTCTTAAAGGAGACTGCTCTTCGGTTATCTTTTGCTTTAGCTTCTTAAACATCTTAAAGGTGACAGAAGATGCTTTCTAAATATCAAAACATATATACACTAAGAAGAATTATTAAAATAAAATGTTCTCCAGAGTATGGAGAACACTACATTTACAATCTTATGTTAAAGGACAATAATTACATTAAATTCTGCACCACAACTGAAAGTATCCCAATAGAAACCAAGGTTTAAAATCCCTTTTAAAGAGTCTATACCAATAGAGGGGAGGAAAGCATAGGATGTTTAATGGCCTTATAGGTGGCCTTCAAATCCAACAGATAAATACATACAGATTTAGATGGCCACCCAAATAAACACACATCAAATTCCAAGAATCCTGCTACTGTGTTTTTTTCCTCAAAAAAAAGTGAGGTAACAACATATCACATTGCAATTTGATTGCTCATATTGATCAATTTTTGTCAATCATTCAAGTTTTGTATACTTGATCATACAAGTATCTGATTTTGAATGCATTTTAAATTATGTGTATTCATTGTATTAACAAGCATGCACACTTGTTGGATCATGTTATGTAGTAATGAATCAAAAATGAATTCCAGGAATGTGGTTCTGCAATCAAATGATTTTTCATTTATATCACCTATGATATAAATATCATCTATGATATTTTGATTTGTATCATGTATTTATATCGACTTATTAATAAAGTGACCATATTTCAATTAAAAATAAAAGAACCATACACAAATTCATTGTTTTGTTTCCTAATCAATTATTTAGCAAGAGCACAGGCATGATTGTTAACACTTCTTTGGTGGGTGTTTTTTTGCCTTCTTCTAGATCAACAGTTAGGCATGAAATGAGGATATTGCTGGATGGGTTGGACTGGATGGACGTATGTCTTTATTCAACCTCAAATACTATACAAACGCGAAAGAACAAGAATTGATCAAGATATCTAAAAAACTGATTGTTATACACTCTAATGGAATTTTCCAAACTGACTGAACAAGGTTTAGGTAAACGTAAACTCAATATTGATCATTTTTAGTTAATCAAAAGCAAAAAAACTAATTTACTTAACATTGGTTGTATCTGTTGTATTCAATTAGATCAACTGGACTTGAAGTTTAGTTCTTGAAGACGTTTCGCTAGACATCCGATTGGCTTTCTCAATTCAGAATGACTTGTACAAGAATCTGTGGCAATTATGTACCCTGGAAAATCCCAATTAGCATATCACAGCCAAGTGTTAAGGGCGTGATTGGATAGTGGCTAAGAGGTGTTACAGGAACGCCCAGAGTAAGGTGTCAAAACAGCATTGTATAAGGAGAAAGAACATGGTCATCCCATATGTAGCAGGGGTCTGTATACCTGTCTGCTTTAAAGGGACTGTAAACTCCCCTAAACCCCAAAAAAGAACTATGTGCCATTCGTTTCTATTATTCACAGGGTGGTGAGAACGCTTATTCTCACCTCCCTGTGAATGATAGGACGCTCGGGGGACCTGGAACTTACCTTACCCACCGCTCCTTCACTAAACAGCTGTTCTGTCCCGATTGCGCGCCCTATCTTTTGTATTGGCGCGCGGTCGGGACAGAGAGGCTGCCAGTGAAGGAGTGGCTGCGAGTGGAGCGGCGGTAAGGTAAGTTCCAGGTCCCCCGAGCGCCCTATTATTCACAGGGAGGTGAGCATAAGCTTTCTCACCTCCCTGTGAATAATAGAAACGAATGGCACATAGTTCTTTTTTGGGGTTTAGTGTTCCTTTAAACCGAACAACACACTGAGGCAGCAATTGGTACATCCGAAAGACCCAATACCGAAACACAAGAAAAGCGACATCATATACGCAGTAAAGTGCAGTGAAGAATGCTCTGATTTGTATGTGGGGGAGACCAAACAGCAACTGCATCAACGTATGGCCCAGCACAGAAGAGCCAATTCCTCGGGTCAGGACTCAGCCGTGTACCTGCATCTTAAAGGGCATGTCCAGCCCTTTTTTCAACTTTTCATATATTATACATATTGATCCCCCAGCTCCAACCGCCGTAATAAAATTCTTAGAAAGTGCCCCGATATGTACTTACCTTCCCTCTATCCTCCGCGGCAGTCTCCAGGCCCTCTGCTTGCACGGAAATGCAAGCAGGGGGCGGGACCGGCAGCCGCGTCCCTGATTGGCTGCCTCTCAGGCTGCCGGCTGCTCAGAAAAGCCAGAGGATAGAGGGAAGGTAAGTAACTATGGGGCACTTTCTATGAAATCTGTTACGGCGGTTGGGGCTGGGGGATCAATATATATAATATATAGTGGGGAATTTACAGTAGGGGGAGGGAGAAGAAAACGGGGGGGGAGGACTCTCCTGCGCATGCCTCAACCTTGTTGAGGTTGAGGCAGAGACAAGTGCAGGATGAGTCACTGGGATCTTCTACACTACAATTTTCCTGGTTTGGAGGGGCACAGCATGGCAACCATAAGGAGCTGGGATGTAAGGTAAGATTTTTTGTACACTACAGAGTGGGGCCAGTATGGGGTTAAATTTGAGTTTTGGGGGTGGACATGCCCTTTAAGGATAAAGGACATACCTTTGAAGATTGTAATGTTAACATATTGGCAAAGGAACGTGACTGGTTCAAGAGAGGTGTTAAGGAGGCCATTTATGTTAAAATAAAGAAACCTAGCCTTTATAGAGGTGGGGGGTTCGACACCAACTGTCTGCCATGTACAATGCTGTTTTGACACCTTACTCTAGGCATTCCTATAACACCTCTTAGCCACTATCCAATCACGTCCTTAACACCTGGCTGTGATATGCTAATTGGGATTTTCCAGGGTACATAATTGCCACAGATTCTTGTACAAGTCATTCTGAACTGAGAAAGCCAGTCGGATGACTAGCGAAACATCTTCAAGAACTAAACTTCAAGTCCAGTTGATGTAATTGAATACAACAGATATACCATAACCTGGATGAATGAGAACCTTCACAAGCATATTAAAATTGGTTGGTTAAAACAATTAAATAAATTGGATAAAAAAAAATCAACCTTTGCATGACTAGGCTTAGCCATAAAGGGATCTCCTGTCTGATAACCAACTGCATTGCCCTAAAGCTAGGTACAAAATTTCAGTGTTTCGGTCGGTCGGGCCGAATTACTGTATGGTGAGTTTTTGCGGCAGCGACCAATCGCAGACCGTTCTTCATCCAAATCAGATGAACGATCGGACGGGTCGGAAAATCACAACAGATTGTGCGATCCTCCATGGACCACACAATCAGTCGTGCCTAACTGTCAGACGCAGCTGTCAGGAGGAAAGATTGTATAATGTGCACCTAGATTTAGAGCTTCCATCCACCAATAATCAACGAAGAATAAACTAACCCTAGTTACTCTTTTCTTTCCCATTAACAAGTAATTAGTAATTGAGTAAAATTGTGCGATAAATATGCTGAATAGTGACTATTTCTTTAAGTAGATCCTATGTGAGCCTAGAATTAGAATATCTCTCACAGTACTAGCTCCACTATTGATCAGGAAGGGGTTAAACCCCCCACCCATTCCAATAGGTGTTCTGACCAATGATGTTGCTTTAAACCCAGGTAAAGTGACAGAGTGACGTGTCAGTACTGCATGTGACAGCCCGTCACACATTTTCTTCCTATACAGTATAAAGAAAGATAAAGGTTGCCAATCTGATGCTATTTCAGTTGGCAAATTACCTTCTGAGGACGGTGCCGGTAATAATGGATTACTAGTCTGTGTATGTGCCGGTAGATTTGTGAGTGTGTGTATTACATACTCCCATGCACTGCAAGGATACTTGTCAGCTGATGACCAGGACGTGGAATTCCCACAGCCACACTCTTTATCATTCCCCGGACTTCCGTGATACGTTCTGCTATGTGACTCTACCGGCGTGACGGCGTGGTGACGCGCTCTGGGCTGCTTCCTCGGTAAAAATAAAACGCGGAACCGACCAGAACCGCAGTTACTCTACTGCCCTCACAGTTAGGGAGGACTCATTACACGCGATTCCGACAATACCGTTACTGTTCCGACTTTAAGCACCTTTACCTCCCGAGTGTGTTCCGGCTTCTATGTCAGTTACCTTATGTTCCGATTCAGCAAGCAGTGCAGAGCAAGTGGGGAGCAGGAAATTGGGGTAAAGTTTATCGATGCTGCTTATTCCCTCAGCAGTTCATTTAAATGTCTAGAATCCACAGGGAGGGAACATCCTGCACTTCCTGTACAGTGTCTGTCACCTGCAAATAGAGCTGCTTCCTGTGTGGGTTACTTTAACTACTTTTATATAGTCAGTTTAACTGTACTGCACCCTTTCTATTGTCTGTCCCTCGCACCACCCACTGTCTATCTGTCTGTCCCTCCCACTGTCTGTCTGTCCCTCGCACCTCCCACTGTCTAGCTGTCTGTCCCTCCACTGTCTATCTGTCCCTCCCACTGTCTATCTGTCCCTCGCACCTCCCTCTGTCTGTCCCTCCCACTGTCTATGTCCCTCCACTGTCTATGTCCCCCCACTGTCTATCTGTCCCTCCCACTGTCTGTCTGTCCTTCCTTCTCTCTATCTGTTCCTCTGTCAGTCCCTCTGACTGTCTTTCTGTCCCTCCCACTGTGTATCTGTCCCTCCCACTGTCTATCTGTCCCTTCGTCTGTCCCTCCCACTGTCTTATCTGTCTCTTTGTCTGTCCCTCCAACTGTCTCTGTCCCTCTGTCTGTCCCTCCGACTGTCTATCTGTCCCTCCAACTGTCTATCTGTCCCTCTGTCTGTACCTCCCACTGTCTATCTGTCCCTCTGGCTGGCCCTCTGACTGTCTTTCATCTCATCTGTGTATCAGTGGGATAAACAAATCTAACTACTGTACACCTTACTACTTAATTAATTAAATGACCACTAAACCCTTAAACTCAATCTATCCAAAATGGAATTAATCGTTTTCCCCCTAAACTGAGACCTAGTCCACCATTCTCCATCCCTATTCACAATATGGTCATTAACCCAGTTGAATCTGCACACTGCCTTGGAGAGATCTATGACTCCTCACTTTTCTTCCATCATCACATTAACAATGTCGCTGGGACCTGTCGTTTTCTCCTTCACAATATTGCCAAGATCCGCCCTTTTCTCTCTTTCTCCACTACTAAAATGCTCACACATGCCATTGTAATCTCCCGTCTCGACTACTGTAACATTCTACTGCTTGGACTCCCGGCCTCTCATCTCTCTCCTCTCCAGTCTATCTTAAAATCGGTAGCTCGGATCACCTCGCTCTCCTCCAAAAGAGAACCCGCAACCCCAATACTTCAGTCCATAGGGTGGCTTCCTGTCAAACAAAGAATCATATTCAATACCCTGCTTTTAACCTTTAAATCCCTTTGCTCTACTGCACCTCCCTACTTATCTTCTCTCTTGGTACCTTATGCTCCAGGTCGTGCCCTTTGCTCCTCGCAAGGAAATCTTCTCCACAGACCCCCAACTAACACTGCTGCCTCCCGCCTTAAGCCATTCTTCTCTTGCTGCTCCCTACCTTTGGAACTCTCTCCCTCTCTCGCTTTGCCTGGTGACATTCATTAATGCTTTCAAATCTAGACTGTCCTCCTACCTTTCTGAGCATCAGCATAACTAATGATTGTTAGCCCTTTTAAGCACTTTGTACCCATCCCCCTCACTTGTACCTGTATGTTGTCCCCCCCACTTGATTGTAAGCTCTTCTGGGCAGGGATCTCATTCCTAATGTGTCGAGGCTTGTTGCACTTATATCCATTTATATATATAATTGCTTGCACTTATCCCCATGTTTGTATACTGTATTTTATAATTTACAGCACTGCATACCCAAGTGGCGCTTTATAAATAAAATTATACATACATACATTTAGCAATTTACTCTCATTTTTTTTTACATAGTTTTTTCTAGTTTTTTTTCACTTTTTATGTGTGATATGGTATCAGCTTCACCAGATCCTCTGGACTTCCTGCCCTGAAACCATGTGACAAATCCTCTTCCCTGTGTCTCCTCCTTGTGGGCCCCATGGCTTTTTCCAATTGTGGGCCCCATGACCTCTCCCACTCGTTGAGCACCTTTAACCCTCCCTTAGGGCTAGGCCACACTGCTGCGCTTTTTTTCCGTTTGCGCTTGCGTTTTTTTCATATCATTGAAACCGCTGCAACGCACTGAAAATGCGAGTTTTCGGGTGCATTGCGATTTGCGTTCCACATTTTAAACGAAATTGCACATGAAATCGCATGCGATTGCGTTGCAGTGTGGCCGTGCACTTACAGAAAACTGCTGTGTGAAAAGTTTGAGGCAGAATAAGACAGAAAGGTTAAAACTGCTGTTTCTGCAGTGGGGGCGGGGGCTGCAAGTGGAGGGCACATGGGGCCTGTGAGTGGGAGGGGCCACGGGGCCCAAGAGTGGTAAGGGCTAGCGAGTAGGAGGCATTAAAAAAATAAAACAAAAATGTACACTCTCCCTGCTATGGGAAGCTGTTCGTGTACCAAAAACGTATTCCCACCTCCATGTGAATAATAGAACGCCTGAGAACACTGAACACTTACCTTCTTTCTCAGCTGTCATGTGCGCTGTCCCAACCAAGTGCATGTGTGCCAATACAAAATATAGGCATACAATCGGGACAGGGCACCTGACAACTGAGGAGGAGCCACGAGTAGAGCACCAGTAAGGTAAGTGTATCACTGTTCCCGGGCGTTCTATTATTCACAGAGATGTGGGAATATGCATTTTCACTTCCCTGTGAATAATAGAAACATATTTTATTTACTTACCTTTGCAGGTTTAGTGTTTCTTTAAATACATCAAATACTTTTAAAAACATTGCACTTAAATTGGTTCTTCTTCCTAACAGCTTATAGCTATAGATATAGTTTAACTTTAAACTGTTCACAAACAATAATGCAACATTGTAACTTTTAGATCAGACCCATATCTACATTGACTAAACATTCAACAAGTAGAATATGTTACATTCATCTGTTACACGGTTTCAAAACAGGCTAGTATCATTTCAAGTCTAAAGATAAAAACTGGATGTACAGTACTAGCGATCCTTGCCTATTACATATAACTCCCTTTGGGCACTTAGAATTGCTCTGCGCATAACTCGGTTTCCCTGCCCCCTCGTGGGACAGGCCCAATACACCCATTCCCCTTAATTCGCCCCCTCATCCTTGCAGGCCTCATCTGTTCCCCCCCCTGGGTCTCACTTTTCTGCTTCTTTACCCCCTGGCCAGCCCATTTGGTTTTCACTCCTGCCCTTGTGGTTTCCCTCCCTAGCGTGTGTGTACCCCCACCCTAGCACGTCTATTCGGTCCCCCCCCTGGAAGGTGTAATCCGGTTCCCTCCCCCTCTCCAATTTTGTTTGCGGCAGACTAAATCTATAAGCTGTTATTTGCATCTCTGTATGAAAGGACCTTCCCAACGGGGTTACCTTGGCGTGGTTGGGAGGCTTTCCATATTTATTATCATAATAAAACTTTGTTATAATTTTAAAAATGTAACTAAAACCCATTAGAGTGAGTAACTGACACTAATTTGTTTTATATTTAAGTGTGATATAATATGTTATCTTAAACATTATCAATAAATTACGTTTTAGTTAATATTTACCGTATATTAAAAAATATCGCTACAATGTCACTACTTGGAGCCTGTCTCGCTTACCGGTGCCGAGTAGTGATGTCAGGCTCTGAGCGTCCAGATTGCACTCTGAAGTACCTTACCTGGATTGAAGAATGCCCAGGCAAGTTAATATTGGATGGGAGGGTGGGCTCTTGGGGGGAGGGGGGGACAGTAATCCCATTCAATTACCCCCAATTCCTTGCCACTGTAGATGTTTGGAAACTACAACTCCCAGCAACTTAAGCATGTTGGGAGTTGTAGTTTTCCAAACATCATGCCAAGGATTTGGGGGGTTACTGTATGAGATTACTGTCCATTTAAAGGGCAAATAATGCCTCAACACAATACAGAATCAGGAGGATGGTATCTATTGTTAAAAATATTGCCGTCTGATTCTGTATTGTTTTGAGGCTATTACTGTATGGGACTACTGTATGGAAATTCTGCTGTCCATTTAAATGGAAACTAAAGCCTCAGAACAATACAGAATCAGAAGGCAGTATTGGTCATATTTTAACCTTTGGCTTATACTCGAGTCAATCAGGTTTTCCTTAATTTTCAGGTAAAAGTAGATACCTCCGCTTATACTCAAATATATAGGTACTTCACTATTTTTAGGATACGACGGAAAGATATTTTGATGGAATGGACCTTCTATTAAATATTGGAACTAATAATAAAAAAGCATCCAATGAACCAGGGATATTATTGTTATCTATTAAAGGGCATCTATACAAAAAAAATAGGTTACTTTAAATTGACCATAACTGGAAGCTATAATTCTTCCCAACCACCACTGTATCATTTTTTTGTTGATCTGACCCCTATTTCTTTAGATATCCAATCTAAAACTTCTTATATTCCAGCTGTCAATCAAGATCCTTGTTCTCAAAAACTATTCTTCTGTGAGTAGTTTTACTGTAGCTGGAATGGTGACATAGTTTTGACAGTTGGAATGCTGTATGCTGTTGCTGTGTGCAGGCTTAACAGTTGGTTTGTGGGGAAAAAGTCAGGTTGGATGGAAGTTGGAGTGGTTAAAAGAGGGAGGGGGGATACTGCTCCTAAAAAATGTGTGCTGGATTGAAAGCATGCAGCAACACACACAAATCAGAGTAAGTGTTACTTACATGGATTCAATTATAGATTAAGATGAGGCAGTCATTTTTTTAGTATAGTGTCCCTTTAATAAAATCAAGTTTTGCAATCACTATAAAATGAATTGAGTTGATGAACCTATTGGTCAGGTCCAATCCAAGTTTCTCATGCGGCCCCCAGTGAAATTTAATTGCTTTTAAATGTAACACTGTTTCTTTATAGAAATTTTATACATTTTGTTAACGTTATGTATCAAAAATGTTCTGTTTTGTCATGTATATATTTACTATTTTTTTAAATATATCTTTTTACATAACTATTCTAAATAAGTGAACGACAAACTACAAGTTTTAACTTCATTTTATGTAAATATTATACTGTGTGTTTATAAATATATACATTGTAACATTTTTCAAACTTTCAAAGACACAATCAGAATTGCCCTCAACAGAAAGACCTGTCCTGGGATTAGAAATAAGCAGCATTGGGGTATCCAGCAGTGTGGCAGAGCACTCTTTACAAGACTGTTCTAGCATTTAGGAGATCCTCTTGACTATGTATTCCCATGCCCTCTCCGAGAGCAGGATCAGAGAGTGGAGACAGAGAGACTAAATAGTCGAATTGAGCACTTAAAATACCAGAATAATTTGTTGACGATCACACTAGAGGTGAGCAATGCTGAAAGAATGAGCATGCTGCTGAAAAAATATGAATCCAATGCAACAGCCCTCAGGTTAGCTTTGCAGTACAGTATATTGAGACCAGTTATGAGATGCTGGAGCCAGATCAGTAGCAGAACAGTCTCGGGATAAAAATATCACCCAGATGCTAAGGCTACACTGCAACGCAATCGCATGCGATTTCATGTTCATTAAGTATTGAAAAACGCATGCAATTGCGATTTAAAATGCGGAACACAAATCGCAACACACCCGAAAACACGCTTTTTTGGTGTGTTGCCGCGTTTTCAATGATATGAAAAAACGCATGCGCAAACGCAAAAAAAGCGCAGCAGTGTGGCCTAGCCCTTAGGGAGACTTACTGTGAGTAGTGAAGTCCGGCACCAGCATTCAGCAGAGTTTGCTAATGACCTGAAGAAAGCAAACAATAATTTTGTTGCAGCTTATGAAAAGGGAAAGAATAAACTGAAGAAACTATAATCACAGATGATGGAGATGGTGGAAGGTCATGAAACAGGATTGCGAATGCTAAAGCAAAGAATAGCTTAACTGGAAGATGAAAATTTGAGACCTCACTGTGAACTCAACTCTTTGATATGTCTGTGCCATTGCTAGTATCCTTGGAAAAAGATCCTTCAATACATATTAATGGCTTGTTGCCTGTATATAAAGCTTCTTTGAGGATTAGGATTTTTCTGTGGGTTACACTTCATCTTCCAATCCAAAGTCATTTTAGCCTGGCAGCGAAACAGAAAATAGCAAGAACTGTCCCAATCTCTCTTTTTGTGGTTATCTGAGAGACCTTTCTGTTTGTTAGACACTAGTATGTGCCAAACAATGTCAACAATGTGGATGAAAGAGCCCTGCTGCTGTGAGTGGAAATCTTTTGGGTTACATGGTGACCCACATCTGAGACTTTCGGCGCTTTAGAGCAAACGTGCACCTTCAGTTAATTCACTATATGAACTGTTTTTCATATTAGTTGTCACATATCCAACTCAGACATCTGTACATTGATAACCTGCACACACACATATAAGCACACATAGATAATGCATATTTTTCATCTCTACACACTCATAAATGCATTGGTACAAAAACAAGTATACACACTGTAGCATACCTGTGGGAAAAGTTATGGATGGGAGCGATATATTCCCTTATGGTTTATCACCAATTCATGGTGAGGTAAAACCAGAAGCCTTGCATTGTGCAAATAGCTGTGTTTGTTCCCTGGCTGCTGGTTACAACTAATGGTTGTACCGGGTCTGGTTTTACTGGGAATCCACTAGTAAAGGGTGGGGTGGATTTCCAATCCCTTAACCTGTTCCGGGTTTTCCTCTGGGTAAGTCTTTAATAGGCTCCCAGCTCTCTCTCTCACTCTGGACCGGAGTTACCCGGGGGAGCCAGATACTGCAGGATTATTTCTGTAAGTAACAGAAATCGTGCATTTCACTGTTGTTTTTCCCAGTGTCTTTTAGCAGGCACCAGTACAGATAGGGAGATTCCCTGTATTTAGTTAGAGCTCAGACGAGCAGGTGTTAATTTTTACTTTGTTTGTTGTATTGTCTGCCGCAACTAACTGCATGCTGACCTGCTGTGAGAAATAAATACAGACTATATTTCCATCTACAAGCTGTCTGTGTGTCTTGCTGCCTAAGACCAGACTCAATCATTTTGCTAACCCTCACAACACATACGTTGCTACACACACGTGCCCATTGTGGCACATACAGTACATACTCTTCTACACAAATAAAAACTTTCCTACATTTACATGCGCACACACAGTTACATATCATTAATTCATATAATGCAGTTCTTGTTGATTCAGGGATACTTTCCGATTGTCATTTGGAGTCCGAAAGGAATTTTTTCCCCACTCTCTCCCACCCGTTTTGGTCTCCCTC
The DNA here is from genome assembly GCA_019447015.1 of Hymenochirus boettgeri. Taxonomy (NCBI): domain Eukaryota; kingdom Metazoa; phylum Chordata; class Amphibia; order Anura; family Pipidae; genus Hymenochirus; species Hymenochirus boettgeri. The sequence continues at coordinate 114,267,906 of CM033474.1, forward strand.
TCCGTAGCACAAATCCTTTTTTATATACTGTAGGGCTTCCTCCCCCAGCCCCAACTGCATTATTATTATGGCCAGAAACTCCCCCGATCTTTACTTATCTTCCCTCTATCCTACGCTGTTCTGAACTGCCGGCAGCCGCGTCCGTGATTGGCTGCCTCTCTGCCAATCACAGACATGGCTGCCGGTCTGGCCCCTGCTTGCAGTTTCATGCAAGCAGAAGGCCGGGCAGTGCGGCGGAGGCAAGAGGGAAGGTAAGTAAAGATCGGGGGAGTTTCTGGCAATTATAATAACGCGGTTGGGACTGGGGGACGAAGCACTAAAACATATAAAAAATGTGTGGACATGCCTTTTACTTATCCATCAATATATGAGTTTTGGTCAAAACAGCGATTATCATCAGGATTAATTAAGGTCCCTTTGTCGAGCGAAATGTGTAGATCAGTGGCTCAAAAACTTTCTCAAACCATGGCGCATTTGGCAATGCAAATTCTTCTCGAGGCACACCTATGTTCATAATGTTGGACTTAAAGTTGTAATTACTCATATTTTATGCACTTTATGGATTGCATTGTATTTACATTAATGTACTGCAACTTCCCACTACATTTCCAGTGTTATAATTTTATCTTAATCTATAAAATAGCAAAAATGTAAGTTATAAAGGTAAAAATATTTCCACTGCCAAAATTATGAGGCACACCTCTTTGAAGTCACACCAGTGTGCTCCTGCACACCCTTTGAGAAACCCTGGTAAAGATCGATGGATAATTAATAAATACTTTATTAAAAGTAATTAATAAAGTCCTGGGTGCAGTCAAAATAAAGTCGAACTGTACCCTCTATTGTGTGGAAGAAATAATTGTCAGCGGTTCTGAATTTTTGTATCGTTTAACAGTGTAATCCCATATAAAAAAAGTATTTGCTCACCCAAGTGGCGCTTTATAAATAAAATTATACATACATAAATGTGAAAGCTCACTCTGGATCGGGCATGTGACCAGATAAAAGGCTCTGACTTCTTTATGAAGTACGGTATTTGGAGAGTTCTCCAGTTTATCTGCATGGAAAAAATATAGTAGTCTTGGGAGAACATTCATTTTGATTATGTTTATGCTAACTTAATGATTTTCATTATGAATTCCACCTTTCTAGTTCCAGTTTTATTTTAATATATTTATGTAAGAAAAATCCTGACTGGTATAAATATGATTACTGAAGGTAAAACTATGTTCAGGCAGTTGGCTGATTTTCAAAAAAAAATTTAAGGTTCGTATTAATCAGAGAGATATATAACGGTAGTTGGAGCAAATCATCAGGTCCCTTCCCTATCATTGAGATATTCTGATCAATTTGATCGAATTTACTGAATTGATTGTAATAGCGATTTGAGGGGTGAACAAATCTCCTTTTCTGGCCAAGTCTCAGTGCCAAACAAAGCAAGTGAGGTACTAATATATTAAGGGCATAACCTTTGGAAGTTAGAGATTTAGTTAGGTTATTTAACTTTTCCAGTGCTTGATCTCTAGATTTAGATTTTCTTATTTGTATTTATTTTTTTAATAAACTGTGGAAAAGTGCAAACATCTTTGAAGAACTGAACCAAATTTCAGCGTTTATCCTGAAAATAATGCATTTATACTTAGAGCAAAACCCCAAATTCTCTCTCACACACTGAACATAATTATCATCACAGCTAATAGAGATATCACCTTTACTTCACTTTTGTAAAAAAAAAAAAAAATTATTAATTTTACCTTCTGTTTTACTTTCCATACTCCTCTGCTGCTTTCTAACACATAGGCTTCTAGCAGCTGGCGAGGGATCAGCTGTGTAAGTAATTATAGAAAGGTGAGTATAAAGAGATTTCTGTTTTGGGGACCTTAAGCCACTGTAAGAGTTAAGTGAACCTTTAACTGCTCTCTCCTTCACAGCTTGTGTGTGTATAGTGAAATTTGTTTAGGAGGGACCTTATGCAGTATGTAACATTAAGTTCTGATGGTAGACATGCCCTTAAAAGAGGATTTCTCGTTAAGGAAATACCGAGGAATACTCATTCCTTCCTTCCCTATTGAAACAGATACAGTTGCTCTCGATGCTGCAGTGAATCACAGGGCAGATACTTTCAAAAAAGCAACTTTTCAATAATGGGTCTATTAAAAATGTAATAATCAACAGGAGATGTGGAGCAGCAGACTTTTCAGAAAGGGGGATTTTAGGCATAAGTAATCTCCCCCTTAAAGGGGAAGTTCAGTGCAAATACATATGCTTTTCAGAAAAAAGAGTGGTATTTTTTCATCCCAATGAACTTACTCTGGCAATTCAGCATATTGTCTGTATATAAATAAATGCAACCGAAATACTGACTTCCTGTTTGCAGGGCCCCTAGTAGAGACCGTTATGATCTTGCCCTTGACCCCTGGGTTGATTCAGTTGCTCAGTAGAGATCTGAGCATGTTTGACCCATCCAACAGCCAATCAGTAGAAATAACTGTTAGGATCATTCCAAGGATGTGGTGCATTCTGGGAAGAAGAAGGACCGTTAGAACCTGAAATGTCAGCTCACTAATGTTAACAGTAGGGAACAGCAAAGGGTATGAAATTAACTGATTTTTCAAAATGGGAGAGAATATGTAGAATAGCTAAGAAGGCATTACACAAACTAACAATTTAACAAATATTGATCATTTCCATTGAACTGTCCCTTTAATGTCACTACACACACTGAACATACACTTGACAAATACCCCCCCCCCCCTTCCAGATGCCCATGTGCAGCTGGAAAAAAATCCCAAGTTGTAGCTGAATCTGTGGGGTTTTTTTTTGGATGTGGCTTTGTGTGTTCAGCCATGGAGGGACCTTGGGCACCAGGAATTACACTGGTGCATGTGCCTGGGGGTGCACATTGCTAGCTACATCACTGCCCATTAAGTGCACTCATCCACCTTTTATCCCCGTCGCCCATGTCTCAACCTTAATAACCCCCATACCAGTGCACCAAGCAACCCTCCCTTTACTCCTATGTGCAGCCACCCTTCCCCATGCCAGTGCACCCAGCAACCCTCAATCTACTTCTATGTGCAGCCACCCTCCCGTCCTTCTGTACAAGACAATCAGTCACCCACATCCCTTTCTGCACCTCCAAATCTAATAATAATAGTGCACACAGTTCTCTGCCTGCACTCCAAAACCTTTCTATAATCTCAGTAATAATAGTTCACCCAGTGTCAGTTACACCTCAACTCTCCCCTGCTCATCAGCACAGGGCAATGAGCAGAAGACGGCACAAAAAAGTCCTTCTTGCATTTTAGTTTCAGGTATTGAGGAAGTCCTTACACTTTCATTCTATTCATTCTTTAATCTGCAGTTACATTCCGGGGTTACTAAGTAAAAACCCAAACATTTCAGTCACATATGAGAGATAGTTCAACAACACAGTATTTAACTGCAAGTGTATTCCTGTCAGGTTCCGTCTTTCACTGTAAAAAAAAGTTGCAACAGTGTAAAAGTCGGAACATGACCGGAATTGCCATTTCCTCCACACCTGGACACTCTCTCAAACTTCCCAAATTGGTTTACCAAAACAATTTACATCTGCACTTCATTATTACATACGGATAAAACAATCCTACCATGAGGCTCATTCAGACAGAAATTAAAATGACCCCTAACTGCCTTCTTTCCATGCCTTCAGGCTTCAGCTAACCCACTGCTTCTCCTGGTAGTTGAAGAGTCACTTCAACTACAACTAACTTTGCAGATCTAATTAAAATCATGGCAGAACTACAGTCATCTAAGAACTTTATATCCAAAACCTACTAATTTCCTTTAACAACTGCGGAGCCGGACTCCTCTCAACCAGCAGAGAAATATATGACAGCATGGGACAAATATTTCTCCATTCCCATAACCATGGGAATCATTTTGTGATCCATCTCAATATGCTTAGGGGGAGAGAGCATATAAACTAATATATCACTTGACCATCTCCACCAACCTGTTTCTCCATCAATTTCATCTCTATGCTTTAGGGGCTGCCAAGCACCGGGGGCATGCATATGTGGTGGACTTGCTAAACCATACAGTCACTGTGAAAAACACTTGACAACTCTTCCAAACCCTCTTTTATACCTAGCTTCCACTGGACCCCTTACCTTCCTGCACAACTCTCTACAAAATCAAATATAGTAAGATTTTGGAAAAGACCCATGACACATTCCACCTCCTCTATTCTACAAGTTTACTTAAAGGAGAACTAAACCCAAATTTTTATACTCCAGAATCTGAAAACAACCCCCCAGAAAACACCAATTAGTTATAAAATCCCACTCCAGTAAATTGTATTAAAGTAAATGTAAGCCTGTTAAGAACTGGATGAAGTATCTGTGTGTATATGCAGTGTCAGACCACACCTCCTGACCTCAGTCACATGCTTCCTTGCTTTATCTATCCTGTAAAAGGAGTGGCTGGAGATTATTAATGGGTGTGACCAACTGTAACAAGTTTCTGCCATAGCTAAGGTCTGAGCATGTGCAGAACATAATGGTCATTGGCCAAACTGTGTGATACTAGAATGCTGTGATGTAAAGCACAAACCATATGTTATTTAGGTAAATTTCCCAGCACCTGTATCAAAATGATTGGTAAGATACAGATTACTGGTTATATATCAATGTGTTCTGCCTTCTGGTTCAGTGTTGTTCTGAGGCTTTAGTTGTCCTTTAAATATACCCGATCTATTGAATACATATGAGCCCCCAAAATGGGCAAAGAATGTAGATTCTCTTTGGAATGGTTCCGATTTGATGAAAAACTCACTTGAGAGCAAATTTTAAACTTTTATCTAGCCCATGGGACTAAAACTAAGGTCCACCCTTACAGAAAGCCAAGATAAACCAAACAAAAGTATATAAACTGGTTATTCCCCCCTTCTGTAAACAACCAGTCAGACTAGACTATTTATATATTATAAAATTATTTTCCTAGAACATATATACAGTATACAATGCCGTTTATTTTTGAACATGACGGATGTTTACATCAACTCGGAGAGCTACAGACACAGAACAACAGCTTCTATAACAGAGAGAACAAGACGCTACCTTAAAGGGCATCTATACCGAAAAATAGGTTATTTTAAATTGACCATAATTGGAAACTATAATTCTTCCCAACCACCACTGTATTATTTTTTTATTTATCTACCCCCTTTTTCTTTAGATATGCAATCTAAAACTTCAATCAAGTTCCTTGCTCTCAAAAAACTAGTTGGAATGTTGTCTGCAGGCTTGACAGTTGGTTTGTGGGGGAAAAAGTCAGGTCGGATGGAAGTTGGAGTGGTTAAAAGAGGGAGGGAGGATACTGCTCTTAAACAAAATGTGTGCTGGATTGAAGGCATGCAGCAACACATGCAAATCAGAGTAAGTGCTGCTTACATGTATTCAATTATAGATTAAAGGAAATCTATACCGAAAAATAGGTTATTTTAAATTGACCATAACTGGAAACTATAATTTTTCCCAACCACCACTGTACCATTTTTTTGTTGATCTGCCCTCTATTTCTTTAGATATCCAATCTAAAACTTCTTATATTTCAGCTGTCAATCAAGTTCCTTGCTTTCAAATTTTTTTTTTCTGTGAGTAGATTTACTGTAGCTGGAATGGTGACAGCGTTTTGACAGTTGGAATGATGTATGCTGTGTGCAGGCTTGACAGTTGGTTTGTGGGGAAAAAGTCAGGTCAGCTGAAAGTGGGAGTGGTGAAAAGAGGGAGGGGGATACTGCTCCTAAACAAAATGTGTGCTGGATTGAAGGCAAGCAGCAACACACACAAATCAGTGCTAATTACATGTATTCAATTATAAATTATGATGAGGCAAAGTTATTTTTTCAGTATAGTGTCCCTATAAGACTGTGGCATTACTATGAATTACTGGGCCCCCAGCAAAACTATGATGGGGCCCCTATCTGTGCTTCATCCACAGGGGTTTTCTAAGAGGAGGCTATATCTGTAGTTACATCCCTGCCTTAAGGGCTGTAAGACAATTTGCTCCTGGAAGGTTTCCAATATGAACATTGGAAAAACTATGTTGCTATTGGTGATATAAATCACATTTGCGGTTATTGCCATGCTATGCAATGTAAAGCAGAGCCTCCTAGAATGTGCTGTAGCAATGGAAAACAACCCAAGACAACATGAATACAAAGGCACTGCCGCATCGACAAATGTTATGGGTAAGCCACTAAATTTCATGTTTGCGGGCACACCCCCAAACATCACGCCCATACCCCAACTGCAAATGCCATGCACACACTTCCAAACATCTTGGTTATGTCCCTTAACATCACGACCACGCCATCACATTACAGACACGCCCACAGACTATCCACACCCCAGAATGCCATGCCCCTGCCCACCCCAGATATGCCCCCATCCACCTACTCAAACCGGGATGGTTGGTCGGCATGGACTACACCAGCATTACTTAGACTTAAGCACCAGATGCCCACATGTCAAACACTTCACAAACAATTACAACTAAAAGAACAAAGACCTCATGACACTTTCAAGTTGGATCAGAAACTAACTTTATTTGGGATCTAATAGTCAATATAAGTGGTTCACGTGAAAGGTTCAATTGTTAAAGTGCAAACAAAGCAATACTGCGCCCTTTACGATCATTTGGTAATCGTAAATTTACAATTGCTATTATAAATCTACAATAGCGATCATAAATGTACGGTAGTAATCATTAATCTATGACCACAATCGTAAGTTTACAATCGCCCCCTAGAATACCATTGTGGTAGTTTATTACCTTAGATATTCTACATATAAATGTTTATAGATTTAAAAATGTTCGGCGTGAATGTAAGATTGCGGGAGTACATTTATGGCCGCAGTTGTACAGTAATGAAACCCCACAGTATGGCAAACTTGCGATACTGCGAGTTTTTAAATATGGCCCAAAGTGACATACTGCTAACTAGTGTGAAAAAAACAGAGCATGCTTAATTCAAACACACAAAGCAAACAGACAAGACAGAATGAAGCCCGGCTTTAACAACACAAACAAAGAACCCGCACGACATATGCTTCAGAGACACAAGAACAGCGTGACTCCCTTCAGTTACTCAAGTGCTGCTGTATTCAGTTCCCATGGCCAATTATATGTAGCATGTTCATGAGTAGATCCACCATAAAATTTGTATACATGATGTACAATAACTGTGCACTTATTTTTCCCTGTTTCTTCCATCTATGCCAAACACACACTTGCAAGTAAGAAATACTGTAACCATGTGCACAAGGGCAACGTCGGGTACAACTGCTAGTAATTAAATACATGTAAGTATCATTTACTCTGAGGTGTGTGTTGCTGCATGCCTTCAATACAGAACTTGTTATGCTTAGGTTCAGTATCCCCCCCTCCCTTTTTTACAGACTCCTCCTTTCCTCAGACCTGACTTTTTTTTAAACTGAGCATGCTCGACAATAACTATCATCTAGCACTGAGATGGAATTCCCTAACTGTCGCCAATCCACTTACACCCTTCCAGTAACAGTAAAATTCAGTACTTGCACAGCAGAAGTTTATTATAAGTTACTGTACTTAACTGTCACTTGAAGAATATTATCTTCAGATTAGATATTGAAAAAAATAGGGGACAGATCATTAAATTATTGGTACAGTGATAGTTAAAAAAAACTATTTTTCCATTGTACATAACCTTTAAGTTGGAATGCCTCAGGGTTCTGTACTGGGACCCCTTTTTGTTAACTTCAGTTTTATTGTTCCAACATTACAATTGTACAATACAACACTTTGTCATTTTGCTGTTGAGTTGGCATATCAAACAATATTTTGTCATAGTGCACAAAACCAGAATTACAGGATGGATTGGACACTTTTCATATTTTGTGTTATAAAATCAACTAAAACCAATTAAAATAACAAAGAAAAGTATGGAAACTCGCTCTCTTCTGTATATCAACATAATAATTACTAGTTTATTTAATTTGTGTTACATTTGAATCACACCATATTTTCCATATCTTATCAAACTTTCCTGGACATCTCCTATGTGTCTATAAAACGTTTTCATAATGCAAGGTGTGTTTAATTAAGGTTAGCCAACTCTGAAAGTTGGTCCCTGCAGTGCCATCCAAGTCACAATAAAGGTGCCCATACATTTCAGTTTACCTGCAGATTGATCCCGTGATATTCAATCAATTCCGGAACATCTTTGCAGCCAACATACGATTTCAAAATGAATGGTACAGGTGGGACCTAGTGATCATATTTCCGACGCTAAGAAGATCCGGAAAGGCAGTTCCTCTGGAATTGTTTGAATGTCGTAGGATCGGTCTGCCTAAATTACACATTGAACCATTGGGCGTAATTCTGCCCTGAAGAACTGCGGATATTAGTTTCATTACTAATTCCTAGTATTTAGAGATCTGTGGGCATTGCCAGATTAAGTGGCAAAAATCCACATTTGTCTGTAGATGGGCTATGTCTGTCCTGATTTGATGAAAGTCTAATATATAATTGATTGAGAATTTAAAATTGGATCAGAGGATTGTTAGCTGCAGGTAATGCTAATATATTAGTTTCTGCTAGCTTTTCCCATTGTTCATGTTGTAATTCAGAGATATATCCAATCCATTTAATGAGTATAGTTTCACACTGAGCGAATTTATCTTTGAATTTTATCTTGTGTATAAATGTGATGTAAGGTGTTAGAAACTTTGAGTATTTAGGATACCAATCAATGGGTGTTTAGAAAGATCAAAGTTTAGGAATTCAGCACATAATCCATGTCTTAAAGGATTAGTTTACAGTCAAAATGAACTCTACTTTAACAGCATTAGGTGAAGAAAGGGAGGTAAACTAGCTATGATTTACCTCCTGTTCATGACTTAATATACCAGGAGCGACAAACTCTGCAGCGTGATCCACCACTGGCTCGTGACAGTTCCCGACTGCTTCCGGCTGTAAGTAAACTATAGCATACATGCGCAATTGTTTACTTACAGCCAGAAGCAGTCGTTACTTGTCAGAGGTTCCAGCGGTGGATCACCCTGCGGGTCAGACATAGCGAGTTTACCTCCTGTTCTTCATTTAATGCTGTTAAAGCAGATTTCACTTTGACAGGAGAGACTTCATTTATTGGTGCAAAAACATAACATACAACGTTTCGGGACACAAAATAAATGTAGTGTGCTCCTCTACTTTATATCCCACTTGCATTGTATAGCCCTGGAAGTAGGGGGCTGAGAGGATAGCACCTACCAACTTGTCTGGCTAATCAGCCAACAGCCATCATACAACTTTTGCTGGTACCCTTGTACTTACATTTTGTGTTTGCTTCTTGCCATATTTTTATTGCTTGCACACACTCTCCTGTGGGCTGTGCTGTCATGCCCCCCCCCCTTCCCCTTCAGTCCTCCTTCAGTTACTGTAACTTGATTTCTTCCTGGTTTCTTCTGCTTTCTCCTGCACTGAACATGTGCCAACCACAGATTAGAAACTAGTATTTGTGACCGCAGATTCAGAACCTCCCACCCCTAACTTTCTTATAAGATATTTATTCATATCTTGGGCTGTGCAGCACATAGAATGGTGATTGGTGGCTCATTTTAAAGATAGGCCTTTCGTTTAAAATCAACTTGTTTGGAGACCACAGCTCCCATTTAAGATTAGAAGAAAAGAAGTTTCATCTTCAGGTTAGGTAAGGTTTCTTTACAGTAAGAATGGTGAAATTGTGAAACTTATGGAGAATTGCACACCAGTATGTAATGTACAAACTTTTTATTGAACCATCAACACAGGTGTTGATGGTTCAATAAAAAGTTTATTTATTACATATGGGTGTGCAATTCTTCACGAGCTAAGGGATAATACGCCACCTACAGTGTAATATAAGGATATTACGCCACCAAAGAGTTTCCTGACCATATAAAAACACAAGGCCGTTAGGCCGAGTGTTTTTATAGAGGTCAGGGAACTCTGAGGTGAAGTAATATCCTTATATTATTCTGTAGGTAGGGTATTATTCCATATAATAAGGTAAAAAAAAGAAAAATCCAGCACAGGCACTCTGTCTCCCCCTTTCCTGTCTCCCCCCTCCCTGTATAAGTAATGTAGATAACAAGCCCATTTTTGTAAATACAAATAGTTAGCTGCTGTTTCTATTTCAAACTAAAAGAAGACAATAAACATTGTCTCTCACCCGGCACTGTTCCAGTTCGTTACACTGAATGACTGAATTACTGTGCTGATAAGGAGGAGTGAGCGCATTCCTGTGATTTATAATTGACTCGATAGCTCGCTCCTTCATATCAGCACAGTAATTCAGTCAGTCAGTCTACAGAAACGGGCTTGTTATCTACATTACTAATACAGACATGGAGAGAGAAATGGGGAGAGGCAGTGGAATACAGGAAGTCACTCAGTGACATCACTGAGTGACTGTAATATAGATGCTCGCCACTGCAGCTCCCCATTAAAATGCCAGAGCCTTATGTATTATATTGGATATTATTAGCCCTTTAGGGGTAAGGGTTGAAAGAATTTGCACCCCTGCCTTAGGATGAGCATAGGGCATTGTATATCAGAAATTGTGGGACTGTCTTCCAGCAGGTGTGGTTATTCCAAGTTCATGGAATAGCTTTAAAGTAGGCTGGATTAGTTTCTAAAATGAAAAAAATATATTGAGAATTACTGGTATTAAAGGGACTCTAAACCCACATAAATCCATTTTTTAAGTATTTGCCATCCATTTCTATTATTTACAGGCAGGTGAGAACGCTTATTCCCACCTCCCTGTGAATAATAGTACGCTCGGGGGACCTGGAACTTACCTTACCACACTCCACTGCAAGCCGCTCCTGCACTGACAGCTGTTCTGTCCCGACCACGCGCCCTATCTTAGGCGCATGTGCGCCAATACAAAAGATAGGGCGCGCGATCGGGACAGAACAGCTGTTAGATGCAGGAGCAGCTTGCGAGTGGAGCGCGGTAAGGTAAGTTCCAGGTCCCCCGAGCATACTATTATTCACAGGGAGGTGGGAATAAGCATTCTCACCTCCCTGTGAATAATAGAAACGGATGGCAAATACCTAAAAAACTGGCTTTAGTGTTCTTTTAATACATATACTATATATACAAATCTAATTTTGATTGATCCAGAGATACTTTCTGAATGCCATTTGGACAGGGGTGTTTATAGACTATTTGTCACATAAAAAAAATTTTTTTTAAAGCTGCACCTGAATCGGACTGCGTGACGCTAAGCGCACCACCGCAAAAAAGTGGGTGTGCCTTGTGGAGATACAGAAGGTGTGGTGGTGAACTGATGGGCTTACTTAAAACTTAATACAAGTGCCCACACAGACTGGTAAATATAACATGCAGACATTGAGTAGTTAAGTGCAAGATGCCCCCAGTGATTGATAAATAAAATTTATTCAATTTTATTTTTTCAAGATATTTAAATTTTTATTTGTGATATGGAAGCAGCATCACCAGATCCTCTGCACTTCCTACTGTGAAACCATGTGACACTCCCTCTTCCCGGTGTCGCCTCTTCTTTGTAGGCCCCATGGCCCCTCCTCTTTGTGGCCCCTCTCCTTGTGTGGCCCTCCCCTTTGCTGCCACCTTGGCCCATTCCCCAAAGACCCTGTTGCCCATCACAAAGCTCTGTGGCCCCTTTACAGCCCCCCATGTCCCTCCTCTTATTCCTCTCCCTCGCAGGGCCCCTTCCAGGACCCCCATGGTTCCCTCACAGCCTCCTCCCCTTTTTTGGCCCCTATGGCCCATAACCCCCCCTACAGGAAACTGTAAACACAGCCTTTTGAGGCAGAATCAGACAAAGTTTAAAATTGTTGATTCTGCCTCTGCCTGAAAGAGCTGTTTTACAGTTGTATGTAGGAATGGGGGTAAGGGTCTGAGGTGGGTGAGGGGTCATAGGGCCTGCTAGTGGGAGGGGCCATAAGGATGGTAGGGGCTATAGATTCACTTAGCATATCTCCTGGTATCTTCACTTATCAGATGGAAGGGACTTCTGGTTTCCTCCATGTACACTGTAATCTGAGGCTGTGTTCAATGCCAGCAAGGGGGAGGAGTAGCCTTTGGAATGGCAACTTCCAGCCGCCCACCCCCTAACTCTCTGATCACTACTTCCCTCATAGCTTGGGCTGTTTTATTTTACTTTTATTTAAAATCAACTTATGTGCAGAACACAGTTCACCTTTAATGTGACATATATGAGATGTTGCAGATGCTTAGTAAATAATTAATCACTAATATTTATGTTAGTTTATCTTAGTCTGGGTAGCTGGTATTCAAATTGTGAAGAGAGGAAATCCCAAATGGCCACAGGAGCCCTAAGAGGGTGAGGGGCGATGGGGCCCACAAGGAAAATAAAACACTGGGAAGAAGGACTATAACATGGTTTCAGTGCAGAAAATGCAGAGGATATGGTTATGATGCTTCCATATCACACATAAAAATTTAAATATCTTCAAAACTTATACCCATTCCATGTATCTGCATGTTACCCAACTAACTAGATCGTAAGCTCTATGGGGCAGGGACCTCCTTACCTCTTGTGGCAAAGCTCTAGCACTTCTATTTATATAATTTATATATTTATGTATGGAACTATCAATGTATTTGTTCCCCTTGTATGACTTTATTATATTTTGTTATTGTATAGCGCTGCGTCCCCAAGTGGCGCTTTACAAATAAACTAGACATTAAGCCCGCTACAATAACGGGCGCTAGGAGCACAGAGTGCCCCCTTAGTGTTCCAAGGCCATAGTCCTCCTCCATGTCCCAAGGCCAGAGTACCCTCTTAGTGTCCCAAGGCCAGAGTCCCCCCTCTGTCCAAGGCCAGGGGCCCCCTCTGTCCCAAATCCAGCCCCCCCTCTGTCCCAAATCCAGGGCCCCCCTCTGTCCCAAATCAAGGGGCCCCTCTGTCCCAAATCCAGGGGGCCCCCTCTGTCCCAAATTCAAGGCCCCCCCGTCGGTCCCAAATCCAGGGCCCCCCTCTGTCCCAAATCAAGGGGCCCCTCTGTCCCAAATCCAGGGGCCCCTGTCCCAAGCAACCTTACCTGCAGTCTGTTTAATTGCTGTTCTCCCTCCGTGTGTTTCCTGTGTTTCTCCCTCTAGTGGTGAGTCAATAAGAACTGCAGACACTCTCCCTCTAGTGGTGAGTCAATAGGAAATGCAGAGACTCTCCCTCTAGTGGTGAGACAATAGGAACTGCAGAGACTCCCTCTAGTGGTGAGTCCATAGGAACTGCAGTGACACACAGACACAGGGACACACACTTAGGGTTTTATTATAAAGTACTATACATACATACATACAAAACTATGAAAGAAAAGATAATGAAAGTAAATGGCAAAAATAATAAGGGAAACTAATTTCTGTCGATTTACCTAAAGTCATTTTTGGACCACAGTTACCCTTTAAGTATGATAAATATAAAGTAGGAGAAGCAGGGCCATCTTAAGGCATAGGTCACCTAGGCAAAGAGCTATGTTAATCTAGTTTGCCCAGTATTCTCCCTAACACATCTCTGTCAGCTTTTACTTGCTGTGTTAGAACTGCTCTCCTTGTTCTTCTGAGGAGAACAATTTTAAAATGCCAGGTAAAAGCTGCTGCAGACTTTTATATAAAATCAACTTATGATTTTAAATAAAAGTAGCCCCCCCAGAGTGCTAGAAACTCACTGTTTTTCTCCTCCTGGAACATCTACAGCTCTGCCCCGCCGAAATGTCCTGCTCCCTTCAGCTTGCAGGACATCTTGATGGGGCGGAGCTGTAGATGACATGTTCTAGGAGGAGGAAACCAGTAAGTTTCTAGATGAAACTAGAGGAGGAGGGGGGAGATGAAAAATGTTTTAGCCAACTTTAGTTTTAAAACAACAGCTTGCAAATAAAGTTTTTTATGGTGTACTTACCCTTTAATAGAAAAGTACACTGGCACTGAAGGGTTAAAGGTAATACTATCCTGGAACTGGCACTACACTATTTGCGAACTGATTACACTATGGCATGAAAATGGCTAGGAGAATATATATTTCAGCCCTTGTAGCACAGCTGGAGATCACTTTGTTGTCCAACAAAAGTGGACCCTGTGCCTGGCATTCTCCCTATAAGTTCAGACAATCTTAAGGGGGAGCTGTGCTGGGGTTAGAGCTGTGCCGTGTCAAGTTGCTGTGCAGGATAGAATCATCCCAAGTCTAGATCATCTAGATATCCTAAGTATATTGGAGTTTAACAAGGGAGATCAACAACACAGAATTACAGAAGAAGCTGAGGATCCAGTTTCACCTAAGTCTTAAAATCTGCCTAATCTGACTGAATCATTATGTATATACTGTCACTGTTTTCTGCACTGTGTTCCCTAATTTGTATTTGTATTCCACCCCACCTCACCAATCTCCCAACTCTGTTTATATCTCTTCATCCCTTCTCTTTACCCCCTCTTACTGCTCCCATACGCTTATCAGCTCCTCGCTAACACTGCTCTTCCTTCTTGTTCAAATGCAAAAAAGAAAAACACTTACAAATCCTCCTCCCACCTTCTGTCTCTGTTCGTCCTCCTACTTCTGTCTGCTGGTGATATGTCCCCAAATCCTGGGCCATGTAACATCTCTGTCTGCCATCGTCCGTGCCCTGTCTCACCTTCGCTCGCCCCGTCGTGGTTCAATTCCCTCCAACCTTCTATCTATTCCTCTGATTCTGCCATCTTATCTGCCTTTCTACTGTGCTCTGCCTAATGTTCGCTAGCTAGTCTCATTCGTGATCTATTCTGCTCTAATAATTTTCACCTTTTTGCCCTTACTGAAACCTGGCTTTCCCAACATGACTCCGCTATCGAGGCCTCCCTTGCTCATGGTGGGCTCTGCTTTTCCCATTCGCCTCGCTCCTCGGGTCTTGGTGGGGGTGTTGGCCTTTTACTTTCTGCCTTTTGTCGATTTACTAACATTACCTCCCCGCCTGACCTTTCATTCACATCTTTTGAGGCTCATTCAATTCAGCTCTCCCACCCCACGAGTAGCTGTGGTGTACAGAACGCCGTCTACAGCATCTCCGTATACATTTCTCTCCGACTTTGAAACATGGCTTACTTTCTTCCTCTCTGCTGACTGTCCTGTTCTGATTCTGTGGGACTGTCACATTGATGACTCCTCCCTCTCCTGGCCCTCTCGCTTCCTACAATTAACCTCATTGTTTGATCTTCAGCAATGTACTAATGCTAGTACTCACAAGGATGGCCAATTCCTGGACCTTGTGTTCACTAAAAACCTCTCAGTCTCGTCTTTTCAATCTAACCCCTACCCCCTTTCTGATCACCATCTTATCATTTTTCAGGCTCAACACCCTCTTCTTCCTCCTGTCCCTCCATCTTGTGCGTCTGTCCGTAGTACTAGATCCATAGATCTCCTGGTACTCGTCTCATCTCTGTCCTCTAGTCTCTCCTCCCTTTTGACAGTTAATGACCCTGACTCGCTTGCTAATTCCTATAACTCGATCCAAAATAACACAATAGACTCTATAACCCCCATGCATTCCCTCAGACGAAAAACCTCTAATACTCGTCCGTGGCTCAACCCCACTTCCTGTTTTATACGGAGATGCACGTGTGCTGCTGAACGTGCGTGGAGAATGTCCCATACAAAGGCTTACTTTCTCTATTATAAGTTCATGTGGCAATGTCTCGGCTCTGGGCTCCTGCTGGCAAAACAGAACTATTACTGGAAACTCATAAATAACAACAAATTGAACCTAAGTCACCTGTTCTCCATCTTCAACTCCCTTCTCCCGCTGACCCTCTCCTTTTACCGCACTCTCCTCAGGACTTTGCCCATTACTTTCAGCATAAAGTGTATTCCATCCGAGTGCAGATATCTGGTCCTAGGGACGACTCTCAGATTTTGTTGCCCTCTCCTCCCTCAGCTATTCTTGGATCTTTTGCTCCTGTGACCTATTCAGAAGTCTCTCGCCTTCATGTCCGCTCACGACCTGTCCTCTTGATCCCATGCCCTCTGTATTACTGAAGCACTGTAATCATGTGCCTACCCCCATACTCACCCACATATTCAACACCTCCCTTACACCTGGAATTTTCTCTTCTGTCTTTAAGCATGCGCATGTTAAGCCTATACTAAAAAAGCCTTCGCTGGACCCCTCCTGTTTAGCCAAGTACCGCCCGGTCTCTTTCTTACAGATAGCCTCTAAACTTCTAGAACGTTTAGTCTTCTCCTGTATCGTTAACTACCTTCATGCTCATATTGGATCCTTTGCAATCTGCATTCCGTCCTGCGCATTCCACCAAGACGGCTCTGTGTAAGGTTGTAAATGATCTGCAGGTTTCAAATGCCAATGGTAACTTTTCTATTCTTATCCTCCTTGACCTCTCCTCTGCTTTCGACACAGTCGATCATTCCCTCCTTATGCGGATACTTCACTCTTTGGGCATTCGGAATAAGGTGGCATCCTGGTTTCCATCCTATTTCTCTGACAGAACTTACTCTGTATCTTATGCTAGCAATACCTCTTCTCCGGTTCCTCTTGGCGTGGAGGTCCCGCAGGGGTCTGTTCTTGGACCCTTATTGTTCTCCCTCTACACTATTTCCTTGGGAAATGTTATTACCTCTTTTGGCTTCAAATATCATTTATATGCAGATGATACACAAATCTATTTGTCAACCCCTATGCTAACTCCTTACATCCAATCACGTGTCTCCAACTGCCTCCTTGCCATCTCCTCCTGGATGTCTCAACGCTTCCTCAAATTAAATCTTTCTAAAACTGAACTGATCATTTTCCACCTAAACCTGGTCCTGTCCCATCTTTCTCCATCTCTGTTAACAATACCCCCATTTCCCCTATCCAATCAGCACGCTGCCTATCCTTTTCTAACCACATTAACTATGTTGCGAAAACCTGACATTTCTTCCGTCACAATATAGCCTACATTTGCAGGTTCCTTTCTCTTTCAACCACCGCTATGCTTATGCATGCTCTTGTCCTATCGTGCCTGGACTATTGCAACCTACTACTTTCTGGTTTTCCTGCTTCCCACCTCTCTCCCCTTCAGTCTATAATTAACTCCACCACACGTATTGTTTTGCTCTCTAATAAACCGGATCCCAAATCTCCTCTGTACCGGACAACAACCTGGCTCCCCGTTAAACAGCGCATTGTATACAAAATCCTTCTCCTAACATACCCTCCGCTAATTGCAGAACCAGCTCCTGTACAGACCCCCCACTTGGACTGCTCCCCTTGCCTTAAACCTTTCTCTCTTTTGGCTCCCATCCTCTGGAATTCTATTCCCCTTTCTCTACGTCAAGAAACCTCTATTAGCAGGTTTAAATCTATCCTTACATCCTACCTATCTGGTAACCAGCACAGTATATGATTGTTTTATTTGCACTGCATACATCTCACTCCAGCACTTATACCCATTCCATTGTATCTGTATGTTACCCACCTAACTAGAATGTAAGCTCTACGGGGCAGGGACCTCCTTTCCTCTTGTGGCAAAGCTCTAGCAATTCTATTTATATAATTTATATATTTATGTACTGAACTATCTATGTATTTGTTCCCCTTGTATGACTTTATTGTATTTCATTACTGTACAGCGATGCATCCCCAAGGGCAGCTTTATAAATAAACTATACATACATACATATACATACATATGCACTTTCACTTAATGATGCACTTTCAGTAATAAGTTTTTTAGAATATGCCACTGTGATTTTAAGTAAGTAATATATACCTTTGATTATGGTCACCTTTAAATTTGTTTCAGGCACTGTCGCACTGAGAAAATTTGAAGATTGGGCAGGATTACGGGGGACGTCCACGCACAAGAAGGTGGAAACGCGTAGATGCCAATGTACTGATCAATAAATTTGTTTTTTGTTCAACTTAAACCCCAGGAGTGCTCCGTGAACTTGCTACTATATAGAAAGATAGATGGCAGGGCTGTCTCTAGAATTTTTGGCACCTGAAAGAAAATTCCAAATGCTGCCCCCCGCTGTGCCACAAGAAGGGGAGTGTTATTATAATTGAAAGTAGGTGGTGCTTTGTCCAGAAGTGGGCTGTGGCTTGTCCAGAATTGGGAGGCGCTTTAAACACATTGTGTCATTATGATTGTATGTACATATCAATCTTCCAATTATTTAAAATACATTAACCCTTTTAGTGCCAGCAGAATTTCAATTTTGTTTGCGCTCAGTGCCAGCAGAATTTTCAGGATTTTCCCCTTAATCAGTTTAGACTAATTTTACAGTAGGAAACCCCCCAGTAAATTAGGAATATTATGCATTGTTTTTTTCAGCATAAAGTGTATTTTAACACGGTATTAGAATTTTGTCACTTTTCTGGAGATTTTACTGGAATTATGGGTAAAATATGGCAAAAAAATTTAAAATTTGCACATTTTCATGGATTTTTCCCATTTTTACTTATAGTTATATTAAGGTTACACACAAAGTCTTACTTTTTATAAAAGCTCTGATACTCCCGTGTACAACAATACCAGATATATGTAGGTACCCAACGTTTCCTGTACAGGGGACCCCCCAAACTAAAACTGCACCTTCAAGAATATTACACCAAATTTAAATGTATAACCACTTCTGACAGTTAACAGTGAATATTTACCAAATTAATGCAGGATTTTATGAGTGAGGTAAGTTTTTATCAAAATGCAGATACCTGGGTGCAGCTCTTCATCCAATTCTAATTGTTTTCTCTTATTTTCCTTTTTTTCCTCAACTGTAAAATCGGAGACAAAATCAAATGTGAATTTCAGCTAAAAACTGTAGAGGAAAGTTAAAAAAAACATCTCAAATAGGAAAGCCTAACCCCTCCTAAATAAAACAGTATGCCAGATTCATGGTCGTATCCAGAGACATGGCTACCAACTTACCCAGCTTGGGACCAATGCCAAATGTTAGTAACAGCAATTTTTTTTTAGCCAACTCTGTATTTGTGTATAACACCCCCTAATACCTCCCACAAACTATATATTCCTGGAATATAAACATCTTCCACATTGTAACTCTGTAGTTCGTTCATTCTTACCATCAGTGGTGTAGACGTAGTTCTTTGTAGAATTTAGACTTTTTGCAGATTTTCTAAAAAAATAAACATCAAACAACATTGAAAAGATAGAAACCATGCCAAACCCCATGTATTGTAAAAAAAAGTTACAAAATATTAATCTCCCAAATGTCCTGAATCAAATGGTATGCCATATGGGTGGTTACACACGTGAATGTGGAAGCGACTAGCCACGAAGTGAGACAATGCACGATGGCTCAGAAACAGCAACAATATTCAGCCAACTCCGAATTTGAACAGTCTGCAGTTTTTACCATAAAACACACCCCTCTAACACAGAAATATCCCCTACAAACTATATATTCTTGAAATCTACACACCTTCAGCTACGTAATGCTGTAGTTCGTTCATTTATACCATCAATGGTCTGGGCGCATTTTTTCGTAGAAATTTGCGCTTTTCTGAAAGAATGAACAAAAAACAACTTCAAAATGTAGAAATCATGCCAAAACCCCATGGAATGTTAAAAAAGTTACCAAATATCAATCTCCCAAATGTCCTGAATCAAACGGTATGCCATCTGTGTAGTTACACTCAAGGATGTGAAAGCGACTAGCCACGAAGTGAGTCAATGCACGAAGGCTCAGAAACAGTGACAATATTCAGCCAACTACGAATCTGAACAGTCTGCAGTTTTAACCACAAAACACCCCCCTAACTCAGAAATATCCCCCACAAACTATATATTCCTTGAATCTACATACCTTTAGCTACGTATTGATGTAGTTTGTTCATTCATACCATCAATTGTGTGGGTGCAGTTCTTCGTAGAAATTTATACTTTTCGCAGATTTTCTGAAAAGTGAACAAAAAATCAACTTTCGAAGGTAGAAATCATGCCAAAACCCCATGGAATATAAAAAAAGTTACCAAATATCAATCCCCCAAATGTCCTGAATCAAACGGTATGCCATATACATGGTTACACACAAAGACATGGAAGCGAAAATAAAGAAAAAAACAAGTTTCAAAGTTAAAAATCCATGCCAAATCCATGCCCCTGAGGAAGTGGCTGCTGGACACGAAACGCGTTGGGCGGAGCCTGTAGTGTCCACATGCTGCTTGTCCGTTAGTTTGTTGCTCTGCACAGTGATGGCTTTGTGATTTTAAAGTTTCCGAATAAAATATTTAAGAGTTTTACCGAAGACCGGCTGCCCGCTTCCTTATTGTCCCTTTGGATGCTATGCCTTGGGGCTTCGTTTTCTCTGCCAAATCCCCAAGTAATGAAAAAAAGTTACCAAAATGTTAATCTTCCAAATGTCCTGAATCAAACGGTATGCCATATGTGTGGATGCACACAGAGACATGGCCACCAACTAACTCAAATTTGAAGCATGCACAAGTGCAATTACAAGAAAAGTAAAAGTTCTCTTTAATTTGAACAGCCTACACCTTTTCAAAGGAAACAGCTCCAAAACTTGGAAAACCCCCCCCCCCACAAACTAAATGTTTTTGGAATCTACACAACTTCAGCTATGTTACGGAGCCAAGCTTTCATACATACATGAAGAATTCTAGATGCAGTAATCCCCTGTGTTTTTAGGAGATTTTCTGAAAAAAAAAAAGATGATTCAAAGGTTGAAATTCTATCAAAACCCACTTGACAAGCAAAAAACCCACTAAATGTCAATCTCTTACGGTATGCCATATGTGTGGATGCATACAAAGACGTGGCCACCAACTAGTTTAAATGGGACGCATGCACAAGTGCAAAGACTTACCAGAAAAGAAGAAAGGCACACATCGTGTCCAAATAAATCGCTTGTCCAAAAGCTAGTTCAATATAAACTTCACATCTTCACATCTGGTATCAATCAAACATGAAATCCTGCTGCTCACACCTAAGATGGAACAATGCAACATATAAAGAAAGATTTGCAATTCAGGGCTAGGCTACACTAGCGCATTTTTCACGCGTTTGCGCACGTGTTTCGCTAAAATGTAAATCGCGGGAACGCAAAAATTCAGGCGATTTCCGATGCGCATGCGATTGCACGTCCATTCGCGTTTTGGTAACGCATGCGTTCACCATTTTTGGTGCGTTAACGCAGTGTTTCCATAACGCAAAATGGCGAAAACGCATGCGCAAAACGCAAACGCACAAGAAAAGCGCACACAATTGCATGCGATAACGCTCACGATTTTGTGCACGATTCCTGTGCATTGCAGTGTGGCCTCAGCCTCAATCCCTGAAACAAGATACGTCAATTGTCATTAAAAGTGCAGACAAAGGGAAAGCAGTGGTAGTACTTAAAGGGTGGTCCAAGTTAGTAATAATTATATAAAAAGCCTTCCATTGTACCTTCAAAATAAAATTTATTGCTGGAAAGGTTCAGCAATATTACTTCCTGCTTGAACACTTCCTGTTTTCAGCCATGTGACCAGCTTGTAGTCATGTGACCAGCCTCTGTTTGCATTAATAGGCTCCCCTTCTCAACTGTAATTTTCCCCCCCAGGTACTTCCTGATTTCCCCAGCATTAAGTCTTTACTGAGCATGCTTCTCTCCTGGGGCAGGACAGAGGTCAGGTGATCTCATTCAACCTACTAGAAGCAGAAAGTTCACCCCAATGTAATGTCTTACAGGCTCCAGCCAGAGATGTGATTGTCAGCTCATTTTAAAGGAAATACTGCAGGCTTTCATTCAACTCTAAAGCTGGGTACACACAGTAACGATAAAGCCCTGATACCATCGGATCCGGGCTTTATCATTATGTGTGTACCTTCGTTTCCCGAACGAGTGCGTGGCCGCCAAACGCTCAATCGGGAAAGACCGAAAATTTCCATCTCCTCTATAGGGAGTCTAGCGCAGCCGATGGAAACACACACTCCGTATGAACATCATAGGGAGAACGCTCGGGACTGTGTGTATGCAGATCTTTGAAAGATGACAGACAGGATCTTGCAGATCTTGTCTGTCATCTTTTAGTGATCTTTACTGTGTGTACCTAGCGTAACTTATTTTGAGATCACAGTTGCCCTTTAACATTGCGGACTACCATAAAAAAGGCATAAGACAACTTAGCAATACAGAAACATATAAAGTTGTCACTAAAGATCCTACTAAGATGTTTAAACAGGACTTAAGCTAGGTACACACAGTACAGATTTGGGAGTGCTCCACTGCACTGAAACTCCTTCCTGGCTGGCAGGGTCGGACTGGCCTGCTGACTACGGGGGGGGGGGGGGGGCCTGCAGCTGCTGTTGCCTGCTGGTCTGGACCTGGTGCTGCTCTGCTCAGTTGAGGATTCTAGGGAAGTTCTGAAAGGGGCAGACCTGTTGCAGTTTAGCTGCTTCTAATTTTGCCCCAATAGATAGCAGAGATAGATAAATAGCAGAAATAGATAGATAGCAGAGGTAGATAGATAGCAGTGATAGATAGATAGATAGATAGATAAATAGCAGAGATAGATAGATAGATAGATTAGATAGATAGATAGCAGAGATAGATAGTTAGCAGAGATGGATAGATAGATAAATAGATAGATAGATAGATAGATAGACAGATGATAGGTAGATAATAGACAAATAGATAGATAGATAGATAGATAGCAGAGATAGATAGATTAGATAGATAGATAGACAGAGAAGAGATAGATAGATAAGATAGATAGATAGAGACAGACAGATAGAAGAGATAGATAGATAAGATAGATAGATAGATGGTAGCAGAGATAGATTAGATAGATAGCAGAGATAGATAAATATCAGAGATAGATAGATATATAGATAGCAGAGATAGATAGATAGATAGATAGATAGATAGATAGATAGATTAAGTTGCCGGCTAAATTTTTTTACGAGTGCTGAAACTCCTTCCTGACAGCAGGGTCGGACTGTTCCTTGCTGGCTACAGGGGGGTGGTAGGTAGGGAGATAGATAGATAGACAGACAGAGATAGATAGATGGTAGATAGGTAGGTAGATAGACATAGATAGATAGATAGGTAGATAGATGGAGTGATAGATAGATAGATGATATAGATAGATAGATAAAAAGGTAGATAGATAGACATACAGAGATAGATAGGTAGGTAGATAGATGATAGCTAGATAGCAGAGATAGCTAGATAGCAGAGATAGATAGATAGATAGATAGATAGATAGATAGATAGATAGATAGA